>JAHWFO010100943.1:2555148-2599982 GCA_023313115.1 Rhysida immarginata | reverse complement strand
ATGTCAGTAATGCTTAAAAGATGAACAGATATATTCCTTCTTGACAAATCGATTGTTATGTGACATGCCATTATCTTGGTATTCTTTACGGTCACCGTTTTAACACGTGAATTCGACTTGGAGAGGTCCACGAAAAATCATGAAAAGTTGATACAGCCGAGCTAAGACCTTGATGGTCTTATTTCTGAAAACAGAATTTGAAAAAGTTAATCCGTTTTCAAGTTATCGTGCAAACGGCGGACGGCAAGTAAGACCAAGTGTGCATTCTTATAAGTAGTTTTTTGCTAAAGCTCCTAATAACTGTAATTCTGTTTCACGGCCGAAACTCCTTCTTGGAATGTTTACAAGGTTTTATTTTATCTGTGAATTGTTGCGTATCTTGGTGAACCGTAGTATTATCGACTACTCTCAACCTTCTGTATTAAAGATGAATTTAGAGGAATGAAAATTCTGATTGACTAAGTGACGAGAATTAGTTAGTAATAAAATCTTGTAAACATTCCAAGGAGGAGCTTTAGCACTGAAGGAGAATTACATTTATACATTTATTAAAAAAATTAATCCCCCCTCCCCTCCCCCCGAGTAGGGTAAGGCAAGTAGCAGATCCCCTGAAGTCATCTATTTTTACCCCTTTATCTGCACTTTTTACCTCTCCCCAAATTTTTTAATCAAAAATTAATTTTCTCGAACGTAATATGTAGAAAATGTAAAAAAAGATCGTATTTTCTTTCCTTTCTTATCATTTCCGAACGTATGATATATCACAAGCCATATGTTGGCATAGTTCTAAAGACCACATGACTACCACCCCCGCAAATCCGACCCCAATGGAACACCTCGGCCTAAACTTCATAGTATTGTAGATCTTGCCTAAAGGAATCTGGATACCGAATTTCACGCCTTTACGTACCTAAATAGCACATATATATGTTTTCCTATCTCAATCCCACCCCCGTAATTCCGACCCCAGTGTACCAAGCAATACCAAACTAAATAGTGCAGATGGACATGCCCCTAGGAAGCTACATTCCGAATTTCAACCTTCTACCTCAAAAAATGTAGAAATTATGAAGGGGTACACAGTTAAGCCATTATAAAACCAATAATTATCTCTATTCTTTCGCAACTGAATATAGATTATGAGCACTTGAGCAATCGTGAGTCGACCAAGCGATTTCACGTGCGCGCGCCGATGTCAGTAATGCTTAAGAGATGAACAGAAAGTAACAATGTATTCCTTCTTGATAAATCGATTGTTATATGACATGCCATTAGCTTGGTATTCTTTGCACTCACTGTTTTAGCACGTGAATTCGACTTGAAAGGGTCTACGAAAAATTCTGAAAAGTTGATATGGCCGAGCTAAGACTTTGATGGTCATATTTCTGAAAACAGAATAATTTAAAAAAGTTAATCCGTTTTTAAGTTATCGTGCAAACGGCGGCCGGCCGGCCGGCCGGATAAACGTACAGACCAAGGGCGCATTCTTATAAGTAGCTTTTATGCTAAAGCTCCTAATAAAATCTTGTAAACATTCCAAGGAGTAACTTCAGCAGTGAAGTAGAAATACATTTATACGTTTATTAAAAATAAATTAATCCTCCCCCCTTCCCCCGCTTCCCGAGTAGGATAAGGCAAGCCATCTATTTTTACCCCTTTATCTGCACATTTTACCTCTCCTGAAGTTTTTTTAATCAATAAATTGATTTTCTCGAACGTAATATGTAAAAAATGTAAAATATCTCATATCTTCTTTCCTTTCTCATCATTTCCGAACGTATGATATATCACATGCCATATGTTGCCATTGTTCTAAGGACCAAGTGATTGCTACCCCCGCAAATCCGATCCCACTGGAACAATTGGGCCTAAACTTCATAGGGATGTAGATCTGGGCCTAGAGAAATCTGGATACTGGTTTCTACGCCTTTACGAGCCTAAATAACATATAGATATGTTGTCCTCTCTGAATCCCACCCCCGTAATTTCGGCCCCCGTATACGAATCAAAACCAAACTAAATAGTGCAGATGGACATGCCCATAGTAAGCTGGGTCATTCCACGTCAATTCAGGCAGAAATTTTATACTTTTGGCACTGACCTCTCGGATTTTAATGAAATTTGGTATACACAATTGCCCTAGGGAGTTGATAATGAATGCCAAATATTATTATTTTTTTTCATTTTTATGGAAGTTACAGACATTTAAAATTTGCAAAATTTGAGTAGGGGCCTTATCTATGAAGTACTGTAACTTCGGTTGTGTTTTACTTAGAAAGATGTGATTGGTGACATATGAAAGCTCTTTAACTGTAGATTCTATCTGAATTTTTTAAAATCATATTGCGCATGCGCAAATATTTGAATTTAATAAAAATAATTTATTTATGCAAATTTCTCAAAAGGTGGGTATTTTTTTTCGTTAAAAAATTATTAATATCTTACACATACTTTCATAAAAACAATATAAAAAATTCAAAACTGTGTTTTGCTCCGTTTTGAAGATATTATTTTTTAAAGCTCGAGTTCCAAGCTACAATATGTCCGTTTGTATGTTCTTCAGATGGACAAGGCATTCTAAAAAATATAAATTTTGTAGTAATATCCGATTGTCTTAAACATTCTACAGCTGTTTTTTATTCCTTTCAATGTGAACTCATTAAGTTTTCAAAAGAAAATTCAATAAATGTAGAGAGGGTTGATCGAAAAGTAATGCCTCCATGGCTATTACTTTTATATTTGTTAACCGATTTTCAAAATCCTTTTTGTATCTGATACTTACATTTGTCCTCAATGTAATGCACTATTCACTTTTCGACATTATCCCCATCCCTTTCCACGCACTGCACCAACGTGTGACCACTCAGGTGAACCCGTCCGGGAGGAAGTCCGGGGTTGTTGTTGACACCAGGATTGAATGGCAGCTTTGGACCATCTTCTGCAGCACGATAATGCTTGCCCACAAACAATCGCCGCACACAAGAGGTGTTGCAGTGCCTACAGTTCAAAGATGAAAGATCTTGCACCTTGCGACTTTCACCACTTTCCAAAGAAGAAAAAGCACCTTAAGGGACATTCAATCCCTGATGACGATATAAAAGTTAATTCAATCCCTGCATGACGCTGCAGTTGCACTTTGTGAAACACTCTGCTCAATATGGCTGGTGAGATTTGCTGAACTTCAGTTGTGATTTCCTCCTTCAGCTCAGGCAAAGTGTGCGGATTGTTTGCATATACTTTACCTTTCAAGGCACCCCAAAGGAAGAAATCGAGAGGTGTGTGATCCGGCGAGCGTGCAGGTCAGATGCCACGTGAGATGATTCGATCAGCAAAGACGTCCTGCAGAAAGTACATTGATGTGTGTGCTGTACACGTTTCCACACTAACGTTTGAATCACCCTGTATAATGAAGCCTGTATCAACTTCAGCTGCCTCTGCAATTCATCTCGTCCGTCAGGGTAACTCAGAAGTGACTGACTCGGAGGAAATGTAAAGTAAATATACTTTCTTTATTACTAACAATTCGACATCATAATGCAAATTAATATTTTCTTACTAAATTATCTTCTTATTTAACAGGTGCTCAATACTTTTCTGTCTTCTGAAAAAAAAAAATCTGAAGTTCTAAGAAACATTTTTCCAATTGATATAATAATTATTGTAATGCTACTATTGATTTTATTTTTTCGTATAATTATAATTAATAATACTATTTATATAAATAATAAAACGTAAATAAATGAATGGTCCCAAGGTTACATGCTTTCTCTTTCCTGTACGAGTAGTCAAGTCCCTACTACCTGACTCCTGCTGCTTGGAGCTCAAGCTTTAAAAATTAATATCTTCAAAACGGAGCAAAACACAGTTTTGAGTTTTAGGTATTGTTTTTATGAAAGTATGTGCAAGATATTAATAATTTTTTAACGAAAAAAAATACCCACCTTTTGAGAAATGTGCATAAATATACTATTTTTATTAAATTCAAATATTTGTGCATGTGTAATATAATTTTAAAATTTTTATATAGAATCTACAGTTAAAGAGCTTTTATGTGTCACCAATCACATCTTTCTAAGTAAAATACAACCGAAGTTACAGTACTTCATAGATAAGGCCCCCACTCAAATTTCGCAAATTTTAAATGTCCGTAACTTCCATAAAAATAAAAAAAATAATAATATTTGGCATTCATTACCAACTCCCTAGGGCAATTGTGTATACCAAATTTCATTAAAATCCGAGAGGTCAGTGCCAATGCCTGCCTGAACT
This sequence comes from Rhysida immarginata, assembly GCA_023313115.1. Lineage (NCBI taxonomy): Eukaryota > Metazoa > Arthropoda > Chilopoda > Scolopendromorpha > Scolopendridae > Rhysida > Rhysida immarginata. Next base: position 2,595,713 of record JAHWFO010100943.1, on the reverse strand, counting down.
GACGTGGAATGACTCAGCTACATTCTGAATTTCCTTCTACCTCAAAGAAGTGTAGAATTTATGAAGGGGACCAACACTCTGACATTATAAAACCAATAAGTAGCTCCATTCTTATTCTACTTACGAGGGTCAGTCAAATGAAAACCGGAAATATTTTTTTACAGCTCCTTTATTACAGACAGAGTTGGAACAAGTACACTATCCGTTTTCAATGTAGTCCCCTGCTTTTCGATGCATTTCCGCCACCGAGTCGGGAAGGCATCGATACCTCGGGGGAAAATAAATCTTCCTATAATGGAGATCTTGCTTATAGGAATCTACATTCCGAATTTCACTCGTTTATATGCATAAATACACGTAGACCTTTTGGTCCCCTTTAATTTCCACCCCCAAAACTCCGACCTTAGTGGGCTAATCAAAAGCAAACTAAATAGTGAAGGTGCACATGCCCATAATAAGCTGCATTCCGAATTTGAACCATCTACCTCAAAAAAGTAGAAATTATGAAGGTACGGACTGACATTATAAAACCTATATGTAGCTCCATTTTTCCGCTACTTAATGATAAGCTTATAGATTATGAGCACTTGAGCAATCGTGCGTCGACAAAGCGATTTCACGTGCGCGCGCCGATGTCAATAATGCCTTAAAAATGAAAAGAAAGTAACAATGTATTCCTTCTTGACAAATCGATTGTTATATGACATGCCAGTATCTTTGAATTCTTTACACTCACTGTTTTAGCACGTGAATTCGATTTGAAGGGGTCCACGAAAAATTCTGAAAAGTTGATACGGCCGTGCTAAGACTTCGATGGTCATATTTCTGAAAACAGACTTTGAAAAGGTTAATCCGTTTTCAAGTTATCGTGCAAACGGCGGACGGCCGGATGGCCAGACGGATAAACGTACAGACCAAGGGCGCATTTTTATAAGTAGCTTTTATGCTAAAGCTCCTAACAAGATGTGGCATGTACTAAAGGAATACGATGTGAATGAATGATTAGTCGGAGCTGTGAAAGCGATGATGCTGTGCATGTGTCAGATTGAAAGAAACAATGCTAGAATGATTTAGTATTGAGGTGGGTGCTACACAAAGATGTCACCTTGGCTGTTTAATCTATATCTAGATGCATGTATATGGGTGGCTGCACTGAATAAGCTTGTCGTGAAAGTCCTTTCAGAGAGTGAAACTGGTTTAGGGTGCTTGCAGAAAGGTTGAATGATGTGTGTGAATCAACACGTCGTTTAATTGGAATGATTTCAGGCGAAGTTTCTTTCCTTCTAAGTGCTGCCTATCCTCCCAGGGGAATTAAGACACGATGTTTTTGTCGCTAAACATTTCTCAATGGTCTCTATTACTAAAGATATTGAAGAATGTTATAATATATGTATTCAAAAACATTTCTAAACATTAAAAAGCAAATGCTATTCTTTTCATCCAATTTCAATACATTAAAATGCCATTTCAAAAGAAATTTTGTCTACTTTCATCTTATTATGCCCATTTTTATACGATTTATTCAGGATAAACTGGATAAAATATGGTTAATTGAAATCTTTATCAAAATTTTTACACATTGGGGCACTTAAGAAAAGTTTTTCCCCTGAGAAGTATAATGTAAATAAATTTTCAAGCCGTCCACCCATTCAAAAGTTACAGCGAAATTCTTTCTCTCCTTAAAACATATTTAAACAAAGAAGACAACGAGAGTAAATAAAATTTCACAAAACAAAATCTAAAATTCTGTGCAGTTGCACAGGTGTCCTCTAGTTACCCTCATTCTAATTGCACAGGTATCTTCTAACTGCATTTATTACATTTAACAAATATTTATATATGCCGAATAATATCTCTCCTTTGCAAGTAATAAAGGAGTTACTAATAAATTCAATTTTCCTCTTAATTATTAAAATAAGAGAGATTTTCTTGTGTTCAATTTTCATTTTGTTTGATTCTAGGTTTCGCTCTCTCAGCGAATTGAAAATGAATAGCGTGAAAAGTCGATCAATGAAGATTGAATCCTAATGACCAGTGACTCTCCTCGCTTTTACTAGTGACGACATAAAATAAAGGAATGCTCGGAATGATCCTCAAACAGCGCATTTCGCGCAGTTTACGAATAAGAACCTTATCGGGCTAGTTTCAAGAAATCTTTACGACGTTTCCTTTCTCTCAGTGATTGCATGGTTGTAGATTCCATACTCCCAGATATTTGCATATTCATAAACCGCACGTGTGTTTTGTTTTACATCGTTTCAAGCATATAAACTACTATTACTTTATGATTAGGCACTACGGTATAAAGTATAAGTGGTCATATATAAACTCCTTTAAATACGAGTACTTCCATTGTCGATCGAAAAGAAGATTACTATATTCTGTCGGATTGCACCGAGTTAGATATCGAAATCTAACCTGCGTCAAAAATATGGACAAAGAAGATGAACTTTTATTGGGCACGGACAGTTCATGTAGTAATTCATGTTATGTTTGCAATGGTATGTTCAATGGTCCTCATCTGAACTTCAAACATCATAGAAAATTATCCGTATGAAATTGTTTTCATTTTTTTTATTGATACCAATGTCTACTCGTTTTACTTTATCAATTTTAAATTATTTTTATTATTTCACACGTTTACCCTTGCTCGTGAAGCGCTGGGAATGTTTAATAACTGTTTTTTAATTTAATATTTTATTTTCAGGCACAGAATCTACAAAGTTTGTCATGTCTTTTATCACATATCAAAAAAAAATGTTTTATTGGGGGAGGAGAGAAACTTGTGTTTAGAAAAATCACTTTCTAACAAGAAAAGATAAAAAAGAAAACTGTCCATTTCTTTTCTTTCTTTTATTTTACCCTCCATTTGTGTTGAAGTGCAGGTAGGAGGAGATTTGGGTGAAGTGGAAAGTGGAATTCGTGTCCTTTGTGTCAGTGAAGGAGTGATTGTTTTACAACTGGAACTTTTACAGTCCACGTGGAGACGGTGGTCAGAAGAGACACCGAACCGATTGGAGATTCACGGAAAGACGACTCAGAGGTGACGACCGATGACAATGACAGATGAACCTTTCCACCAACACACTCTCCCGCATCGATCGGTTGAACCTACTCAGGTCACGACATTTGGACTCGGTTTTCACATTCAAATAAAAGATGAAACGAAATAAAACAAGGAGAGAAAAGGGGAAATTGAGAATAAATGAGAAAATTCTAGAAATTGTCGAATTAGGGAGATATAAAATGCGTCAGTAATGTAAAGGCCTTTTCGCTTAGTTGAGCGAACACAAACAGACCGGCCACAAATAAAAGTTTTCTTTTTGTTTTAAAGAGTATTTAAAAATAAACTCGAACTAATTAAAGGTTTTAGCAATAAGAGTAAGAGAACTCTAAATGCACCTTATATTTCTACGTAATAATTTAAGTGATATTTTTTAAATTTAGGCTATAAACGTTTTTTTATAACATGGAATAATAACTGACGAAATAGATTTAAATTTGACATTTTATGATTAAAAATTCAAGATCATAACAATTTGCCTTTTATGCTTTTTTGTAATATTTTATTTTAACATTTATATGGTATTTGATTTCTTATAACATTGTAAATTACGTTTTAAAATAAAAGCACGAACCATTTTTAAATTTGAAACATTTTGATGATGAAAACGAAACATATTCAAAAACAAATGGGACATCGTTTATATATTACACTCACATGCCAATATAGCACCTAATAACGTGTGGGACCTTCTCTAACCCGGCGAAGTGCCACATTGTGACGTGGGATTGATTCCACAAGTCGGCGGAAGACATCTGAAGACAGTGCTAACCATTCCGAATGGAGAGCTTACCACAATTGCCCATTACGGAGACACCACCGGCTTGCACAGTGCATGCTTGACAACTTGGGTCCATGACCTCATGGGGTCTGGGCCACACTCGAGCTCTACCATCAGCTTGTATCAGCTGGAATCGAGATCATCAGACCAGGTCACACGTTTCCAGTTATCAAGTGTCCAGTCGATGCGTTCATGGGCCCAGAAGGAACGTTGTTGACGATGTCTCGTTGTTAGCAAGGGCACCCTTGTGGGTCTTCTGCTTCCATATCCCATGGACACCAGATTTCGTTGCACAGTTAGCATCGATACAGCTCTAGTATCATCCTGGTTAAAATCTGATGCCATCTGGCATAGTGTCAGTTGCCTGTTAGCGGTGACCATCCTACTTAGACGCCGTTGGCCCGTTCATTGACAATGTGTGGTTGACCACTGCGTTGCCCATGGTGGGAGGTAATGGCGTCAAGTTGGTACTCGCTATAGACTCTTGAAACTGTGGACTGGGCCGTGGGATGTTGAATTCTTGAGGCACCTCCGATACTGAATGACCCATACGTTGAGCTTCACATACCAGGCCAGGGTTTGAACTCTAATAGCTCTCGTCGTGTAGCCATTGCATTGTCATACTGAACACCTCACCCCTTACTCATGACAGTGTAACTAAACCTACTGACACTGATTTGCATATTTATACTGTTTGCACATGATGCTATTGCCACTTAAAAAATAGTCCACTGCTATCCTATGACTGTGAGTGTATATCTTAAGAATTTTAAGCCTTAAAATTCAAGCCTTAATTTTTGTTAATTTCAGTATAAAATATTTCTCCTTTTTCGACATTTTTCTCTGATGGCCTGACCTTAAAAAGTCAATAATTTTTAAAAAATATTTTTGACATGTACAAAGTAAGCATGCAATCTTCCCCTGATTTCAAATATTTATTACATAAAAATGTATGCTAGATAAAGACGTTCGGTTTTCGCAAATTGTAAAAACAGAAAGAAGAAAAAACGAAAAAAAAATTAGATTTCATGCTCATCTATTTGGTCACTACAAATACCCCTTATCATTGCTACCGAAGTTACAGTATGAAGACAAATAAAATCTTGTAAACATTCCAAGGAGGAGCTTTAGCAGTGAAGCAGAAATACATTTATATATTTATTAAAAAGAAATTAACCCCCCTCCCCGAGTAGGGTAAGGCCCGTAGCAGACCCTGCGGTCATCAAATTTTTACCCCTTTATCTGCACTTTTAACCTCTCCCCAAGTTTTTTAAATTAAAAATCGATTTTCTCAAATATAATATGTAGAAAATAAAAAAAAGCTCCTATCTTCTTTCCTTTCTCATCATTTCCGAACGTATGATATATCACATGCCATTTGTTGCCATAATTCTAAAGACCAATTGACTGCCACCTCCGCAAATCCGTTCCCACTAGAACAATTGGGCCTAAACTTCATTGTAATGTAGTTCTTGATCTGGATACTGGATTTCACGCCTTTACGTACCTAAATAGCATATAGATATGTTGCCCTCTCTGAATGCCACCCCCGTAATTCCGATCCCCGTATACCAGTCAAAACCAAACTAAATAGTGCAGATAGACATGCCCATAGTAAGCTACATTCTGAATTTCAACTTCTACCTCAAAAAAATGTAGAAATTATGAAGGGGACGGACTGACATTATAAAACCAATAAGTAGCTCCATTCTTATTCTACTTACGAGGGTCAGTCAAATGAAAACCGGAAATATTTTTTACAGCTCCTTTATTACAGGCAGAGTTGGTACACTATTTTTCAATGTAGTCCTCATCTTTTCGATGCATTCCGTCATTGATTCGGAAAGGCATGGATACCTCGGGGGAAAAAATCTTCATACAATTATATAATGGAGATCTTGCTTATAGGAATTTGCATACCGAATTTCATTCCTTTATATGCATAAATACACCTAGATCTTTTGGTCCCCTCTAATTTCAACCCCAAAACTCCGACCTTAGTGGGCTAATCAAAACCAAACTAAATAGTGATGGTGCACATGCCCATAGGAAGCTACATTCCGAATTTCAACCTTCTACCGCAAATAATGTAGAAATGATGAAGGATGATTCAAATCGCGTGTAAATTAAAACCAATAAGTTGCTCCATTTTTCCGCTACTTAATAAGCACTTATTATGATGATTCCGATTATGAGCACTTGAGCAATCGTGCGTCGACAAAGCGATTTCACGTGCGCGCGCCGATATCATTAATGCTTAAAAGATGAATAAAAAGTAACAATGTATTCTTTACTCTCACTGTTTTAGCACGTGAATTCGACTTGAAGGGGTCCACGAAAAATTCTGAAAAATTGATACGGCCGAGCTAAGACTTTGATGGTCATATTTCTGAAAACAGAATTTGAAAAAGTTAATTCGTTTTCAAGTTATCGTGCAAACGGCGGACGGTCGGATAAACGTACAGACCAAGGGCGCATTCTTATAAGCAGCTTTTATGCTAAAGCTCCTAATAACCAAAACCGAATTACCTCTTACATTGTTAGTCCACATGCGTTTATCCACAGTTTTTATCGTAACATGTATAGAAAAAGAATCGGCGTAGATAATGCCACAACTTTAATGTTTCCGTCAGATATGGTTTTAAGATAGGAATTTTTCTTATGGAAAAGGAAAGATTTTATGTTCCTCTGTATTTTATTTTTCGTCATTAGTCATACTTTCAAAAAAGAAAATTAATAATTTCATTATTCATAAATTCCATTTTACAATAATTATTCCAAATGAATAAAACTTTGTATTGTAAAATGGACATTTATGAATAATTAACAATATACAATACAACGTGAGATATAAAATGAATTTAATAATTTCACTATTTCTAATAATTAAATATTTCCTGCTAATAGCATTTTTTTAAAATTAACATAAAATTACAAAAATAAAACACACATCAAATAAGCTATTATGTCAATCACATTCGCGGACGAAAATTCAGAGCAACCATTTACATGCGTCATCCATGACCGTCCCGGAGGGGGGGGGGGGGCTGTTATTTGCGTTGGTTATACAGATGATTGGTCCTGCAATCCATATTTTCTGTTATATCTCTTGAATAAGGAAAATATCAATAAAAATTGGCTCTGTACACATATCTTGTATGCATTATATCGCGAATTACAGTAAATGTTGAAACTGAGAACCATTCTATACCAAGCAAAACTATACTCGACGAAAGGTCTTCGCAGCAACAGGCAACAGGTTCCCACATATCAGTTGCGATGGATATGTTATGGATGTTTCCCTTTTTATGTGTTTTATGACGTTCGTATTTTTTTCTTACGCATATTCTATAAGATAAAACCAGGGCAATAAATGGCGTTAGATCAGGTGATCGAGGTAAATATAATATGCAGGTAAAATGCCCGTATATTAGCGCCCAAATGTAACTGGCGAACAAAATTTTGGGTCATAAAAAAACGGAAAAGTTCCACATGTTTGGAAAATTTTTTAAATATGCAATAATCTTATAGAAACAACATATCAAAAAATTAAAATAATAGCTTCACGAGAAATTTTTTATTAAGAATTATTGTAAGTATCAAAATTCAATAGTAACTGCCAAATTAAAAATCACTTAAAATTAACAATTTAAGTGTTCAAAAGTTAATATTTTGTTGCATAGCCCTTTGGCATCTACGTGGCATAGACTCAATCAATAAAATCAGAGTTTCAGTTGGAATCTTCTCCCATTCTGCTCGAAGCATTTCAAATTTTTCATCCTCATTTCTGGCTCTTTTATCTTTGCATCTTCTTTCTAATGCGTCCCACAGGTGTTCATGTTCAGCTAGACATGTTGCCTCACATGCAAATTACCTTTTACAAAAAAGTTTGTGCAAATAATTAGATCATTCCACGCACAAAACAGGGGATAATGTTTGTTGGCGAGTTACTTTTGGGTTTTTGTTTATATAAAAACCTTAACCAAAAATTTCTCACGAAGATATAATTTCAATTTTTTAACATTTTTTTTTCTATAAGATTATTGCACATTTCAGTAATTTTCCAGACATGTGGGAGATATAACAGAAAAGATGAGTGCAGAACCTTAGAACAATCTTGTATTTTAGATGGTGTGCTTTGAAGGTTTTAAAGTTGGCCAATTTAATTGTTTTTACGAGGAACTACGACGACAACTACGACGACAACTACGACGACAACAACAACTACAACTACCACTACTATTACTAATAATAATAAACCATTAAGGAATGACATAACCAATTACCGAAAGGTTAAACTAAACCATTCGCGGAAATATATTTTTAAACAGCCCTAAGTTGTAAGTTTAACATTGTAAGTTTCTAATGGAACATAAAGATACCATTACACCACGTACATTTGAACCAATTTCGACTATCATTAATTTTACGTTATATTCATTCATGACAAATCATTCCAAGTCGTTTGATATATTACATGCCATATTTTAGCAATTAAAGTTCCAATGAACCATAATGGTTCCACTAAACCAGGTCCTTGAAACAAATTTGGACTATCATTAATTTAACGTTATATTCATTTATGACACATCATTCCAAAAAGTTTCATATATTACATGCCATTTTTTAGCTTTGAAAGTTCCAATGAACCATAATGGTTCCAATAAACCAGGTTTCTTGAAAGTAATTTCGACTGTCATTAATTTTACGTTATGTTCATTCATGACACCTCATTCCAAGTCGTTTGATATATTTCATGCCATTTTTTAGCATTGAAAGTTCCAATGAACCATAATGGTTCCACTAAACCAGGTTCCTTGGAACCAATTTGGACTACCATTAATTTACGTTAAATTCATTTCTAACACATCATCCCCATTTGTTTGATATATTACATGCCATATCTTATCATTGAAAATTTTTGAGGGTGTCATAAGGGTACCATTAGAGTACGTGCCATTGTTTCGATTACAAAGCACCTTTCGGTACTTAATAATAATAATAATAATAATAATAATAATAATAATAATAATAATAATACAATAGTGCTCCACTAATAATGTGCTAATGAAATGACAAAGGCACTGATTCATATAAATAAGCAGAAGATTATATTTGTGTGCTCAAACTGTCCACCTTCAACCTGTCAGCAATTTCCAAATCTGTAGCGGCATGTTTCCTGTTCCTGAACATGTTGGAGTGTTTCGTGAGAAAGGTTACGGCATTCGGAAATTATTCTTTCTTTAATTTAGCCTATATTCCTGTGGCGTGCCACTGTTGCCTCACTCTGTATAACTTTATAAGACGATATGCAAATTCTTAATCAAATTTTTTATCTAATCGAAGCCAAATGCAATCAAGCTCCGTTAATTAATACTTATTTAAAAAGAGATAAAAATTAAAATATTTTAATTAAATATTTTCGATTATATTTAATATCTTAATATTTCTTATTAAAATAGTTTTTATATCTCATTGTTCATAACTTGTTTTATATGTACGGGTGCATTTTCTATTTATATCATCTCTCTAAAAATGTTAAGTGTATTGTCGAATGAATTTAATATCTTCTATAGCATACTCTGCAAAACTTCATTTGTATGTATAAAACGTGGCTTAACATTTATTTCGTAAGTCGATAAAATATTCAACGGAGGAATACAATAATTTAATGAGTGTTTTCGAGATCTATTTTCGTTTCTTTACTTTCCAAGTTTTTATTCCTTTTTTCTCTCTTTCCTCCCGTTCTTGTCCTCTTATTTTTTTCTTTTTCTTCCCGTTATGGTGATGCTGCTGCAGTTTAAGCTCCGTTCGTTGTTATTCGCAGCCACGTCTCCTCTTCTTCTCGATCGATCTAAAGACTGTTTAAACCGAGTCCTTCGTGTTCCCTTCCCGTTTATTCCCCCCTTCACCCCTTTTGGACCCCGTCTGTCAATCCTCTTCCTTAACACCGAGATAAAGGCACACGTGCTTCGAGAATGTTAGCATCTAGCCAAGACCTGCAGCGTCAGCCATTCTAGAATTCTTTTCTCCACTTTCCACAATTTCATTAATCATTCCTGTTTATTTAATTACATAAATGCATTGTGAATATATTCCCATCTATTTATCGCGTGAGCCGTTAAGTGATAGATAAACACGCAAACTGCCTTGTGCAAATAAATTTCAGAAATCTTGATGTAGGGCTCTCACTCCTGAAAACTTTTTTCTCAACCCCTCCCTACTAAATTAATGTTGTGAGATTTTCCCCATGTATTACTCAACTGTTTATTTTGATTTTTGGTTAGAGACTCATATCCAAAAAATGCTACTTTGTTAAGCAAATTTATAGAATACATTATAAAAATTTTTTGAATACATTCGATATTAATATTCAAAGCTTAAGCCAAATAGAGATACTGTAGAAGAATCAATAAAAATCTAGAAGAAGAAGAAAATTTGCATAGCTGAACGACGATTTTCAAATCGAAATAAGCCGATTGTACTTGCTTCAAAACTTTCTCCGATTTTCCTTCCACAAACTTTATCTCATTTTTTACGCTAGTTAGATTATATCTTCAATCTCGATCTCTTTAAAGTAGATGAAGTTTAAAACTATTGATTAAACTTCTCTACCCTCTCTTCGAAATATGAAAGGGTTATACTTACAAGGGAACTACACGAATGTGTATGGCGCACTTTTTGTTTGTATAAGGCAACGTTACCAATTTTAGCGTATTTTTGATGTAAAACCCGCTAATAGCCGCTAATTCCCGTTGCTTTTAGCGGGAAAATGTTTTTGAGATGGCAAAACTGGAGTATCAGCTAATTTTAATAATCTATTTTTAAGTTTGTCGTCTGTTACTACTTCAATTGCTTTCAGGTGAAGTGGATTCGTGCGTAGTGTTGACTAGTGGAAGAAAGAAGTTCGGTCAAGCGCATTAATACACGAACAGAGCTTTAACTATTGGCTACTCATTTTTTTTTCGTTTTCACAGTTTATTTTGAAAGAAACAAAATTTAGTGATTTCTTATTTTACAAGTATCAATTCTAGCTTTAGATGAGTAACCCATTTCAATTTGATGTGAACTTGTGAGGTACAGGTTCGTGTAGTTCCCTTGTTAGTTTGGAAATATACACGTAAAAGTTAATAGATATCAATGCATGACAATGGTTTCGTCAAATAGAGAAATTGAAATTTTTGCAATACTTTCATTATTAAATGGTCGTTCGTTTCGTTTACGGGCAGATCAATAGCCATATCATATTGTGCCCCTTTCACATGACTGATCATCTTTACGCAATCCAGAGAATTCAATATGACAACTACGATGGTCGTCCAAAAAATGAAGAACAATTGGGGGCATCTCAACAAAAACAAAAGATATCAAAACAAAACTTTATTTGCACCAGTACTAAACCTGACACTTCTTTTCTACGTAATCGCCATTGTTATTGAGGCATTTTTCATAACGAGACACAAATTTTTCAATGCTTATACTCATCTGCCACCAATGACTGAAGCCAAGAAGTTGCTGCTTCTTTAAGCGCTTCATCATGTTGGAAGTGTGTTCTTCCGAGAAACCCCTTCATTTTTGGGAAAAGATGAAAATCGGTAGGCGCCAAGTCGGGACTGTAAGGGGGATGGTCAAAAACGTCCCAGTTGAAACGTTGCAATTTCTGTTGTGTTGCTGCAGCTGAATGAGACCGAGCGTTGTCATGAATCAACACAATTCCTACAGATAATATTCCAGGTATCTTGTTTTGGATAGCGCTTTTTGAAGTTGTTTTTCTGTTTTTTGAAGGAAGATGCCTGTGTTGTCATTTCATGGACTGGTTCTTGGATTTAGTCATTGGCGGCAGATGAGTATAACATCGACTTTGAAAAACTTGTGTCTCCTTATGAGAAGTGGCTCAATAACAATGGGGATTTTGTAGAAAAGTAGTGTTAGGTTTAGTATTGTTGCAAATAAAGTTTTGTTTTGATATCTTTTGTTTCTGTTGAGATACATCCAATCTTTCTTTACTTTCTGGACGACTCTTGTATCTTTTTACGCATTCCGGGACAAACACAAATATTCATGTCCACGGCGGGATTCGAACCCGTGACCCGAAGGATTCGAGAACTGGAAAGCCTACGCCCCGGCGTTCTCGGCTCATTGCTTTTTAAAAGCTTTTTCTTATAAGATCAGTTTGTTTTATTCATACATCTGCTTGTTGCAAAATATTTGTGGAATTCTGAAATGTTACTTTGCAGCTTTCATCTGGAAATTAGCTACTTACAGAACACGTAGGTCATTAATTAGAAACCGAATCTATCACAGTTCAGCTTTTCTAAACCGTTATGAATAAATGTCATGCTTGGTGTACAATATTTTCTCTAATATTGAAAATATTAATATACCTTTTTTCAGGTATCACAGCTGCGTGTTAGTATTTCAGGAAAGTTCGAAATAATTCGAAAGGTGTTTAATTTTTCATAATGCATTCCTATAAAGTAAGAAAATGTCAATTAATCTGGCAAACAAGTTTTAACGCATTTTCCGCTGTTTATCATAAACTCATATAAACTCCTCGGTTAATTACTTTATTTTTATTAGTTTTTTTGGGGGAAAATTATAATCTGTTCCCAAATAATATTCCTGTAATTCATTAAAACATCCTAAAATTCCAATCAAATTATTTATTTTATCCGCCTATTATCAATCGAATTACCTATATGCTTACAAGAGAGAATAAAAATAGGAGACTAATTCTCCCGTGTTTGGTGAGCATTTTATGTGACAGAAAACCGCATTCAATTGGATCCTGGAATTCAAACAAGGGACGATGCGACATCACAAATTGGGAGCAACCCCGAGGTGTACAGTCGATGTTACAATACAGCATGTGGAACAAATGATCCGTGATGACAGGCGTGTGACGTTCGGCGACGTAGCCGATGCTGTAAATTGCTCTCATGGAACAATCTTGCAAAAGCGGCTAAAATTTTATAGTTTGTGCGCGATTGATCCCCCACCAGTTGTCTGCCGAACACAAAATAGACTAGGCCTGTCCTTACAGCAGCTTATTTGGTATAGTGAGGAGGAAGAAGACTTCAAGGCTGTTCCAAGAGAGTCTTCGTTTCACCAATCGAAGCGATCCTGCATGAAATGGATCATCATAAAAAGATAAGTATATACGGGAGAAAATGTTCCAACATCAGGTATTCTTGATTCCGTCAGTCAGCAAGGCTGTGCCGATCGTTTTATAGCCCCGACTTAGCCCAGTTTTCCTCTAAGATCGGTTTCACACAGAATCACACATTCGCGGTGATCAAATTTATATTTTTCTAATGGTCTGGCTTCCTTGAAATATGCATTTTTATTAAAATGATACGAAGACATTTCGTATATACGTGGAAAACAATCTCAGAATAAACGAATCTGTGGAAAATTGCGTTCAGGTATAGCTGAAATCAACGGCGCCAGACATACTATGCCCAATTTCGAAAAACGTCCCTTTATCATCGCCCAATGAGTGACTGCTTTGTGAACATTTTCTTCGTAAACTACAAGCTATTCTACATTTTATCAGAAAATACAGCGAGTAAATTCGATGATCCAACACTATATCATCAAAAAAGAAGAAAGAGAAAACAAGGGAAGAAGCCGGCAAAAGAAAGAAAAAACAGCTACCTGTCACCCATAAGGAGAAATAGAAGAGGCGGAAAATTCGAGAAGGAAGCAGCAAGCAGCTCATTGGCTCAGAAAAGAGACATGCAAAAGAAGCTCATTAAGCGGCCAAATAAAAGGAGAAGGAAGAAAACGAATAGAGATAGAGAGAGTGGCGAAACGACTTGGAAGTTAGCGATGAGAGGATGTCCACAAAAAGCGATCCGGGAAAGACGGCTACGGAATCGCTACTCATCGGAAAATTCCAAGCCTGCCGATAAGAGAAGTAAAGGAAGGGAACGACGTCCCATTGCGAAACTATCGTCGTGGAGGGGCTGGGCACTCGGGCTCGTGGTTTCTTTTCTCCGTCCGAGACTCCTAAGCCAGTTTATTGTGCGTTGGTTCTGAATCAGCCAGTTTATTGTTGCATCCAGCGAAGGGTACTGAATTTAAATTTTACTTTTAGACTTAAGATAGAAATTATCTTTGAAGATTAAGTAAAAAGTTAAATTGATTCTCCGTCGATCAAAGCCCTTTCTATTTAAATGGTTCAGTTGCTCTCTTCCATTTGCCGACTAGTTTATAATTATTTCGTATTAATTATCCGATATCTTTTATCTTTGGGATAATGACGAAACGCTCTCCACTAAACTCAGAAGGGTCGCAGTTTCCGAGTACGGTGACGGTTGACGGTATTCCACATAAACGTTTGTGCATAGAAGCAAGAATCCCGCTTAGACTACTGACTACGGATCTGGCCTCCATGAACTTTGAACTTTAAATTGTTTAAAATCATTATTCATTTCATTCTTAATTTCGTTTGTGAAAGAACTTATTATTTATGAGAAGAATTAAAATTTAATGCCGTTTAATATATTCGTCTCCTCCTCCTTTCTCTAATTACGACTTTTAGCTACGAGCATTCAATATATTAATTATTCTAACAAAAAGTCATGTTTGCGACAGCTGCTGGCTTTCAAGGACTTGTAAAGATATTGTAGCCTTATAGGAGAACGTCTAAAGATATGAACGATTTACGTTGAAAAATAGAATAATTTTCAGTTAGTTATACTGAGTACGCTTTTCTCTGTCCAGTTTGCGACTTATTTATCCCTCCGTATTTCTTTTAAATCGGGAAGTTTATTAATATTTCCATTTTGATGCTTTTTAAATAGTAGTGCAATACTATTTCTCGACCATACTTCAAACTGCTTGGAAAAAAGTCGAGATCCAAAAATATTCTAGAAGCTTAATCGAATCCATAATTTGAAAATATTCAAGATATTTTCAAAATTTCATCTATATATTAGGAAGTGATATCAGAAAGTAACGCCATTTATTTTTTTTCAAAGGAACTTACAAAACATACAGGTAAACAACTAACAAGGGAACCCCACATAGCCTAACCGCTTTAACAATGGAGTCCTTGTATGGCTATGTATGCTGAATTTTTTTCGTTTTTGCGGTTTATTTTGAAAGAAACACAATTTCGCACTCTCTTATTTTGCAAGTATCTATAGTAGCTTCAGATGAGTAACATATTTCAATTTGGTGGAAATCTTTGACATACATGTTCGAGGGATTCCCTTGTAAGTATAGCTGAAACTACACGTCTTTATATACTTTATAATGATTTAGACATTTATCCCAATGCTACACCCGTTTCAGAACACCCTACTCATAGAATTCCGTCGGCTGTGAATACAGCCAAGGGCGCACGGCAGATTTGAGTTCTTCGTCCGTCTCAAACCTCTGATAATCCAGAAATCTCTTCATAGGACCAAAGAAGTGGTATCCGAGGGCGTTAAGTTCATACACTAGGCTAAGTGGTCCAGAACCTACCAACCGAAACTGACCAGCTTTGCTTGGACGAAGTTGGCGGGTGTTGTCATGAAGTCGAATATCGTTTCCTCTTTCTGGTCGCTTATTTCGAATAGCACGCCGCTGTTTAGTCAACGTTTCACAATAGGTAGCGGCGTTGAAGGTCGACCGACGAGGCAGGAATTCTGCGAGTAGGATGCCTTGCATATCCCAAAAAATTGTAAGCATAATCATCCGAGCTGCAGGAGAAACTTTGAATTTTTTGCGAACCGGAGAATTTGGATCACCATGCTTGCAG
Source organism: Rhysida immarginata (assembly GCA_023313115.1). Lineage (NCBI taxonomy): Eukaryota > Metazoa > Arthropoda > Chilopoda > Scolopendromorpha > Scolopendridae > Rhysida > Rhysida immarginata. The sequence continues at coordinate 2,580,116 of JAHWFO010100943.1, read as the reverse complement.
TTTAGGCTCAGGTATGAAGTGCAAGACGCAGGACTCATCTCCTGTGATAATACCATTCAGAAACTCATTTTCCTTCTGGTTGTACCGCTGCAGATGTTGCAGACTGCACGCCATTCTGTTGCCGGTCTATTCTGGTGTCAGACACTTTGGAATCCAACGCGAACAGACTTTGCGGTATCCAAGCTTCTCATGCACCATATCCCACGCAGATCCATAGGACATGTGAAACGTTTCACTCACTTCTTTCAAGGAAATGCGATGGTTTTCTCCGATTGTGTTGTAAATCTCCTCGATAATGGTTGGTGTTGCCGCTGACGCAGGCTGCCCAGAACGCCGTTTATTGGCAAGGCTAACTCTTCCAAATAATAATAATTTCAATTTCAGTTCAGTTCAATTCAAGATAATTTTTACAAAATTTACAAGAATCATATTTTCATAGAAAAATTTAACTATTTGCACATATTGGAATAGCTGAAGTCCCTAAAGGAAGACGTCAGAACCAAAACAAATTTTGCTCCGCCCCTAACAGACCACTTCCGTTCCCTCTTCAACCTCTATGTGACTACACACTCATTGGATTTAAAGCGCACTTTTTAAATATTTTTATTGTAATGGGATACGGTTGTTGTGTGTTTAATTGTTCTAATTCTGCAAAGAAAGGCTTTAAAAGGTTTCGAATTCCTTGGAATGAAGATAGGAAACTAAAATGGACTCTCGCTATCAACCGAAAAATATCACGATGGGAAATTATGGATGCCTTCAGTTCGCGTCTATGAAAAGCATTCCATTACAGGTACTTTCTAATTTCTTGAGATTTAATAATTCTGTTTTACTTATTTATTTTCATATGAACTAAAAGCTGTAATTTAACTTTATGACTGAGATAGGTCAACCGAATAATGATCCCAAGCACGTTGACATCAAGAGGGAGTGAGAGCAAAAACCATGATCTTGTCACAGCAAGACCAAGGTAGCAGTATTTCCAATGTAGACATGTTTTACGAAGTACCTTAGTAATTACAGTCATTATTAAAATGTAATAATTTTTCAGTTTCTTAGATTTAATAGAATGAAAGATATAAATTACAAGAGAGAACTATCATCATTAGCCAATTCAGTGCCTCATATTTCAGAAGATATGAACAATGCAGATATCACCATACCAGATTTGACAAATTATAACTATCTAAGGATCGATAAGCTTTGAATGCCTGCTTATCAAATCCAGGTTTATTGATAAAGTAATGGAAAATATCCAGGTAGTCGATGACTGGTTTGGCCAGAGACCATCAATAAGTCTCTGGTTTTGGCGTTCATATCCAAGTCAAAGGAATTATCATGGAATGGATCGAGATTCTGAAGAATGTTATCATTGCTATAAAAACATAATTAAAAAACGTAATATATTTCGTTTGAATATATGAATATGAATTTGAGTTCAGAAACTATTTTTATATACTTCTTTAATGTTTACAATTAACCCTCGTACCGTTGATCCTCTATCGTCACACATGTAGGCTAAGCCTGTTTTGAGTTTTAACATTAATTAATCTTTGCTTTATATCAGTTAATTTTTGAAACTGAATCTTGCTTGGAAAATTATGATTTTTTTTAAAAAATATAAAGTGATTTCTTTGTCTTCGTTTCACGTTGAACCGATCAAGATATGATTGTGCGTTGCCTACCAGGTTGCCTATGAAAACACTAACTTTAGACCAGAAGTGAGGGATGCGGTTTATGAACATCGGAAGTTACATTCGCCTATAGTCCAGGGGAACAGTATAGGGGAAAGATTATGAAAAATAGCCATCAGTAAATTATAAGAAAGTAGTCTTCTCGGATGAGTCCAAATTCGATGTTGTGAGGGATTATGTGGGTAATAAAGTTATCCGACAAAACACAGGCATTTAAGAAAATGCATTTAAGGCATTTAAACAGGGTGTTTAAGAAAAAAGCACAAAGTTTTTTAGCCGGAGTGATGACGTGGGGTTATACGTCTAGTGAAGGAGTAGAAAAACTTCATTTTGTGAATGGAGCCATGGATGAGGTTGATGATCTCATCTGTTGAAGCTATGGGCTTACCAAACACTTATACGAGGGCGTATTGAAAAGTAATGCCTCCATGGCTGTAACTTTTTTATTTGTTAACCGATTTTCAAAATTCTTTTTGTATCTTATATTCACATTTGTCCTCTGTGTAATGCACTATTCACTTTTCGACATAGTCCCCATCCCTTTCCACGCATTGCGCCAACGCGTGGCTAGTTGGGTGAACCCGTCGGAGAGGAATTCCGGAGTTGTTGTCGACATCAGGATTGAATGGCAGCTTTGGACCCTCTTCTGGAGTACGATAACGTCCGCCCGCACACGTGTCGCTAGACTCCAGAGGCGTTGCAGCGCCTACAGTTCAAAGATGAATGACTGAAGTTCAAAAATTAAAGACTTTGCACCTTGCCACTTTCACCGCTTCCCAAAGAAGAAAGAGCCCCTTAAGGGATATGAGTTGGTTCTGACGGCGAGGTAAACGCTGCCATTCAATCCTGGTGTCGACAACAACTCCGGAATTCCGCTCCGACTGGTTCACCCAACTAGTCATGCATTGGCGCAATGCGTGGAAAGGGATGGGGACTATGTCGAAAAGTGAATAGTGCATTACATAGAGGACAAATGTGAGTATAAGATACAAAAAGAATTTTGAAAATCGGTTAACAAATAAAAAAAAGTTACAGCCATGGAGGCATTGCTTTTCAATACGCCCTCGTATGTTTCAGCAGGATGGCGCCATTTCTCACACAATTAAACCTAGCAAAAATGGTTTCAGAAATATGAAGTGCTTGTGATGGCGTGATCTCCAAACTCTCTTGACATGTCTCCATTTGAGAATCTTTGGAAGATTTTGAAAAGAAAAGTTGCCCAAAGGAAATCGTCAACTGTTGAACGTTTGAAAGCAGTTCTTCAAGAAGAACAGAATGCCATTTCCAAAGAAACGTGCAGCCAATCAGTTTCAGTTACGCATGAGAAAATTCAAGTACTCTTGAAAGCAAAACGAGAAGCTACAAAATATTCAAATATGATTTCATGTTAAAATAGATGTTTATGTTTCAAACAACGATTACTGTATTAGAAAAATCCACATAATGTGTGTTCTCATTGTAAAGTTTGTACATGGTCATACTTTTCTGCTGTGTAATTTTTTTCATATGATAAATTTAATTTCACAGATACAGTTCCAATTATGAAAACAAAATATAAATTGTTGCTATTGATTACTACTTCTCATATATATCGTGCATTGCAGTGTTTCCAAAGAAAGCTACACAAAGATAAACAATTGTATCACAAGTCTATGTGTATACACGGTGGTCCTAAATTTGTATTTAAGGTGGCCCTATCTCCTTTCCATGAATTAAGATCAAAGTTCATGAGCTTTTGAACTCAATTTTATCGAGGAAGACAAAGAGATAGAACTTTGGTCTTTGAGATGTTCTTATACTACTTTTTGATGAACTTATGAAGAAGCTGAAACCGGAAAAAATGTTTTGCGGACATACGGATAGACTCAGAGATTTCAATAAAAAGAGGTTGAGTGAAAATAAGAATATCTACATAATTTATTTCTTTAAGTTTTTATTTTTTATAGTGTACGTCTCTTATCTTTATTGTGTACGCCTTTGCCTCAAAATTATTCCTAAATTCAAAAATATCAGGTGAAATCTTTGACATGGTATGATAGATTCAGACGATTTGGGGGGAGGGGTCTTTTTTAAATAAAATCTAATGCAATTCTTGATTTTACAGAGAAATATACCAGTACAGTAAGGGCTTTAAGAATTGCTTTGCTATTGATAATAAATTTATAATTTTGCAATAAAATAAACTGGTACAGATACGAATGGTGCTGAACTCTAACTCATATTTTCGCGCTTTACATCATAATTGCGTTCGTAAATCAAAATTTAAAAATGACTTACATTTGCTCGTATAAGGGGAATCTCAAATGTATGATAAAACATACTTCTAGTATATCTATGATATTAAAGTCCATGATCGTGAATAAGCTTCGCTCTATTTAATCCAGCACGTTCACAAAGAGAATCTAACAAAAATTATCTGAAGTTTGAAACAAATAAGCTTCCTTTTACAGCATTTTTAATTTGAAATCTAAGAAAGAAAAAAATCTAAATTAAAATGTTAATTTCTGTTTATTTTTAAAACCTCAGTACGCAAGTGAAAAGAAATCGGAACTTCCGATACGTGGGACGAAATTGGAATTGCAGATCGATTGCCGACTAGAAAGAATTCAAACGCATTCATTAGCTTCGAAATTTAAAAAATTAAAACATTTAAGAAAATTACTTTTAGGAGTTTTAAAACTGAAGATCATCAGGAAAGAAAGTTGCTTTACTAAGTTATTTTGATAAAAAGAATTCTTAATAAAAGCGAAATTGCTTTCAGGTCTTGACAGAAAGATGTTAATTGAAATGCATTTTCGCCTTCAATTAAAAGTAATAAAAAAAATCTTGGATTCATCAGTTCTTTTTCCATTGATCGACCTCTTACCCTTTAACCGCCGTTAACTCGCATGTTGCAGATTTAACGATTCATTCTAAAAATCACTAAAGGGCACTCTACAGATGGGTGGGATGAGGAGAGCAAAAGCAGGTAAAATGGGAGGGGGTGTTTTGACGCTTGTTTTAACATCTGAAGGGAGCCTCAAGATTCGTGCACCGAGTTGATTAACGTAACAAAGATCGCCGTGATTAATGGTTTAATCTGGGAAGAAGTGGTGCGGTTTAGTCCCTGATGGAGGCGCTTATCAGTGAATGAAAGGGCCACAACGAATAATTAATCAGTGCTCTTGATTTAAACATAAATATTTTTACGATAAAAGATAATTAATTTTTCACTGATTTAAGAACTTCCCATTCCAATAATCTATCGCTTAAATATGTAGAGGAGAAGGTCCAAATATAGCCTACCGTGATTTATTTTACATCTATCTCACTTTCTACCCGTTAATATGAGTTGAAAATATGCAGTGGAAGCTTAGACAAGTTAACTTAATATTCCAATTCTAAAAATAAAAAAAAATGGATATTCTATGATTTATAAGCGTTTTTGTAAAAGTTGCAAAAATCAGTGGTTGCAAAATCATATTTAAATAAGTGGTCTTAATAATTTTTTAACTTTTAAACATTTTATACTTTTATTTTTTCAATGCATTGTGTCAACGACAAAAATCATAGACATATAGAACACTCATTATGTGTCGTTTTCTGCTCCAAAACACTCATTGTGTGCCCACATGGAGCACTTCATGCACTGAATCCATACTTCTCCACAAGTGTCTTCATAGTGAAAACAATTTGCATCTTTATCTGTAGTCTTTTCCTGTCCCACTGGCAGCTCTAGTTCATCAGAAGTGTCATTAATGTTCACCTCTTCTGCATCTAAGGAAAGAATCCGTCTCTGCTTGTGTGCTTTTCTTTTGGTGTTTTTTTAACTGCGTTTCGGTAAACAGCAGCTTTTTTTTATTTTTCACTTTCAGAAGCTTTTAGAGATCCAGCCAACAATGATCTGTATGACGATCCTGTTATTAAACTGGATCTTGTAGATTTTCTAGAACTAGCTACTAGCCCGTATTTGGATCGAATACGTCACAGTGCCAAAACTACGTATATGGGGCTTTGAAATGAAGAGATGACATACGCACACCTAACAAAGTTTTGGAGACACGTAAAAAACGCAAACAATATACCTCGCTACAGAAGGATTCCGAATCGGCCACCACTTTATACGCCAACTGTAGTGACCTTAAGCACTCAGTTTAACTTATCCCCCATGTGGATAAATATCTAAAAACCTCAAAGACGACTCCGCGTATTTGGACCCTAGCCTATATTTAGACCTTAATAAAGTGTTTAAAGTTTCCGGAGAATAACACAATTGTAGTTCTTAGTTACGGCGGGGGGGGGGGGGGGGGGAAGAAAAGAAAATAAATAATATCAAATAATTCTCTTACAGATTATTCTAATATTATTATTTTATACCTTTCCTTATAATATATTCAAAATTAACACTCTCGATAATTTAGTGAATAAGTTGGAGCACTTTCCCAAATCAACTGAAAGCAGAGCTACAAATACAGCTTGACTTCCCACTGCTAAACTAATGCAGTATCCTCTGAAGACATGTTCCTTCAGAAATTTGAATAGATGAGTATCACGTAATTTTAAACAAGGATTACATGTTCAATGGCCAAGGTGATTGCTGCTACATCAAACTTCCAGTCCGATAGCGAATCGCAATGTTCATATGAAGAAATAGCTACTAAGTTTGAGTTCAAGGGCTAGCCGTTTCAGATTGCTTGAAATCTCCGTTATCATTTCCTTGCAAGTGAATTATAAAACAAAATAGAATTTGTAACAATATATAGAGTTCCTATTGTTCGGGAATTTCATATAAAAATACATTTGGCCTCAACTATTCCCAGACCCTCTATGAAAGTACTATATTAAAAAATCTAAACTCTGTAGATAATCCTTAAACTAAATGTAACAGTTCAACAGCGTTATGAAAACAAGATGTCCTCAGAAATAAATAAATCCTCTTTAGATACAAGAGTTAATAAGAGAAAATTTTATATAAGTTATCTTGTTTTTCCATTCTCTTAAATAATAATATTTATCATTACTTACAATTTCATTGCATTCTGCATTTCCTTCGGAGAACTTCTATGATAAACGTTTTACACAGGATTTTCCTGTTTAACTCCACTCGTTTAATTTTATCTTTTTTTTTTTTCAAGCAAACCGAAATCAAACTAGGAAACACAACTAAGTAAATGTATTTCAAAATTAATATACTCCCAGTTATACAATGAGAATTTGTGAAATTATAAAAATGTCAATAATTTAGAAATTGGATAACTCCGTAAACCAATTTAATATATTAATCTTTGAAACGATCAAAAACGTGGTTTAAAAATTATCAAATAAAGTGAAGTAAAATATAAAAAAACTCATTTTATGCAAAACTTGTAATATATGATATCAAATTTCAAACCAATGTTCAAAATTGCTAAAAAGTTCATTGCAATCCCGAACTCTTATGTACGTATAATGAAATTAATTTAGTAGAATGATTAGCAACTCAAGATAATATATTTATATTGAGGATTGATATATTCTAATTTATGATAAAACATACTGATAATATAAAATGCAAAAAGTCAATTATATTTAGCCTAAGTTTACCTTTATCTAGTTTAGCTAAGCTAACCAGCCTTCAAGTTAAAAAAAAATTATCTACTCACAATTTTTATATTTGTTTTGAGAAAATATGCTATTTAAAAACTTATCTAAGACAAACATAGGTAGATCTATCAAAACAAAAGTGAATTCCACTCTTACCTTAAGCTACACAGAAGTTTGATTACTTTTGTTTCCCATCATTTCCTGCAAGAATAGAGAAATTGGCAAGAAATAAATAACAGTGGCGGCGGCGCTTTTCTCTCACACACACATACAATTTCACTCGGCAAAAAAATGATTTTGGCGATAGGAAAACTCGAATGTTATTGAACGAGGAACTTTTGCAAAAGGATAAGGTATAGGAAAAAAATAAGACAACACAAACTTCGAAGGGAAAGATATGAAAGAGTTGTCGAAACTTGTAATAGAAACGAAATAGGAAGAGAGATGATTGAAAAAAAATAAAAAATAAAAAAAACTGAATGGAACGAGAGAAAGAGAGTGAGAGAGAGAGAGAGAACTAAATGGCGGAAACAACAGTAGAAAGGAAAAGGGATTGGCTAATAAAACTGCACACTGCTTTTCTAGTAAAAGCATAAGCTAACTTACACACAAAGTTATTAATATAAAAGAACTTACAATGACTAATCTTAGGGTGTTAACAAATTTTAACAACCGATAAAGATAAATCATATTCTCTTGATATTATCAGAGAATGATCTAAGAGAATGAATTTATTTATTAGTCCATGCTCGTCCTCGTTTGAATTGAATAATTTTTTGTAAATGTTTCTTAGGATATCAAACGAAATCAAGTAATCTTTTGAATCTCTTAGTTCGAGAGCTAGGTGCGAAGATGACGATCACCATCAAAGTATCATGCTCTGCGTAATATAAAGTATCCGCTTTGTCCAAATGATACAGCCTATGGAAAATTGATAGGTAGTTAGTGCAACTGCAGGTGCTAATTTGCTGAGGAAAGTTTACAATTTACGATTTTATACTATGTGTGTACGATTATTAGAGGTCTTCGATTTATCGAGGTTAAGTGAAATAAAATTCGAATAATAGATTTGACTGAACGTATGCAAATTTTAATGAAAATAGAAATTTCTTTATCACGTACAATACCTAAAAAGCTATTAGAACTTAAAAAGTTTGCAAGTTTTGCCTGCTTTATAGCATGAAGCATCTGCACGTCTACTAGGAATGATAACCAATCAGAATTGCTTATGGAAACTTCTAATAGGGGAGAGATAAACTGACATCAATTTGATTTATAGAAGTCCGGATTGACAAAATTCGATTTGTGGGCAAATTATTTTGCGTGAACTTCGATTTATAGAGGTCAACTTTCCTCCAAAAAAAATCCGATATATGGAGGTTCTAATGCTTCGAATTATAGAGGGTTTATCCCCGGAGCGGAAGGGAAAAGATGAAACTTGGAATTAGGGAGAAATTCAATTTATCAAATGTAAATGACATTTAAAAAATACGATTCTGTATCTTATTGTTATAACTTACTTATCTCTCGTTATAAAATGTATTTCTTCCTCCTTTTCTTGACTCTTAAGAAATCCCATATTTCTTTTAAGTTTAATCAACAAAAGCTAAACGTTGATTAAGGCTCACCTCAATGCTTTTATTAGAAAGCTTTTAATAACCTTTAAGAAGAAGTAGTAATGCAATAAAAACGAAAAAGAAGAAAATGTAAAAGAGCTCCATCTTCTTTCGTTTCTCATCATTTCCCATCGGATGATATACGAGTATTACGAGGAGCGTTCAAATTTGACCTGGACTTTGTTTTTCTGTAAATTTCATTGTTGTAAAAATCAAACTTTCATTGTTGGGATGGCAACTACCGCCTAATTGTTGATGAAATTAATGCTTGCCGTAGCTGACGAAAAAGATAGGCCCCGGCACTGAAAAGCCACCTGACGATCTTATTCCAAATAACAAGGTAACCTTCATTGTATCCAACAAACGAAAAAATACTGATTGCTAAAATCCAAGATGGAAACAGATTACATTGTTGCTTGGACTAAGAAGATCAGGTGACTTTTCAGTGCCCGGGCCTGTCTTTTTCGTCGGCTACGAAGCTTACCTTAATGATTCACGTTTTAAGGGGGATAATTATAAAAAGTAATAAATAAATAAATAAATAAATAAATAAAAATTTTGGAGAGATGTAAGAAATTATTCTAAAACAAATAAGAGAACACAGCTTTTAGGGCGTGCAGTCACGGTACTTTCCCTAATGAGTCAATAACTAGCGATAATTTATTTTTTATATGAATTTTGTAATTGAAGTTATAGATGATGCTTAGCTAAACATTTTAGAAAATTAGCGTCATCTTTGCGACTAAAACTGTATCAGGACATCTTTGTCAATACTGTATGTACAACCACATTCAGGACATGATTCCACACTCTGGGACTGAATATAACTCTATTGAAATAGTTACATGTTGATGAGGGATGGTGATGAGGCTGTAAGCAGTTTCTCAACTCTCAATCCAACTATGAAGTATTTTTTTTAATATAGACAGAAATAATTCAATACTCATAGCCTTTCTTTGATATTCTAAAATGTTAAGGATCAATGTCGAGCATTTTAAAGAATTCTTTTCGTTTTTCCAATATTTACTGTATTAATTCTAAAGATCTTTCATGTGTTCATACTTATATTCAAATTCAGATACTGCAAAATTTCATGAAACAAACAGACCGAGCAACGCCGGGCATATCAGCTAGTATATAGTAAACGTGGCAAACTTATCAAATTATATTTATAATAGCGTGTATTTAAAACAGCTTAAAAATATAACCAAAATAAATCGTAAAATTGTCTCCATTTTTCCGAACTACATAAATAAGGTTTCCTGAAGGTGTCCGTTTACGCAGCGTCCACGTCAACGCGAGTATCGAAGTGCCAGAAAAGCGAGACAAAATGATCGCGGTAAAAATTTCGATCGCTCTCTATTATTCAAGCTGTAAATTTATAAGCAAATATATCAATGTTGACTTTGTGAAAGCATCGTGATTTAATGTCTATTCACAGGTCTACGCCATAATAATGACTGCCGCTAAATTATGCTTGTCAATTAAGTTCACCTCCATTTCGTGACATTTCAAAGCTGTCTGTCATGATCTACTTTGATCGATAGTTTCAAAATTATTCAGTCCATTTAATTTCTGAATAACAATCGATTTTAGTAGATTCGCTTTTTTTTAATTCGGTACCATGGGGTCAACGGCATGACATCTGTTTTCGAATTGAAAGGAGCAAAATCAGCCAGCCGATATAAATGTCAATCTTGTCTATGTCATTCGTATCGAATACATTTTAATTTTGGAAATGGTGATTTGCATTTTTTCCCATATCATTACATCGAACACAGAACGAATGATAGGCGTGATTAATAATTAGGGAGAGTTGTTAAAGGAGAATTCATAGAGAAACCAGTTACTATGGATAATGTAAAGAAATTAAAAATTTCTCATTGGCTTTCATATTTCAAATTTTTTGGATTTTAATGCAGAATATGTTTAAAACGAAATTACCATACTGTTAAAGAACAATGTCAGCAAAATTAATCTTTGACAACAGCTTCCTATGAAAATTCCAAATGACGTCTATCCTATTTAGCTATTGGTCCAGTTTTGGCTATAATCACTATCTGTATTCTGTGAGAAAAAGCTTTCTATTCAATGACGAAAATGTGGCTGGAATAACGTTCACTTCTGACTTCAAAACATCAACTAACTTTATAGTCTAACAGGGCGTTATGCTTTTGACGCACCCAATGCAGGAAAGAATTACAATGTTCTATTCATCTCGAAAGTATCTATTGCAATTAAACATTTATGGACTTCTTGATACATCTACACATACTCTAAGCTATATCCTCTCCAGGCTCTTTTTGAATGGGCGACCCTGTAATTAGCTACAATTGTAATTATTCCGGGCAACGCCGAGTGCCTCTGCTAGTCTATATACAGGGTGCGGCAGAAATATCTCCCTATTTTCAAATTTGAATAACAAAGCAATGATAGAAGATATTGAAAATTATATTTTGCAGTTTGAAAGAATAATGTCTACAATTTACGTCACATATTAAGAAGAACTGGGAAACCACTAATCCAAATAACGAATCTTTATTGCGATGGATACGTATTTCAGCAGCCACGCTGCCTTCTTCAGCATCCGATGGAAGCTTTAGATCAGAGCAACAACGTTTTACTGAAGGCAAGTGACAATCGACAATCGAACAGCGCATTGAAAAAAAAAAAAAAAAATGGAAAAGAAAAAAAACAAAACGAGTGGTCCGGAAGCAATGCTTTCACTACCATACTCGTCCAAGTAGTATCCAAGGGAAGTACGCTGAATTAGGAAAGAAGCCAGATGAACCTTGTTAAGTCATCCAGAGAATAAAGAGGATTCCTTTCCTATTAGGACAGTGAAGCAGATTGTTGATTGACGAGGGACACGAAGGAGCTAGGAGATCCAGTAGTCTGGAAAAATAGCCTTTTGGATGTCTTCGAAGTTGATGTCCAGGAGATGACGAGGCCTGCGATGCCTGAGTAAACTTCAAAAAGTGAGCGGGTGATCCAGAATATCTGCAACCAGAGGATTAGGGTGGTCCTTGATCTTCGGAAGAAGCTTCTTCAACGACTCCTGTACGTAGTTTCCAATAGGAGGTATATCAAAATCTTCAGCAATGGAAGTATTTGTTGCAACTCTCCTGTCCAGTTGGGCGATGGTCCTCAGGGTAATGTTTTGGAAAGTTTGCAGGTTCTTCCATCTGGACTTGCATATTGTGGCCCAGGCAGGCATACCATATAACAGAATGGTCCGGATTACCATTTTATATACCAAAAGTTTGCTATCTATTCCAAGAGCGCTGTTTCGCCCCAGGAGGGCAACCAGGCTGAACTTTGTATGGTAACAATGACGGATTCTTTCCACTGGTCGGGGAAGTAACCAAGTTTCCAGCAGTCATTTATGGCTTTGGTAATAGTTGAGACAATATTAGGAGGCAAGTTCTTCAGAGCACTATTGGTGATGGAATCAATACCTGCTGCTATTTTGATTTTAAGTCGCTTTATGATATCGGAGATTTCATGAATACTAATGACATCCTCAGGGGTAGGAACACGATGGATGCACTGGTAAGCGATACAGCCATTGTTCACAAGCTGAGTGTTTGAGAGACTGTCCAGGTTGGTCCCAGTAGGCGTGGTAAATTGGATCTTCAGGGAATCCGCAATCAGTTGAGCCTTTTCCCCGTCACTGGTGACGAAGTTGCCATTGTCTGCAAGCAGCGGCGGCAATTGGATGGGCCTGTTACCCTTCAAGGCCCTTACAGTACCCCAGAGTGAGTTGTCCTGGACAGACAAAGATTTCAGTTTTTCACTCCACCTTTGTGCTCGTAGAAGTTTAACCTCTTCCTGGACCTTGCGAGAAAGCCTGTTGTACTTCTTCTTGAAAAAGAGTACTCGCTTGCGCTGCCATAGTCTTCTATAGGAATTCCTTTCAAGAATGAGTCGTCTGATGTAAGGAGGGAGGTCGAGGTGCTCGGAGCGCTTCCTATCAGTAGTTGAGGTACTTGAAGTAGTAGCATCATTTATAGCACGAGTGATTGCACTGATATTTTCGTTGATGTCCCCGTTATCAATAACTTCCCTGTATGGAATGCTATTTTCTCGAAGAATATCCTTAAAGAGCTTCCAGTCTTGGTTGGAGCGCAGCCCTAGCTTCACATCGATGTTTAGGCCCTCGAAGATAAGCATGACCGGTCGGTGGTCAGAGGTTAAGTCGTCTACTGTAAAAATATTATACGGCTTGAGGAAGCCCTTAAGAACAGCAATGTCCAGCACATCATTAACCGGCGAGTGGTCACAATAATATGTGTCATCAAGAGGACCAGCAACGAAGGTATCACTCTCGTTCACAGTGTATCCATGTAAGATATTGCCGTTTTGATTAGAGCATTTAGAATTCCATGCAGGGTCCTTGGCATTCAAGTCACCCGCCATAATAACTGGAATGGGCCCAGACAGCAGCTCATCAAGCTCGCACAAACTAAGCTTGTGCTTAGGTGAATTATATAAGGAGGTGAACTTAATTTCGCCTGCGTCAGCATCGTTTATGATTAGGGAAATTGCTTCCATCCCTGCGTAATTTGGGGTGGCTATCTCGCGATGGTCAATGCCGTCCTTGACAATGATCGCTGCTCCACCAAACGCTTTACTAGCATTATTACCCAGAGGCCGATCCTTGCGATAGACATGAAAACCAGGCAAACAGAAAATTTGAGATGACTTCAAGTGTGTCTCGCACACGAAGGCGATGTCGACATTCTAATTTATAAGGAAGTTGTAAAATTCGATGCGCTTTCGATGGATTCCTCTTGCATTCCATATGTTGCAACGAAGTTTCCCGTGAGTGATCTTTCTGTAAGGGCGTCTGTCCATAGTCAATTTTTTTTTTCGTGGGATGCAACCTGTGGCACTACTTTGCCAATGTCTTTGTAGATATTTAGCAAGTTCCCTAGACACCTATATATACTGCGCAACTGGTTATTATCAATGACACTTGTATCAGCAGAGTTGGATACGACCGAAGCATAGGTTTTGCCCTCTACCATTTTTGTGCTTTTGAGCCTTCTTACTTGGGGATATTTAGGGCACTTGGTATAACTTGATGTGTGCTGACCATCACATCGGACACATTTAGGGGGGTCTTTACCCTTAACATTGGTACAGTCCCTCGACTGGTGGTTGCCAGCGCACTTATTGCATCGAGGTGTTTCGGTACAACCTTGAGAGACGTGACCAAAACGCAAACAGTTGTAACACTGCAAGGGCCTTTTGTTACCTTTAAATAGTTCCACAATAATTGCTAGAGGACCGATACGTTTTAATCCTAAGAAGGACTTGTTATGTTCACTATTCTGTAAGATAACCAAAACCATTGGCATTTCGACTGCACCATTAGTTTTTTTAAGTCTGATTGTTTTTTCCGGAAAATAGTTAGCCTTCCTGAGGTCGTCGCCAAAGTCTTCCAGATCATACGTTATATCTACATTTCGGACAACGTATTTCAGCATTTTTTCAGACTTTAATTGGTGATGCTGGATTTTCAGAACATCGTTGCTTTTGACTCCAGACACCAGACTACGGGGATCCAATCGGTACATTGCTGACTGCTGGTTGTTGGTCATTGGTCATCTATTGAAGTAGCGTCATTGTTTGTTGATGGGTTTTGAACTTGCACGTAGTCTTAAGGTTTCAAACATTGCTATCATTACACTTTGTTCTTTTCTTTGTATACTATTGGACAATTTATGTGATTGGTTTAATTTATTTATGTGATTGGTTTAACTTACCTATATAAGACATGTAAAGTACTCATTTACCATCAGTAAAACGTTGTTTCCGTGATCAACTATTGCTGTATAGGACGGTAATCCGAACCATCTTGCTTTATGGTATGCCCGCATGGGCTACAATATGTAAGTCCAGATGGAAGGACCTCCAAACTTTCCAAAACATTAACTTGAGGACCATTGCTCAACTTGACAGGAGAGTTGCAACAAATACTTCTATTGCCGACGATTTTGAGATACCTCCCATTGGAAATCACGTCCAGGAATTTATGAAAAAGCTGCTTCCGAAGATGAAGGACCATCCCAATCCTCTGGTTGCAGGTATTCTTGAGCACTCGCTTACCTTCAGAAGCCTTCTTAGACATCGCAGGCCGCGTCACCTCCTGGACATCAATTTCGACGACATCCACAAGGCGATATTTCCCGAATATTGGATCTCCTAGCTCCTCGTGTCCCTTGTCCGTCGCCAATCAACAATCAACACTATCGTCCTGATAGGAAAGGACTCCATCTTATCCTCTGGATGACTTAACTAGGTTTCATCTGGCTTCTCGCCTAGTTCAGTGTACTTCCCGTGGTTACTTTCTGGACGAGTATGGCAGTGAAAGCGTTGCTTTCGGACCACTCGTTTCGTTTTACCTGCACTGTTCGATTGTCGATTGTCACTTACCATCAGTAAGACGTTGTTTCCCTGATCTAAAGCTTCTATCGGATGCTGAAGAAGGCAGCGTGGCTGCTGGAATACGTATCCATCGCAATAATGATTCGTTAAGTAGATTAGTGGTTTCACAGTTCTCCTTAATTTGATGTCCAACCACAGTATCTGGCCCCTCAGTATTTTGTTTACGTCACATACATTATCATTTAGGTTTGAAAACAATATCGTCCAAATGCCGATATCTTTTCATTTTGTATATATTTCTGAAGCCCTAAAGTTCTGCATTACCTGGTCATTTCCGGTGCTATTACCGCAATTTTTTAGTGTTCCCGACTTTCGTTTGTACACTTGAACCTTCAGGTACCCCTTGTGAAAGAAATCGCAAGATGCGAGATCGGCGGAGCGTGCTGGCCTTTGACTGCCACCTTGCAAGGAGATCAAGCGCTATTGGAACACATTGTTATGTATATCAAGAAGAATGTTTATGGGTTTATGAGTTTGTTTGCTTGTTTCTTATACAAATCTACAGTTTTATTCCGTTCTTGATGAAATTTTGCACACATGACTTGTATAACCTCATTTTTGGTAGATAGGCAATGTACAATCTCCATTTATAGTTGTACTAAAATGCGAAATATCGATTCATATACAGAGATGAAGTTTTATCACACATGAAAAAACTTTTAACGCATTCAGGAATACGTAATTACTGGGTGACAATTATTGAGCTATATGAAAAAAAAACTTGATAACTTTTGAACAATTGGCGAAATTCAGTTAAAACTTGGCGGTTGAATGCAGGGCATGTTGGTATTTTTTTTTGAGCATGCGCACTGTGACTGCTGAACGATATGTCAGAATTTTAGAAAATGATCTCATCCCTATTATCCAAAGTGACCCAAATTTCGAAAAGATGTGGTTCATGCAGGACGGAGCACGACTCCATCGGACCAATAGAGCACTTTTGAAGTCTTGTAAGAGCACTTTGAAAAGCGCATTCTGGCTTTGGGGTAGCCAGAGGCCACTGGAATGGGAATCGCTTGGCCGCCGTATTCTCCTAATCTCAACCCTTGTGACTCATTTTATGCAGGGCAATATTAAAGACAAAGTTTACGCAAATAACCCCGAAACCATTGCTGAGCTCAAAACAGCCATATAGGAGGTCATCGAAAGCATCGATGTCTCGACACTTCAGAGAATTTTGCTCTTCGTCTGCGCCACATCATAGCCATTGATGGCATGCATATCAAACATGTCATAAACTAAATCCGAATGTCTGTACTTATTTTTAACATTTGAATAAAATTTTTGACCTTAGTAGTTTTTGAAAATTTGACGTTTTATTTCGTTAGCTCAATAATTGTCACCCTGTAAGAGCTTAACGTTCTTTAATTACATTTAGTTGCGTTTAGGATTTACTACACGTAACTTTGATAGCGATTAAATTGAATTTTTAAGTTACAATTGATTAAGTTATGAATAATGCATAATTAATATCACAATGTCTGTTCGAATAGTGACGACTCAACTACAATGCAAACGCAGTTGTCACGATCTTTCAATGCTAAGATCGGCTTTGGTACGGGGAGCTTAATAAATTCCGTTAATCTTATGGCAAGAGTCTTATGAAGCACTTTAAAGTTTAACTTACTGAATAATGGGAACTTAGAGGATCGGAAGACCGAAGAAGCCAAGCGCGACACGCGGCGTGAGTACTCAGCGCGGTCGCGACTTGCGTAGCTGAGGTCAGAGGTTAATCCTAATCCTTCCCGGTCTGGCCTGTAATCGGTTACACTGGAAGCCAACGAGAGCGGGGCGTCCTCGTGGCTATGCTGCTCGCTCTCGAGGGTTTTTCCTGTCGGCGCTTGAAGGGAGGTCTCCGTGGCCTCCTAGTCACTTGCTTCCTTCCGGGCTGGCTGGGCGTGTGGCAGGGTGGATACACGTGGGTTATCGTCCGCTACGTCTTTACGGCCATCCCTTTCCTTGCGCTGTCCGTCCGGGGCAGTTTTGGTATCGAGGGAGTCACTTTCGTGTGGAGAGCTGCACACATTAAAGTCACATACAGTTTGATCAATTTGCTTAGAACTATCACTTGCCTGATGATCAGTTCGTATGAACATAAAATCCTTGGCCGATTCACGGGGCCTAGAGTTCCTCGGATGCCTTCGAGATCGCCTTGGTTTACGGGCCCGGTGATTCCTCTGCCGAAACCTCGGTAGTAGCGAAGGGCCCTGAGTTCGATCGGTCGGAGCTTTCTCGGTTTGCGGCGGCTCCTTCCATGTGGCGGGCGTCGTCGAGTTCCGTACTATCCGACGCGGACTTCTAGTTCGATGGGCCTTGGAACGCCTATGCTTCACGCTATCTAATAAGGAAGGCGGCTTACATGACTCTTGTGACCTAAGCTCGTACTGGGCGTTTGTACCTCTTGTTGAGCGTCCTGTCCGTCTATCACGAGGCCTTCCTTTCCATTGTGAGCCTTGCATCCGTTCCGTCCTGGGCTGTTAGAGCTGAGGCAGATGGTGTTGCCTCAGCGGACGCCTAATCAAAGGATCTTGAATTTACTATATCTAGGCGCCCAGGCGAGCATGCCTTAAGTAACTGGCAGCCCATATTGGGCTGCGCGACTTATATAAACGCCTAAAAATGAGGCCCGTTTGCGACTGGCGAAGAATTAATAGGCCAACGGAAATGTTAATTGGAAAGACTGGTCTCCTCCGATGACCTTACATAAGCACTTAGATGTAGTGAAGCGCTTTTTAAACGCATGCGGACCTAGCCGTGACCTTTCAAGAAGTAAAAAGGAACGAAGCTTAACGGCCACTCTCCTCTACACAACTGCCAGAGTGGGAGGGTATCCTTGCGTTCGATGCCATCGGGCCAGCCAAAGTTCTTTGTTGATGTAAGCGATCGCAATTGCTAGGTCCGATTTAATTACCTCGCCAGTGGAGTCACCAGTGGAGTCGCCAGTGGAATTTAAAAGGCAGCGCACGAACTGGTATGAAAAGTGCGCTAATCCATAGTGTTGCCTCATACGATCCCAGATCGACTTCGCAAACGGGCACTCATAAAAAATATGGCTGACTGTCTCAACTATGCCGCACACGGAGCATCCAGCAGACCCGACCACTTTCCACTGCTGAAGACGTTGGAGAGAATGGAACCCGTGATGCAGCAGCCGCCATTGATAGTTAAACAGAGTTTTTTTTAAGGCAAAGGATTTTAAGAGTTTCATGACTGCTGCCCACGGGCGACCGGGAAGTAGACGAACGATGTCAGTCGAATTCCCAGGGTCGGTCTGCTGAAGAAACCATGAGAGTCGAAGAGTTCCCCATTCTTGTGGGTCAATACGGCGTAGCATTGGTAAAAAGGTCACTAAGTCAATGTTAAATGATTTGTAGATCTTCGGTTGGAATTGATACATAACTACTGGCAACAAGGGAGGTAACGGAAGCCTATTCACCTTGAAGAAAACTCTAAGATGTAAGAAGAAGAAATTCACCCATAGAGGGGGAGGGCTAAGGAATACCCGAATAAGGGCAGCCAATCTGGCTGCAATGAGGCATCGCTTAATATCGGTTAAACCCAACCCCCCTCTTTCTAAGGGAATAAAGAGGAACGCTGCTCTTAATGGATGACTTTGCTGAGCAGTCGTCCTCCAAACACAGTTCACAATTGCCCCTCGAAGTCTGATGAGTAGATTATACGAAGGCAAGGTGAATAGGCACTTGGATGTTAAAACTGGAAGCACCTGAGTCTTGATAAATCTCGCCTTAACAAACATCGATGTTGGAAAACGGAGGCTTTTATCAAGGCGAGAGATGCACTTTTCAACGACTTGTTGCCAGTGCATGGAGTCCATGGTTGGTTGGAAGGAAAAGACATACCCTAACACTGTAATTCGGTCGCACCATGTTATTGGGAAGGTTTTAAGATAGTCCGCATTCCAGTTCCTAATAGCAATACCTTTAGACTTGACGAGGTTGATGGAACTCCCCGTTGAAGTACTAAAGCGGTCAAAGGTTTCTATAAAGATGCTCAAGGAGTACGAGTCGGACGCAAAGAGCACTACGTCATCTGCATAAGCTAAAGTCCTGATGTTTGTGGATGCAGCTGGCAGATCGTATCCTCGAACATCTTGGTGGCGATTTAAATATTGCAATAATGGTTCCAAATAAAAGATGTAAAGCAGGGGGGAAAGAGGGCACCCCTGCCTGACACCTTTACACAAATTGAAGGTGGCAGATACGGAACCATTAATCGCCACACATGATGCGGCCGAAACATACAGTGCGGAAATAATCGTGGCAAAAGTCCGAAGACGAAAGTGTCGAAAAACTTCAAAGAGAAACACATGGTTCACTTTGTCGAAAGCCTTTTCCTGGTCAAGGCTTAAAACGGCAAGAGTTTTCTGACGAGCACACGCTTCTTCCATCACACACCGAATCGTAATTAGATTATCGGACATCCTGCATGATGGAATAGAGCAGGATTGTCCGGGATTGATGAAATCTTCGGCAAAAAAAGTCTTTGTTGAAATACACCAGTGAAGACCTTGTAGTCAGTGTTGAGAAGGGTTATTGGCCTCCACTGGGTAACAAACTCTGGATTCGGCACTTTGGGGAGTAGGATGATTTTCCCCACGGTGAAGTCTGATGTGATGGAAGATGGGTCTTCAATAATCGAATTAAACACTTGCACCAGGAAAGGCCCAAGAAGATTCCATGTCGCGTTGTAGAACGAGTATGGTATGCCATCCATACCCGGGCTGGACTGATGACGGCCGTTCGCTGACAGGAACTTCTTGACTTCGTCTTCGGAAAAGGGACGAGAGATGGACAGGTCAGCATCCTCAGAAAAAGGTCTTAGCGCCTCAATCCACTGCTTCGTGTCGTTTGACGGAATGAATAGGTTATTGAAAAAGGATGAAAAATGGGCGTGAAAAACTGACAAGATGTCGTGGTCACAAATTCACTTCCCCATTTTCCACCACCAAACGATGACACCGTTTTTTGTTGGCACGTCGTCTCTCCTCGGCGAATGCTGCAGATGATAAATTCCTGACGTCAGTCGCCCAGGAAAGTTTGGCTCTGAGCGCTGCGCCGGCCGCCTTCCGGATCATTAGAGCGTTGATCTCACTCTTCACCTGACGAATCTCCATCCCGAACTCCTTCTTCGGGGTGGATACTTGAAGGAGCCGAAGGATCTCTTGTAAGATGAGGAGAAGACGACGTCGACGACGAGCAGCATCTAACCCAATCTTCCGAAAGAAACGTTTGATTTTGGTTTTCAGTTCTAACCATGAAGCATAATGGAGGCACATTATGATGATGTTTTTCAACGAACTGAGCGAACATTCCCTTGTATTTCTCTTCGTCGAGCAGAGAAACATTCAGAAACCAATTGCGATGGACTGCAGAGCCTGAAGATGATGCTGGAAATGGAGGATTCCATGTCCACATGATGGCACTGTGGTCTGAGAATGAACATGGAATTACCTCCATTTTACCCGGCGAGCCAGCAAATGCATTGTCAACGAGAAAAAGGTCTAATCTTGATGAAATACTGGGCCCTTGATGGAAAGTAGACCCAGGCTGACTACTTTGTGGATGGTGTGTCCATAAATCGAACAATGCATTCTGGTGGCACAAACGATGCACATGACCAGACGAAAAGATGTCGTTGTCCTCTGGATGGCAGTTCAAATCACCAGCAATCACCACAGGCAAAGACGAACACAAAAAATAGTTCAAGTCACTAAAAAACGTTGGTTTCTCTGCTGATCTACACGGTGCATAGACATTAAGCAATCGGAAATTAATACCAGATGTTGAAATATCCAAGGAGATTACCCTGCACTCGCAATCATACACACAGTTCGAAACCAGAATGGAGGGGTTGAAGATGATAGTGGCCACCCCTTTCCCATTTGGAGAAGAAGAGTTTATGAAAAACTGTCCATTGGTGTATTGACTGCGAAGGCCCGGAAGATCGTAGCACTGTCGTGAGGTGGCAAGTTTCACTTCTTGCAGTAACAAAATGTCCGGCCTGTACAGGGCAATGAACGATGACAACACCGATTGCTTAAAAGAGGAACCAAGAGAACGCACGTTCAGGGAGATGATCTTCATTGAGGATGTTTAATGGCGCACCTGCTGACCTGTATCCGGTTGAGACTTGGGCTTCCCAGATGATCCTGCTGTTTCTGCGCTGATGGAAGCGAGGTCCCAGCAGAAGATGTCATCCTGGAAGGTGACGACGTATTAATATTAATAGTCCGCGCAGGCTGTGATGTTGTTGACTGCGCTGGTGGAGGAAGAGCTGGAAAATCCTCCACTGAAAAGGCGGATTCTGCTCCTACTGAAACATCTACGTCGTCATCTCCAGAAACTTCTTCACCCATCGACACATCCAGAGATGACTGAGGAAGCGGTGTAATCTCTGGGAGCTTGGAAGGAGGTGACGATGGCTGCTCCCTCCTGGGCTCCGAAGATGTTGCTAGAGACGAAGATGGTCGAGGTGGTGGGGGCATCATCTCCTTCTGCACCTCTGGAAGAGTCGAAAGAGCCGTTGTAGCTTGGCTCTTCCGCGATGGGGATGACGGCGACGAAGCTCTGGTTGTCACTGGAGACTTGGCCGGTGATGACATCAGGGATTGCTGCTGGGACGACATTCCTTTAGGTGAAGTTGGAAGATCTGCTGGCGCTGCAAACACCCTCTCCGGGCACTGATGAAATTTGCTCACGATGCGGTTGCATGCATCGTATTTCTTAAGAAGAGGGCAGTCTTTTCTGACGTGAGATGTTTTCTTGCAGTACCAGCAGCACTGCCTTTGACCCTTGTAAGACACGCGAACTTTGTTGCCATGCATTACAAGGTTCTCTGGAATGTCCCTCTGAAGGTTCTTCGTATAAAGGATTTCTGGAGCACTTCGACTGATAATAATATGCTTGAAGTTGCTCTCCAGTGTCTACTATAAAAAAAATAGTTCTTCCTCATAGAGCGTGAAGTAAAAGTCCATCGGTGAAAGATCATGGGAGCACGGAGGCCAGATACAGATAACAACAATTTTCGTTCTGAATATGTCTGTAATGAAGCTTATTTAGAAAAATTAATCCGTTTTTACATCACAAGACGTGACCTTCTGTCCCTCAGGCATTACAGAACTTATTTTCGGACACGGTCAAAGCGAAACTGAATCGAACCCTAGAAACCCTAGCAGCCAAATATTCTTGCAATAAATCGACGTCAATACAAGAGGACACTTATCAAAAAATGATATACAAGATTCACTTGCCATAAAATAGAGAATATTTTATGTTCTAAATACATATTTTCCTTTTTTTCCTATAGATCATATCCTGTAGAGTCTATGACCATAATAACTTCACTCCCGAGGGAAATCATAAATATTTACAGAAATTAACTGCCCCTTCATTTTTTAATATGTTGAAAGAGATTAAACATTTCATTATTTAAAAAAAACGCCACGAATTCTGAAATAAAAATGTAACGTAATTAAGGCGGCAATAAAAACATCTCAAGGGAACATTTTCCAAAGAGAACGTTTTTGCAGTTCAAAAAGTAAAGCAAATTTGCGTGTCCATTACCGAATGGGTTCGCCTAGGGCTGACTTAGGTAACTAGATGTGAGGTTTGTTAGATTTTATTTAATGCTACAAAATCGACTAGACGAAAATGGTTTTCGTCAAAAATGTAATTTTTATATCAAATCAAAATTTTTATTTTAGCATCACCTACGACTTGTTAACGAACTTATCAAACGTTTTTAAGCTGTGCTACCTTTTTCAGAACACTACCTTTTGTATAGGCGTATATAATTTTCAAACTACTTTATAAGTTTTAAATAATTTACTGCCTCATATAATTATTACCGTTCACATTTGAAACTAGCATTGTTATTAAAATTAGCGATAAGATCCTTAAATAGGTCGCGTCTGCCATTTGCAGACGAGGTGAATTCCCGCCGGACCCATAACACCTGCATAACGATCCAACGTATGATCAACCGTTCAATTCGAGATGAAAACTAGATAAAAATAAAAATCTGCAATAAATGATTTTTATAGAGCTTACGCTGTCAATATCTGAATTAAATAAAAAACTTTTAAAAAAAAATAGAGCTTTTTTATGTTTTTCTAATTTCGAGTAAAATGGTCTGCTATTACCATGTTCATGTGATCATTTAGTTCATCGTGCCTTTAACAGAGAGAGAAAGCGTCCACCTGTGAAAAGATCTGTATATGTATATTCTGAATTATATGTACATCTTTTGGTTAAAGGGAATTTATGATCACCGTGTAACTAAATGCATATAACCAAAATACAAACAGAAAATAAAACGCAAAGAAGTATATTTTAGAAACATACAACACGATAATGCTACTGCGCACATATACACACATATTTTGTTTAACTAATTAAACTACTTTCGAATATCTGTAGATATCAAATATTTGAAATTACTTAGAAAACAGTATGCTATTAAATTATCATATATTTCCAATTTTTTAATTAATTAAAATTTTTAATATTTTTTTCTAATTCTAATAAATGGCAACTTTACTCTTTCTTCTATAAAATATTTGGCACCCATCATATAAAGGTCGAGAAAATACACTCATCGTCAAAAAAAAAGTTGCACCAGAAGCAAGGTACGTAAATGCAAATTAGAAAATTGTTTCGTCACTGTTAGAGATACAAACGATTTCATACGATGACCGATCACCGTTGATCTAAATCAGAGGTACTACTTGGGACTACGTTGATAAGGACCTACGACTGGAGGCCATGCCTTTTGTGAACGCTATCCCAAATCTCTATTCCAACAGGACAACGATCGTCCTCATACCGCTGCCATCTCAAGAGCTTACCTCGTAGCCATAGACTCTATGCCGTGGCCAGCAGCATCACCAAATCTGTTCTCCATAGAAAACCTATAGGATGCTATGGGACTTTTAGTTAAGACTCCATTGCCGGCACATGATCTGCAAGAATTACAAGTCAAAAGTTCAGTCTGCATGGGATAAGCTTAGTCAAAACTACGTACGACTCCATACAAAGAAGTGTGGCAAATGCATTTGAAATAATGGCGGCCCAATATCCTGTTGAGGGTTGTAATGATTTTGGTATTTTGACCATTAATTTTGTCATAACCAGGCTCATTGTTTAATTATTTGTTGTAGTTGGTGAGTACTAACTTCCTTTAAAATGTCCTTTCAATCCGACGATTCCTTCTGAGTGCAACTTCTTTTTTGACGATGAGTATATTTGTATGTAACCAAATTTTGTGCCGCTAACTCTTCTGAAGCGGCAAAACTAAAATGAAATTAATACACTCTTAGAGGGTTCCTTAAACCGCATTTTTATAAAAATTGATTAAACCTTTTAAGAGCTATTAATTTTTTCCTATAAATAAAGAAATGGTAGCATTCATACGAGTGAGCAAAAGTTTGTGTACGCCTTTCATTGACGCGAATAATTTTTGTAACTAACTTGATGGGCCATCAATCATTTGGGAGTAATTGAGGTTTTTTTTATTTTTAAAGTAATGTTAAAAATTTGGCCAAATCAAACATTATAAATTATTAAATTGTTAACTCACCGCCAACCAGGCGATCAACCCATGACAATGCCTGATCACCAATTTC
>JAHWFO010100943.1:2535579-2555138 GCA_023313115.1 Rhysida immarginata | reverse complement strand
GTAATAAGTAATTAATTTATTTTGAAAATAGAGTAAACTAGTTTTAAACAAAAAACGCCTACCTATTCTACATGTATCAGGTCGTTGCATATCAAATGTCGGATTTCGAGGTGGGTTCCGCGCTTCAGCACAGTTTCCACGTTTAGTAGCAAGTACTCATAACAAACTGGTACATTCCCAGAGATAAACCTGTCAGCGACCAGCTGCCTGAAATTTAATAGCATGTCTGCGATGATATTTAATAGCGTTTGAACCCAAGCGAAGATAGTCATGATCAGGTTGAATCACAGTGCATCCAACGCCTCTCGAAACATCAATAAGGTATTCGGTGTAGGAACCATAAACGAACGTACTGTCCAACGTTGGTTCCGAAAATTCCGGACAGGAGTGACGGACCTGGCAAATGAGCCACGCGGCAGACCGCTCAAAATCTTGAATGAGGCTGATCTGAAGCGATCTGTGGAAGAGGACCCGTCAAAAACTGTTCGGGACCTTGCAGGGGATCATGCTTTATCAGCGTCGACTGTCAGTACACACCTTAGGACCATCGGCAAGGTGAAAAAGCAGGACAAATGGGTCCCACATGAACTTACGGAAAACCAAAAAGAGCGTCGGTTAGAGGTGTGTACGGAATTGCTTTTGTGCCATGAAGAAGCGGGGATTCTTGATCGCATTGTCACCTGCGACGAAAAGTGGCTCCTATACGACAATAGGAAACGGTCAGCACAGTGGCTGGATGCTGATGAACCCCCGCGACAGTTTCCTAAACCCCCGTTGCAACACAGGAAGCTTATGGTTACAGTTTGGTGAACATCCGTGATGTAGTGCATAACAGCTTCCTGCAGCAGGGGGAGACGATCACCGCTGCGACCTACTGTCGTGAACTGCATCGTATGCACACAAAATTGTGTCAGCAACAACCTGCACATGTGCATCGCAAAGGCGTCCTTCCGCACGTTGCACGTACGACCATGCAGGCGCTACAGGCTCTGGGCTACGAGGTGCTTCCCCCCCCCCCCCCCCCTCCTACTCTCCGGACCTCTCCCCTACCGATTACCATCTTTTCTAGAGCCTGGACAATTTTCGTCGAAAACGCATTCCGGGAGTTTATTGAGTGACCATGGATTCTATCGGAGAGGGCTCGAGAAACTGCCAAATCGTTGGCAACAATATTTGGATTGCAAAGGGGGTTATTTCGAATAGCACGTGTGAAGGTGTACTTTCTAGAGGGCCATTAAAGATGACCTCTGCAATCCGACATTTGATATGCAACGACCTGATAGATGTTTTATTGTTTTGGTTTATCAAGGAGTTTTAGCCGATCTCTTGCTAACAGTTGTGTAGAAGTAGTATTAATTTGATATTAAAGTGGGAGGCCTGTGCGACTGTACCAGTCCAGCATTTCAATTTATTTTTTAATGCTGCATCTACCATTTCCGTTTTTAGATGCATAGATGAACAGAAAGGACGCGTGTTAAAGCTGGTAGCATTTAATTTCTACTATTGTCCAGTTAATATCACATAAGTTATCTTTAAATCCAAAGAATAGTCTTGATTAAATAGGTATCATTCGATTAACAACAGTTTTCAGCAGGCATTTTAACTCTCTAACTAGCTTTATCATATTTACTTTTATTTGAGAAGAAAATTCAATGTTAAATTAAATACCCAAATATTAGGTTTTTAGGCAGAAAGAAATCCATATTTTTAACATATTTTATTTATAATAGAGCAAATAGAGCACACTGTGCTTCAAATAATTCTACTTTTAATTACTAACTTTAATGACTCGTTTCGAGAACAACATCCTTTGTAATTAACAATGCAAATTTCTGCAAACAGAGAGCCACGTTAATTAGACGGGCGATCCAATCTCCGTCATAATATCGAGGGAATCGGTCAACCCTCTTCCTCATTGTTAGCTGCCTCTTCCGCCAGAGAATAAAAAAAAAATCAAATTAAGTTTTTTGTTTCAAACTACTCGCCAAATACTAATAAAAAGACAGAGGTATCTCAGGACTTCCTGAAAAAGAAGTAACTCTCTCGACTTTTACTTATTAATCAAGTCAGAAGGGAAAAATAAACTCTGCTTCCATTTAATGAGCTTTTACGACTTAACTTCTCCTGACCCCCATTGAGCAATGGTTTATGGGCGATGCTTTTTAGCTTAATTAATTTATGAAAAATGTAGTGCATTATTCTAGAAAAGTTTTACATATTTTATTAGAGGGAGAATTCAGAAATTGGAAAAGACATTTGGTCAGTCTGGGATGCAAAATGAACACGAAACATTGCCATGAAGATACAACAATTTTGGAGCACATTTCTATTCTCTTTGCGGAGATAATAATGCTTAATGCTGCGCTATTTAAATGCTACTTATTCGAAAATCCAGCTTGGCCATTCTTAATCGGAGATTAATTTGGCTAATCTCAAATTAATCCTATTTGAGATTTTATATATTTCAAGTAAAAGATTCTGAATAAAGTAAGCACACGTTTCTGAAAAATAATTTAATTTTTGTCACTTTTGTAACATACAATTGATCTATTGGGAACATTTAAGAAATTCGCAGTCTGGAGCATTGGGCTGCGAGTCTAACCACTGCACGTAGAAGCGATCAATTTGCCTATGTCGTGTAATATTCTTCCATCAACTGCAATTCGGACTGAAAAATACGTCATTACCTTATAACTGAATTACAAGTATATGGGGTGTACATAAAGTTCGATAACACTTTCAAAATGTTTTTTTATGGAAAACTTTGAAACGTATCACCACTAGCAATACGAAATTTTGTATAGAATACATTCAGTTTTTTTTTCATACTATAAATCTTACAAACACTCTACCGTATGTGGGATCCTCGCATGGCGCAATAAATGTCCACACGATAATCCAATTTTTGAAAGTATTACCGGACTTTATGTACACCCTGTATTTAATTATTTAATAACTAGTTGTTGCCCGTGACTTCGTCTGCGTGGATGTTTAAAAATTCTAAACCAAAACATAGTGTTTTTTTTACTCTCTCTGAGACTTGATCGCGTGACCCATATTATCGAGAGCTTCCCGCAGAATTCAGAGACAGGAAGAGTTAAAAAACGCACAACGATGTTGACCCGAGGAAAACTCCTGTTCTATGCCAAAAATAATATCCGTTATCGAATAATAAAACGAATCTACAAATAATTTCCAGTTTTATTTAAAAAATTAATTTCCTACATGAAATCTGATCTGAAGATCAGATTGGGCATCCGGCATCGCTTGTCGCCATTTTCTCGGTGGTGGTTCTCGAAAACTCACTGAATTATCGGCAAAATATTGAGTTCTCGGAAGAGGTTCTCGTGATTCTCCGCGAGAATTAAAATACGCTGAGAGCCCCTCTTCGAGAATAGCGAGAGAATAAAGAAACGCTCAACCCCTCTCGGAGACTTCCCAGAACTCTCGGAGAGAGTAAAAAACAATGATATCAATACAACTTCTGGATTACTCACCCAATGGCAGAAAACAGCTCACTCGCGTTCCCGAAATTATGTCCCCCAAAGTAATCGACTAATCGTTCCTGGTTACTATCAAAACTCCCCAACCGCCCCCTCACATCCTCCCAATAATATCTATACAACTCTTGGATCGTTCCTATCTATACAGAAAGCAGCTCCTTCGCGTTCCCGAAATTACAGCCTTAAATACAACTGCCTCAGTGTCCCCCAAAGTAATCGAGTTGTCGTTCCTGGTTGCTTGAATTTCTGGAACGCTTTCTGCTCATTAGGTAAGCAATCCAGAAGTTGTATTGATATCATTGGTAAAAAAAAAAAACACTACCAGAGTTTAAAAAAAAAAGTTGCTAAGTATAAAAATTAGTATATGTATAGGTGCTTGAATATAACCTTTGCATAATAGAATACAAAAAACAAATATTCTTTATTGAACGCACAACCAAACGATAGCGCGTTTTAATTAAATCTCTGTATAAAGAAAGTATGGAAAATTCATTGTTGCAGGCAGCCATTTTGACTCCTATTTCATATGATGATTGGTCTTTTTTTACAGCAAATTCAAACTTCAGAGGCACATTCCTCTCTAAATTCTGTCAAAAAGGAAGTGTTCAATCTGCATGTTTGAATTCACTGCAAAAGAAGAAAAACAATCATCATAAAAAATAGAAATGGCTGCCTGCAACAATGATTGTCCATACTTTCTTTATATAGTGCTTTAGTTTTCATTTGCTTGTATCGCCATCTGTTGATTGTTTTGTGAACTAAAGTATATCTTGACCGCATATCAGCTTGCATTCAACTATTAGCTTAAGAGAGTATTACGATAACTCATGCAGCATTTTTTAAGTTACACCTAAAACAATGCAACCGTGAAAACAGCGTTAATTTTCGTGTAGTAGTTTATGCATGATGAGGTAACAAACAAACATACAAACAGACAGACAAAAATTCTAAAAATGATTGTTTTGGCTTCTGTTAGTGTTAGTAAAACCTGTCGCATAAGATTTTCTTAAATATTTTCTATATACAGAACCATTTCTATGCTATATTTTTATTATAGGTATAGAAATATACTTTAACATACTATACTGTATAAAGTAGATTACATACTAATTAAATTCCATTTTGAGATAGGAAGTCTTATTGCAAATGAAATCTGTATATTATTTAAGAGAAGGTGAAGCCATATTTGGTCGATTCTTAAAATGTGACGCAATTGGTACGTGATTAGTTTAAAATTTAAGTAATAACATGACAAATCGCGTGAAAGATTAATGATTTCCAATTCGTAGAATCATTAAAAGATAACGCGAAGCCTGCAAACTTGGATAATCCTTTTTAGTGAAAAACTTTGATGAAAGATATCTGTTACAGAATACTGGGTAAGCATCTTATCTAAAAAACAATCAGCATCGATTTTTAGCAAGTGATATGTTATTATATGAAAAGTAATTTATCATGCCTTGCTTAAAACGAAGACCTTAACTTTACTAAAAAGTTATTCATTAGTTCAGTACATACATATATTTAAAAACAACCTCTAATTACACAGTCGAGTCACGTTGTTATGCGACCAGCTAGTAACCAGAATAACCACCGTGAGCAGCATGGACAACGGCTAGATAAAGAACTATATAAAGAAAGTATGGACAATCATTGTTGCAGGCAGTCATTTTGACTCCTATTTCAATCCTGTTTTTTATGATGATTATTTTTGACAAATGTTGGAGAGGAATTGCCTCTGAAGTTTGAATTTGCTACAAAACACGACCAATCATCATATGAAATAGGAATCAAAATGGCTGCCTGCAACAATAAATTGTCCACACATTTTTTATACAGTGCTTTACGGCTAGACGGCGAGAGAGTCAATAAGATGTTGGAAGGTGTCCACTAGTATCTGAGCATGAGCAGTTTGCGCGGTAATTAGTTTTATTAAATTCAATTCATTCAAATTGTTTCGTTTGATGAATTCCTTTATTAGGAGCTTTAGCATAAAAGCTACTTATAAGAATGTACGTTTATCCGGCCGTCCGGCCGCCGTTTGCAGAATAACTTGAAAACGGATTAACTTTTTCAAATTCTGTTTTCAGAAATATGACCTTCAAAGTCTTAGCTCGGTCATATCAACTTTTCAGAATTTTTCGTAGACACTTTCAAGTCGAATTCACGTGCTAAAAGTGAGTGTAAAGAATATCAAGATACCGGCATGTCATATAACAATCGATTTGTCAAGAAAGAATACATTGTTACTTTCTGTTAATCTTTTAAAATTACTGATATCGGCGCGCGCACGTGAAATCGCTTTGTCGACGCACGATTGCTCAAATGCTCATAATCTATATTATTCAGTAGCGGAAAAATGGAGCTACTTATTGGTTTTATAATGTCAGTCCGTCCCCTTCATAATTTCTACATTTTTTGAGGTAGAAGGTTGAAATTCTATCTACACAATTTAGTTTGGTTTTGATTGGTACACCGGGGTCGGAATTACGGGGGTGGATTCAGAGAGGACAACATATCTATGTGCTATTTAGGTACGTAAAGGCGTGAAATTCAGTATTCAGATTCCTCTAGGCAGGATCTACATTACTATGAAGTTTAGGATCTACGTTACTATGAATTTGTTCCATTGGGGTCGGATTTACGGGGGTGGCAGTCACTTGGTCTTTAGAACTATGGCAACATATGGCATGTGATATATCATACGTTCGGAAATGATAAGAAAGGAAAGAAAATACGAGCTTTTTTTTTACATTTTCAACATATTACGTTCGAGAAAATTAATTTTTTGATTAAAAAACTTGCTGAGAGGTAAAAAATGCAGATAAAAGGGTAAAAATAGATGACTGCAGGATCTGGTACTTGCCTTACCCTACTCGGGGGGGGGGGGTTAATTTCTTTTTAATAAATGTATAAATGCATTTCTGCTTCACTGCTAAAGCTCCTCCTTGGAATGTTTACAAGATTTTATTTATAGTTTTGTGATTGATTGATGTAAAAATTGTTGCTCAGCAACAATGGTCAGGTGACTTTTCAGTTCCGGCGTGTGCTTCAAGTGAGCGCCAACAATGCTTAAACGTGCAACAACAATGCAAAACTGTTTCCGTGACAAACTCACTTGTCACATTTCTCCTTTATTTATAGTTGGAAGGAGATTCCAATGCATCTGATAGCTGCTGAGGGGTGGAGGATCCAAGGAGCGAACGTGGCAGTCGAGGCGATCCATGCAAATGCGGATCTGGGAAATCAAGTGATCAGGACGTAATTAAAGGTCTTGGTTGTTCTCCCCGAACCATTCTCGGACAATTTCGACCGTATAACATGTAGCATTGTTCTTTTGGAAGACAGTCAACATCTATGGTTATATGCATGGCGAAAATGCCCCATCTGAGTGGCAGAGTGGCGAATCCACTTTTACTGTGGTCAAACAAACCCAGGATGAACCACGATCCAGACGGCCATTTCAGAGCGAAGATCCGATCATCGCAACTCAAATTGAGGCTCTGGTACTAGAAGATCGTCGAATCACCGTCAGTGCCATCGCACACAAGAACTCACATTATTTCGGGGACGTATCCAACATTCTTCACATGACAACGGTTAGTAGCAGGTTGGGTTTCCAGATTGTTAACCCCAATGCAATCATCGACCGGGATGTTACAGCTTTTGCTTGCAGACCCAGAGAATTTTTTTGACGGACTAGCACGAAAGATGAATGCTGAGTGCATCATTACGACCCCGAAACTAAAGAACAAAGCAAACAACGGAAACACACGTCATCTCCACTACCCATAAAGGCACGGACCCAGATTTCGTCTGGAAAAGTGATGCTGAGGGTTTTTTGGTTCCCCAGAGGAGTTATCTTTACCTATCTTGCTAGAAAAGGCACAACAATGACGGGGAACTATTACCGTGGCCTCCTGAAGAAGTTGCAGAATGCCATTAAAAAGAAACGTCGTGGAAAGTTGAGCAACCACTCGAATGAAGTAACCACTTCGTGGAAGGCTTTTCAAGACGACGACGAAGTTGTTTCTGAGGTAGAGATCTTTTTCAACACCTAAAATGAGACCTTCTACAAAAATGGCCTCCAACAGCTTATCCATCGCTTGGAAAACTGCATCAATTTATCTCGTGAATATGTAGAGAAAGATTAAACTTTCCACCAAAATTTGTTCGTCTGATTTCTTGGATATGATTTCTGGATTTTTTAATATTTTCTTCTATGGAAATCTAATAAAACGATTAACATAAAATAAACACAATCTCATTATATCATCTGCATTATAAAAATCATAGCAGTGAAATTTAGAATGTTTACATTACTTAATTTTAAATTACGTTTACTATTTTATATATAATATTTATTGTACTCTCACACTATTTACTATACCACTCCAATCAATCATTATTTATATATTTTATGCTGCACCTATTTTATGCTATACAGGGTGGAACAAACATCTCCCTCCACTATCAGAAAATAAAGGTATGACATGGGGTTGCATCTAGCAAAATGGCAGGGTAGGGAAGTGAACAATAATTAGGGCTTATTTGGTCAGAAAGTAGAGCAAGTCAGAGATATAAGTGCACATTACAATTGTTACTTTATAAATCCAACGAAAAAAGGTTGAAAAAGGGCAAGGCGTCGCGCCCTTCTGTTCTACCTAGATGCAACACTGATCTGATATCCCAAATCTGTTCCAGTAAATATATGAAGTCGTGGGTTTATTCATACGATAATGATGCATATGATTTATTGAATGCGGAACAAGTTTGTAATTGGAAATTGTCCCTATCTGTCACGGTTTATGAAATAAATTTTGTATGTGACCTAATTTCCATAATCAGTTCATCGGAAATCCACCCACGACTTCCTATTTGTTGGTTGCAACAGATTTGGGATATCTCTATTTTCTGGCATAGTCATGTATGAGGGGGGGGGGGGGGAGCGACTTCTGTTCCACCTTTATAATGCTGCTATGCATCTGGCCTACAGCGAACTCACTGTCTGTGTACTTTTTACTCTGACAAGGAGACTCCACGTCCTCTGATCCTACGAGTAGCTTTCTCCCAATTAAATACCCATGCAAAGCCAGTCGATGTACTTCTCAAAATTTTCCGAGAAAAATTTATTAAGTTTATTATCGATGATTGAACTGTATAAATGCCCGAATAGTAGAAAAGATTCGATTGAAAAGTGGTGGTCTATCGGTAAAACGTTATTTGAGAAATTCATGAAATGGCTCTGCATGGGATGGATGAAAGCTACTTGTAGAGTTTGTTTTTTTTTTTTTAATCAAAATCGGTGAATCAGGGTACGTGGAGTCTCTTTATGAGATAAATAAAATAAAATAAGTAAATGTTTATTACGCTCTCAACGTTAAGAAGAAGGAAGAAGTGAAAAGAACAATGTTCCAACTTAAGACCTCAATCATGTCAGTCTTTCTTCCAGCTTATAAAGGAAAAAAAGTATAGAATTATGGAGCGACGAGGAAGGTGGTTTAAGTGATCATTAATTCTAATAAAATAGAGGTTGGAGAAAGGGCGGAGAAGGAAGGAAATGATTTTTTTTCTTTTACATCGCTTCTTATTAATGAGGTCGCCAACCGATAGAATTTTATTGATTAAGAAAAATAAAGCGATAGTAGTTATAGATTTTTTTTAATCTAAGGCAGAAATTTAAAAAAATGGTTGTTATATCTATGAAATCTGATATATGTTTTGAATGTCTTTTTAAAAAACATTGGTTTGATTTTTAGCATATTCGAAGCTATAATTTTTTATCCAATCAATTTACTCCATTGTACCATATTTCCGTACAATATACAGACGATTCCTGTTAAGGTGAGAAAATTAATTTAGGGGGAAGCAGGACAAAAACTAGACCGTTGAAAAATAATCAAATCTCACGTTCTATGATAGACATTACTGTGCCTCATTCCCGCTATCTAACCATGCTGTCAGATATCGACGAAATAATTAATTTCAAGATCAGAAATAGCTTTTTAAATGAACGCATTAAGCTACAGTCGTGTTTCATTCGTTGAAGCCATCCATCAAGTTTCAAATGAGAAAGAGGCAGACCGATCTAAATTTCGATAATCCGGAAACTATGAAATGGCATTTCTTCATCGAAATTTTTCTCTTCGCACAAAATTTTGTAAATAATTCTTTGCACGTATGAAAAATTCCCTTATATCCAAACAAATCCTTCACCTCTATAATCTAGTGTAGTAATTTCCAAACGTTTTATTGCCACACTTCCATTTTATTATAATTGTAAATTAGAGCTCAATAAATTGGGAGTTCTTGGTGTTGTTTCTATCAACGAAATTGATAGAGGCTTTACAATACAATAAAGGGAGAACAGAGTTTCCGACTATTTCGCCTTTATTC
The DNA here is from genome assembly GCA_023313115.1 of Rhysida immarginata. Lineage (NCBI taxonomy): Eukaryota > Metazoa > Arthropoda > Chilopoda > Scolopendromorpha > Scolopendridae > Rhysida > Rhysida immarginata. The sequence continues at coordinate 2,545,239 of JAHWFO010100943.1, read as the reverse complement.
CTGACTTTATCAAGGATATACACTACAGTAGATCAATTATAATATTAATTTCCACTTTGGGTGGATTTGTTAAGAGCAACTTGCTAAATTGTTATTTTTTTATATAAATTGATTCTTTGATAATCTTTTTATCCGTTCACACGAGTGAAGCAGATCCAAGATAGTCTGTTTGGAGATCGCCCATAAGTTAATGGAACGAAATTCTGACAATGCCACATGAACTCCTTAATCAGAACAAAGCCCAGTGATTGGAAGTGTGCTCTTCTCTCTTCTAAAGAAACAAGCAGAAAAGAATTTTTCAACATACTGCTGCCACTGACAATCGTATATATCAGTTCGATGACTGGGAGTAAGAGATGCTCCAGGAAGAATTCCGAAGCCATTTCTCCATGCAAAATAGATAACACTTACTGTATGATAGTCTTCTGTCGGTGTCATTCATTCACTTTTTCAACTCCCAAGTGGTCAAATCGTAATAGCCGATCGGAATTAATAAGATATGCGGCAGATGCAGAAAACTATACAATAAGTAATCACTTTCAATAGATATGATTGTCCTGTTGTTTCAAAATAACGCCCATTGAGCACTGATGACCATGCAGCAAATCCATCAGTTATGAAACGATACTGTGCCATATCCTAACTTAGTTTCTAATCAACATATTTTATCGCACTTAACAACTTTTTGCCGAAGAAATGTTTTACCAATGATGCAACAGTGGAACACATCAATAACTGAATATTTCAAACCAGGCATTAACTCTTGACTCGTTGGCAAATACGCATGTCACGTTCCAATTACGACCGCAGTGGAAAATAGCTAACGTGTGCAGAGTAAAACAAACAGACCTACAGTTTAGTCAGTGAACCAACCACAATTGAATATTTTAATAAAAACCAACAAAATAATAAGTAATAGCAAAAGATGAACAAATACAAAATAAATGAGTTTTCGGACAAACTTGTCTGAATTATCAAAACAAAATCTTAACGTAAAAAGATTCACATAAAATCACTTAATCTCAAAGTGGGAATTTTTTTAAATCAATACAAACAAAGATAAATCATAGCTCATAACATAGTCATATTACCTTGAATAATATGCTTGGGTGATAAATTGACATCACAACAACTCATTTGCATAATTCATGCTAATTAACACTAAGAAATCAGGCTACATTCCTGCGTTTGAATTAGCTAGAATTAATTCATAATGTCCACAGTCCATAAACAAATAAAAGATAACCTGCTTCGGATTTAACTACAACCTTGATGTAATCTATTTTTACAATAACACAAGTATAAGTACGTCTTATAAAATAAACTGCATAATAACACAAAAACACTCAAAGTCCGTAATCCATTTCAAAAATTCAGCAGTTCATAAAATATAAAACAACCAGCAATAACGGAAAAGAATTATAACTGACACTGTTGCACTTTGTTAACATTATCGTTAGGCACAATTAGATTAAGCCACTCTACACCCGTTTCCGAGCACAAACTAGGATAATTTTGGCGTAATGTTAAATTGTAACAATAATCCCTGAACGGGAGTTGGAACGACTTTAACCCTTCTTATGTTTAAGCACACACAACGCACAACACAAGTTTGCAATAAAGCATTATCTCTCACTCTTACATTTAATTCAGCTTTAAGAAATAGGGCAAAGATTAATAGCTTCCGTAGTACGCCTTAAATAAGTCTTAAATAACAGTCTGCCTTGAAACATACAACATGGCGACTAGTAGTGACAAATACATAATTCCGTTCGTACGGAACAAACTTATCGTGCGTGGCTTAGCACTCCTGCTGCAGATTAGTAATAAAATACAGTACTCACAAATTCAATTGAAGCCTCCTTAGTTGCTTATTCGTAGGACGCCGACCCTCTCTTCTGCGAAGGCGTTTAGTCCTCGTGGGAAGGCTCCTACCCAACGTTCGTGCTGTAATACGACCACTCGTGAATCTCCGGATATGGCACCATGTTCCTTCCAAAATTTAAGCTCCAGTCTGGTCAAGCAATTCAAAGGGAGTCTCGCTGCAGGCTGATGCGGAATCTCCTGCCGCTCATTTAGCAACCTCTCTGTTAGGTTAAGCCGGTGTGGTCGGGCGTTCTCCGTTATCGGCTTCCTTTCCCCGTGAACGAATGCGTCCACATTCCGTGCTGCCTTAGCCTTATCGGCGCTCGTCGTTTTCGAAGTACCATTACTTCGGTTATCACGATATGCAGCCCTTCTCCGTAAGAAGCCTCCTTGATTCCAATCTGCAACCTCGTCTCCCGTCGCTCGCCAACTACTCGTCTTTTTCCTCTCCAGACCACGTGTCCCGTCGCCTTCCGCTCTCCTCCTTTCCAACGGCGCTCCTCTATCTTTCTTACTTGAATATCCCGCCTTCTCCTTCTCCTTCTTCTCCGGTGGCGCCTTCTGTTGACAACAAGGATTATTTTTGTTACAGCGAGGTTTGCTTCGCTGTAACAACGCATAGCTTCTGGTGAAGTTTACGTTGATTAAATAGACATGTTGTTTCTTTTCCTTGGCCTTTCCTTTTTTATATACGTAAAATCCGCCATTTAATTTATAACAAACATCTTAAACAAGAACAAAATAATTTGTAAGAAGATAATGGTGCATAGAGAGAAACAAGTTGTTAAAATTTTTCTTACTATGTCGTTGAATTATCGAATTATCGAAACACGTAATTAATAAAAACCGTATGTAGAGTAAAGTACACTGATGGGAAAATCGGCTACGTATCTGTGTTCCCTTCGTTTGCACCTTTCTATTTTGTTTTGAAGAAAAGGTCAAAGCTAATATTTATAAAAGCTAACATTTTGCAAATGAAAATGTATATAGGGTTGTTGTCATCAACAGATTGCAATAACGCGAAAGTTAACTCTTCACTATACCAAGGCGCTATGAGGTAATATACTGTGTGTAACAAAAAGCCACGCCCGAACATACAGGGTTGATCCATGCTAACGGAGGGCATTTTGAGCATTTCATGTAAGAGTTTCATGTGGCATGTAGGTACGTTCTGTTCATGTGTGTTTCCCATGAGTAATGTAATTAATGAAAAGTTCTTTTTAAAGCGTTTTCGGGCCCATGTCCATTTAACAGAGTTTCTTCCTCTGCATGTAAGGAATGTTTCCTGAAAGTTTGGCCGTACCTTTTTGCTACACCCTGTATACATATTAATAGAGGTAATAGAGAGTTTGCGGCAGTGAATTTTCCCTTACATTATACAGTCCCATTGTTTTGCATAAGTAAGGTTTTATACAGTCCCGAACAAGCTGATTGCGGTATGCATTATTATATAAGTTGGTGATATGATGAGGCCAGAGGTAAAAATATCTTCGCAGATGAACATGTTATTTGTTCACGGCTCTTAATTGCGCCGCATATTACCAAATCTCTTTATTTTGGTAATATTTTAGCGAACCAAAATGTTTAGATTTGTAAAGAAAGAGTCAGTTCACGTGGCACAGATCGATTTGCAAATGGCGGCGAATCTGCTTTAGCTTCGAAACGCTCAGCAGCGCATTAAAGCTTCTCAGTAGTATTACTTCAATCAGTTTTATTTTATTTAAATTTTTAATATGGAAATTCACGCATTGGTTGGTAATATTTAATTCCAATGTTTCAGTTAATATATCTTGTAAGATTTTGTAATCCATAGTATAATGAGATTTTGTGTTTTCTTTGAATTTTTTATCTACATTCCGCGGGAGATTTTATTTTATATCCATATATTTGAGAAGTGTATATTCTGAACAAATTTGAATCCATTATACAACTTCTTCCACAGCAAGCTCATGTTCAACATCTACGATAATTTGAGATACTGCTTATTCCTTTGTAAGGTTTTTTCTGAATCCGATGAATGGACTGTGTTTTTCACTACCAAATTTGAGAACTCTTGTTACGTTCCATACTTTTGATCTCAAATGATTCAATGAACTTGTAGACTTTTTCGAAGTAATGCTTAAAATAGTAAATTTAGTTTGAGTATCATGCTTCAATTTTAGGTCTTCCATAAGAGATTCACCTTGATAATGATCTAGCTATGCAATGAAATTTACACACGACTAAAAGCTTTATTGCATAGCAGTAACACACATTAAAATAAGAAGATTAACGTATGTAAAATATATGCCAGGAAATATGTGGCTCCGTATGCGGATTTTGGAATGCCAAAATTTTTATCTTGTGTTTGAAAAAATAATACCTCGCCCGAACAGGGACTTGAACCCTGGACCCTTAGGTTAAAAGCCTAATGCTCTACCGACTGAGCTATCCGGGCGCCATGTTTTGTAGTGTTTGCTAATCCAATAATTTGATAACAGAATACAGATGGAAAAACATAATAAGAAACGGGCTGTTTTCCTTGATCATTGAATCATTTATATTCTTTTAGTGATTACGTTTAAATAATATTGCGAAGAGCTAGGTCACAGTCGAAAGAAAGCGTCATTTAATTATAAACTTATATTAAAGATATATATTAAAAAAATAAAAAGAAATTAAATAAACAAATTAAGCATCTTCTTCGTTAATAAGAAAATTGTGTTAAAATGCAATTAATTTAACGTTTTTTCCTTATCCAGGTAAATTGAATTCTGTGATCAATATGGAATGGCCTATTTCGTTCGCACTTTCCTAAATTCATGATGAAACTGCACTTATCACTTTCCTACTATACTCTCTTCCCTCGATATTTTAAGGTTGGCAACGACCCTTATTGAACCTACAACCTTTCATCGTGAAGCACAGCACCCTTAGATGACGTATTATGATGAGGGTAAAGACAGTTCTCATATTATTACAAAATCGAAAGCGCGTCATCTGCTGAATAAAACTGATAACTGCGCTCTCCATCAGTTTAACAAAATTATTCTTTCTTACTAAACTATTTGTTACTAAAAAAAAAAAAAGTTTTAAAAATAAAAGCGAAATAGATTTGGGTGGGATTTTCGAATAATCTATTGGTAATCGATTTGGATCTTATTAATTTAATTTATATCGATTTAAAAAGAAGGTTTTACAAAGAGATTGAAAATTTAAATTGTGTATAGAACTTTGCAAATTATTTTTTTTTCCTTTTTTTGTGTATTTTATTTTGTGTTTTTAATTTTTTTTTTATCTAATTACTGTTTATTATGTATTTTATGGGTAATTCTTGTTGAAAACTTGAATAAATAAACAAGAAATTGATCCTCCGAGGAAGGTATAGGAAAGTAGCGGAAGCCCTGAGATCATCTATTTTTACCCTTTTATCTCACTTTTTAACCCCCTCTCCCCAATTTTTTAAATCGAAAACTCGATTTTCTCGAACTTAGTATTTAGAAAGTGTAAAAGAGCTCTATCTTCTTTCGTTTCTCATTATTTCCAAGAGAAATGTAAAAGAGATGAATGATATATGACATGTTATATGTTGCCATAGCTCTAAAGACCAAGTAACTGCCACCCCCACAATTCCGACCCCATTGGGACAATTTGGCCCAAACATGATAATAATGTTGATCTTGCTTAGAGGAATTTTCATACCGAATTTCACTCCTTTATATGCATAAATACGCGTAGACCTTTTGGTTCCCTTTAATTTCCGCCCCCGAAACTCCTACACCAGTGGCCCAATCAAAACCAAACTAAATAGTGAAGGTGCACATGCTACATTCCGAATTTCACCCTTCTACCTCAAAAAATGCGGAAATTATGAAGGGGACGGACAGACAGACGGACATTGTCAAAACAATCAGTAGCTCCATTCTTCCGCTACTTAATAAATAAATAAGTAAGTAAATAAATAAATAAATAAATAAATAAATAAATAAACCATTCAGGAATGACATAAAAATGTACCGAAAGGCTAATCTAAACCAGTCGCGGAACCATGTTTATCAACTAGCGGAAACAGTAGTTAATCATGCACGTCCCCACAGAGTTCTGATGTATCTTTAAACCAATTTGAAAGTTCCAGTCAACCATAATGGTTCCACTAAACCAGATGCCTTTGAACCAATTTCGACTATCAATAATTTTACGTTATATTCAGTCATGATACATCATTCCAATTTGTTTGATATATTACATGCCATATCTTATCATTGAAAATTTTTGAGGGTGTCATAAGGGTACCATTAGAGCACGTGCCATTGTTTCGATTACAACCATTTTCAAAATGGTTCATTCCCGGAACCATATTTCTCAATTGGCGAAAATATATGGTATTCGCTTCTATCTCGTCATTACGATTTGTTTGATATATTACTTAATATATCTCTCCATTGAAAATTACTAGGTGGAGACGTGAAGGTACCATTTTTGCACGTGCTATTGGACCGATTTAGATAATATTTTTGATCCGTGCCATGTACCATATTCATCGACCGACGAAAATAGTAATGAATAACCACTTATATCTCGTCATTACAGTTTGTTTGATATATTACATAATATATCTTCCCATTGAAAATTGCTAGGTGGAAAAATAGAGGTACCATTTGTGCACGTGCGACTGAACCGATTTAGATAATATTTGTGATTGGCTCGTGCCATGAACCATATTCATCGACTGACGAAAACAGATTTTGAAAATTTTTATAGCCTCGGAGGAGTTACGGACAGACAGACAGGCAGATAGACAAACAGACACGTTTCCCCACACTAATAGCATAAAGCACCTTTAAGTACTTAATAAATAAATAAATAAATAAATAAATAAATAAATACACTTGATACACATTCAGATTGAGTTTCTACACCTGTCTTAATCAGAGATCTTCAATAGAGAGACATGCCATTTCATGATTTTTCCATAGAAAAAATGTAATATGTTGTTAATAGGCGCCCTCTGAACTTCTCTAGTGAAACACTCAGGCTATGCATGAATGACGCAAGTAGTAACAACGAGGCAAGGCATTATTGACGTTACAGTAAAAACTGTTCTGCAAAAGTTTGACTGTGTGTGTCCAATTAAAGTTCCGATTTCAATTGTTAGACATTGTTGCAATGTCTAGCAAATGAAATTGGAAATCTAACTGGACACGCCCAGTCAAACTTTTGTTGTACAGCGTATAAGTTTTTTTCAGTTTAACATTTTTTTTTTACTTATATTTTTAATTTTAAAATTATTTCCTGGAAATCTTATATTTAAATAGGAAACGCAAAAAACATTTTAAATTTCAAGCAATTTTATTTTGTTTTGAAAATAATTTTCACAAATACACAAACTCACCTATTTCTTGTATAACTTAAATTGTTAAATAAATTTTATAAATATCAGCTTATGTGCATTTATCATACAGAAATGTCCACATATTGTGTATTTTATAATTCCCATATCAGAATTTAAAGATAATAAAAGTGAACTATGTGAAAAATGAAATATACAAATCGTAATGAATCTCACATGCACAGATTTATAAAAAACAAACAATTGATCAGGAAGAAGTACAAACAGTGAAATGTAATCACTACAGAAGTCTCGAATATCAACTTCTTACAAACATATAAGCTTCTCTTGCTGGCGTTATGAAACTGCTCATTTGTGAAACGTGCTTGCAGACACTAAGTAATTTTTACTGATTTTTGTCAAGACTTTCAATAAGCAGATCGCTTTTTCCACAGGCTGTTAACCATATTTTGCTCCTAACAGTGTCAAAAATATACAAACCCTAAGTTAACGACTTGAATAAAGTGAAAAAGTATAATTATGCATATGTAATGAATTTCATAAAATGAAAAAAACTTACATTGATTTATTTTGAAAATTTTCGTTAATCACTTTCAAATTTTTTTTATTTGTATTTTATTTACTTACTTACTTTTCAAACCCGCTTATCCGTTAGGGTCGCGGGGGCAGCAGCCCTATGGAGGATCTCCAGCGATCGCGATCTTCCGCCATCAGGCGCATGTCATCCCTGGTAATATCCAAGCGACTCGAACCCAGATTCTCCATGTAGTCTAGCCACCTGGTTCTAGGCCGACCCCTTGGTCTCTTACCCACCGGCTTGGAAAATAACAACTGCCTAGGAAGACTAGTTTGCTGCATCCGTATCACGTGGCCATACCAGCGCAACTGAGATCTCTCAATGCGGAGAAGTAGCGGCTCAACACCTAAAGATTCCCTTATTGTGCTGCTGTACACTCTATCTAGTAGGGTAACACCTGCCACACCTCTCAGGAATCTCATTTCGGCCGCTTGTACCCGCGATCGCACTCTTTCGGTCATTACCCAAGCCTCATGACCATAGGTGAGAATGGGGACAAAGATAGATTTGAAGACGGAGAGCTTGGCTTTGTTACCCAGCTCTCGTTTCGTTACCACGGATCGCCACAGTTCACGTCTGACACAGCTTGCTGCACCGATCCGAGCATCCAATTCTTTCTCCTGCCGTCCATCACTCGTGAATGCAATCCCGAGATACTTGAACTTCTCCACCTGTCTCAATGAGGCTCCCCTAACATGGAGAGCGCACTGAGCAGGCTGTCTTGAAAGAACCAGAGCTTCGGTTTTAGCCACACTGATCTTCATCCCAGCTTCTTCACATGTGGCTGCAAACCGGTCTAGTGCATGCTGAAGGTTCGTGCGAGAAGACCCAAGGAGGACAAGGTCGTCAGCAAAGAGCAACCTCTCCACCAGGCAGTCGCCCACACAAATACGCTCATCGCCTCGGCTGCCCCTGTCTATCCAGTCCATAAAGATAATGAACACGATGGGCGACAGTAAGCACCCTTGGCGGAGTCCAACACCCACGGTGAATGGTCTTGACTTAATGCCATTTATCCGGACACACATCTCAGAGCTTTCGTACAGAGACATGATAGCAACCAGTAATTGCCCATCCACTCCATACTCTTGCAACACTTGCCAGAGCTTCTCCCGAGGAACCCTGTCATATGCTTTTTCGAGGTCCACAAAGCAAGCGTAGACCTCTTTTGCATACTCCCAGGATTTCTCAAAGATTTGCCTTAGAGCAAAGATGTGATCCGTCGTGCTTCGGCCAGGTCGGAAACCACACTGCTTCCCCGACAGTTTGGAGTCGACTATTTCCCCACTTCTCTTCTCCAGACACTTAGCGTACACTTTCCCAGGAATGCTGAGCAAAGAGATGCCTCGATAGTTGTTGCAATCTCTCTGATCTCCCTTTTTGAAGATAGGGATCACAATTCCTGTCTGCCATTGCTTAGGGGCCTGTCCAGATATCCAAGCAACCTGACACACCCGAGTCAGCCACAGGATACCATCCTGATTTAAGGCCTTTAACATCTCGGACCGGATTTCATCATCACCTGCAGCTTTGCCAGTCTTCAGGGACTTAATTGCCCATCTGACTTCTGTTTCAGTGATACTACCGTGACTATTCTCCGCTCCAAGGTGCACCTCGTATGCCTCAGTTGTTGTTGTCACCGGATTAAGAAGAGGTGCAAAGTATTCCTTCCACCTATGCAATACGCTCTCCTCCGTTTTCAGAAGCCTCCCATCTGAACTCTTAATAGTTTGTGATGAAAGAGACTTCTTTCCACGGAGGCGGCGCACGGTCTGCCAGAACACCTTGTTTGCCGAACCATAGTCTGCCTCCAATTTCTCCCCGAACTTCTCCCAGGCCTTGGCTTTAGCTGTTGATACTGTCTTTGCTGCTGCTTTTCGCGCCTCAG
>JAHWFO010100943.1:2498955-2525844 GCA_023313115.1 Rhysida immarginata | reverse complement strand
CCATGCAATTGAATAGAAGCAACGGTTTTCTGACATTAGACAGCACATTTCCCAAACTTCTGAACATTATTCTGCAGATTTATGAGGGGAAATTAGATGAATTTTAATAAACACTATTAATAAGCTGCAGCTTTATTGGAGGGGGGGGGGGAAGCCTTTTTTTTATGCAAAAATGCATTCATTTCACACCCTACTCCTACTGGTCTTCTTCGTAGAGTGTCGTAGAGTGGTTTAACATGCAGGAATGAATTCAGATAGTATAGTAGCAAAGTAACATCTTCCATCTTAATTAGTGATAAGTTCCAACTCGAATCTTTCCGCTGTTCTGATATTCTAGATGTTTTCCTTGAGCAGAATTTCTGGAATTTAAATGTCTTAAGGACAAAAGGTAAGCACAAGCATTTCGCTGACACTAGACTTGCTTATCATTTCCAGATTTTAATAATTTTGGAAAATTTCGGCCGTTTGTCTGAATGAGTTAAAACTCTAGTAAATAATTCAATCCTTTGATCCCTTTATAGACACTATTTTTTTGTTTGCTAGGCTTGTTCTAATATTCAACCTTCTAAAGTTTGATGGTGTAAATCCCTGCATTTATAATCAGCACTGTTGCAATCGCTAAAATAGCGCTATATATCTAAAGGAAGATTTACCAGAATCAGTTTTTTCATCGTTTATATATGTGCTTAACATTTATAATGTAAATAGATTTTAAATTGGTGTCTTTAAGTTTTTAATAACGTTTTATTCACATAATTAATAAATTAGAAGCTGAAATTAAATAATATTTATTATATCTTTTATATAAAGCCATAGCTCGCACAGTTATACAGTAAAATAGAACTATTTACAGTGTTCTTGCAACATGGACTATAAGAAAATCATAAAAAAATATTCCTCGCTTTTTTCCGTACACGTTAACATATGTATTAATCAAACGCTGATTTTTAGCTGTCCAGTTTTATCAATCGCGCATCTCCATTTTTTCTCTTAATTATCTATTAAAGGTCTTTTTTTTTCATTGATATTAATGATGCCTGCCTTCAAAAGAAATGATCCAAACGCAAGAGGATTAATGGGCAAGGGAAAATCTTCAAGAAGCAAATGCTTGTAATCCTCTGAGTGATGAACATAAACCAAAGGAAAGGAAATAACGTGCTTCCTCCGCTCTCGTTTATATCTTTTTCTCCGCCATCAACATCTGGACTTCCTCTTGACAGTGATTAGGCTCATAACGTTACGTACTGTACTTTGTCTTAGGATTTATTCTGTTAAGTTCAATTCTGTACGAAGTATTATACAATAGTATTACAATGCGTTATAATAAAACATTTCCTTAAAGAAATTTCTTAATAAAATGATAAAAAAATTGGAGGAAAAATACTTAAGGTGTTCAGAAATATTTCTTATCATATACATGCTGTTTACTTTGAAGTGATCCACTCAAATATCTACAAATGTATTAAAACACTCAACAATCTGTCAATACAATGCTATAGGAAAGTAAGGATGCGCAATCTGATACTTCTGTCAAATTTAAGCTTTGACCTCTTTAAGGGATCAAATCATAACGTAAATTTTTAACCGTGTAAGATAAACAAAAGTGGCAATGGAAAGCTTGTACGAGGAGATATTAGATTTGTAATTACAAATATTTTGCAGCAAATTGATTAGAAATATTTGTTCATTTTATAACGACGATTTTTGCAGCAATTATTTTACAGGCAGTTATTTAGACGTACGCCTGTGTTAACGTGCTCATAGAAGACTTTAGAACTATGACAACATATGGCATGTGATATATCATTCGATCGGAAATGATGAGAAAAAATAACATCGTCAGCAAAGTAACATCTTCCATCTTTAGAAGATAGAGAGCTTTTTCATTTTCAAAATACAGGTCGAACCTCGATATAACGAACTCCGGTTTAGCGAAATCCTCGTTGTAATAAACACTCTTAAAATTTTTGGTTAGTTTCCCATAGAACTAAGCCAAAAATTATCCGGTTATAACGAACTTCTATATAAAGAACATCTCAGTATAGAGAACAAGTTTTTGATCCGGAAGTTATTCAGTCTCTCATTATAAGACACATCCGGTAAAAAAAATGGAGGCATCTACCACTTCAGGTAATGTGAAATACTGTATGAATAGTTTTCCAAATAATTAAAGCTATGACATAAAAAGTTTTTTAAAAGCTATAAAAGATTTTTTTGTTCAAATTCACACAGAAAAAAGCCTGTAGTGTTAAATCTTACAAGAGATTTGTAGAAATGTTACAAAGGTAATTGTTCTTTTTTTATTATCTTACGATCTACAAGGATTGGGAACAGATGAAGTGCAATTTGACGAGTACGTTGCAGTTGACAGTGATGTTAAATGCAGAGCTTCATTCAATGATAATGAAATTGAAATATGTGAATATACTAAAAATACTCAAGGAGAAGAAACAACATTTGAAGAGGAGTTAATATGTGACATAGAAATGAGCTCATCACCAGTAACAATGTCTGAAGTCATTAATTCGGTCCAAACTATTAAGCAACATCTCAATTATTTGCAAAGTACACCAGATCAAATAAACTGTGCAATAGTGGCAGTTGAAAATTTTATCATCTCTTCTGCTCTGATCACAAAAAAAAAAGACCAGCAAAAAATTCCTGAGTATTTTAATCCCGCAGGATAATGTAGGCAGTAAATACTGCAGTGGCTTGGTTTTTGAACAAAAGTAAACTTAGTAATGTGATATTCTTGCTGTGATTTTCATGTGATTTTGCTGTGATTTATCTCAAAAATTCAGTGATTTTTTAGACTGAAATGTAACAAATTTAAATTTAAAATAAAGTTATTTTTTAAAATAATTCGTTATTAAGAATTAATTCGTTATATCGGATAAGAAGAACTCTCACTATAAGGAATAAATTTTTCTGTCCCATTGAGTTCGTTATACCGAGGTTTGACCTGTACTACGTTCGAGAAAATCAATTTTTCGATTAAAAAATGGGGCGAGGAGGTTAAAAAGTGCTGATAAAAAGGTAAAAATAGATTATCTTAGGCTTCCGCTACTTTCCTATACCTTCCTCGGGTATTTCATTTTTACTAAAGTTTACTCTGATGTATTTAATTATACAAGTTATATTAAATTGATGATAATTATCTTCGCATCCTTAAAATATCTCCCATTACATTAATAGTGCTCATTTAAGATTAATGATTCGGTGCGACTTATTTAGCTTACATTCTATAGCTTTATTTACATTTCATAATTAGAGGGTTATATGCTACTCGAAATAAAAATGGGTAAATGCGTGCAGGCAGATAAATTCTTCGATCATACAATCAATCATAAGATTTATGCAAAAGATAAAAGGATTAATTGTGGCTGCCCAAACGAGGCTGTGCCCCAGGACTTACGAAAGAGCATGGTGCTTATTAGAATGTAATCTCGCCAAATTAATTAAACAACTGATGGCCTCTGTTTTGGCGAATTTCGGCTCATTTTGGCCTACTGCTTCTAGATGAATCAATTTCCATATTGGACATTTGTTTCAGGTAATCGTGCCTCTCACGTTCCTCTTTATAGCAGTGAGATAATAAGAGCTTTGCTCCTCTTTCAACTTTATGAACTTTTAGGCTGTAAGATTTTGAACAAAACTCATTGGTGTCTGCTTCAATCAATTCAAATGCATGTTTCTATAATCCCTCCAAAAGGGAGATTAAATTAATGTTTTTTGAAATCAGCAAATTAAAAATCTGTAAGGATAATGGTTCATGGGCAAAGTTTAATTCATCGCATTCAACCATTTACACTTTTGCAGGTAATTGGGTTTATCAAGCCACCCCTTCAGTTATCTTGTTCAGCAGAAAAACATCGATTTATATGTAATTTTGTTTTATTCTGGAGACAATTGATCTTTCCGAATGCAGAGAGGATCACTATCGTCTTTATGGCAAGGCGCTGAGTCCTCGGTCGGATAAAGGTGGATTTGGTCAATTAGCGATTGTGTTGCTTATCAGTCCGATTTAAGCTCCACCATCGAATCCTCAAGTTTTTTTACGATCCTATTTCACGATAAACGAGGGAGCCACTTAAATTCCCAATTTTTCATTCTACATACAATAATTTGAAGAAATTGAATTTCAAAGAGATCTTGACTCAACTTATTTTGATCTCTTCTACATTCACGAAGTGGACTGCTATTTTTATAATATACCAGAAAGAATTAGATTTGCAAAGCTACCATAAATTAGATTGGTAAGACTAGGAGGCATTTTATCCTTTGTTTTCGGAAAAAATGTCAGTGAATTTCGTCATTTTTCTCGAAATAAATGCTAGGGATTCAACTTAATCAATTTTGGCATTAATAAATTGTTCGCTAAGGTCATTGCATAAGAATGTCACCGTTCTCATTAATTCTGAGCTTAACCTAGTGTCATAACTTTGTTCGTTCTCGACCTGTTTCATTTACATTGCTTAATGCCTGGATATATTTGCCTTTGAAAGCACTTGAAATTTGGATTAAAAATGTGATTTGCGGTATTTATGCGGAAAAATGACATGTCAAATAATTTCCTACTAATACACTACTAATGGGATTAAACTCAAAAATAGCATTTTTAAGCCTTTTGTGTGTTTGGATAAGTGAGTATTTGTGTGTCTCAATGTGCGTGTTTGGCCAATAAGACTTAAAATATGCATATAAACCGTGGAAAGATATGCAAATGAAACATTAATTTTTTTGATTAATTTTTGCTTTTGTCCTCACTGATTTAAAATATACGAAACTATCCCATATCGCGAATAGTTGTTTATTTGACTCATTTCTACCTGAATTCTTTTGAATATAGACTACTGCTGTCGAATGAAACGCAGCAAGAACGAAATAACAGAAATATTAATTTAAAAACAGTCGTACATTGTGTGTCCTTTCTTATTTTATAACAAGCTCTAATATCAGATAAAAAAAAGAAATGTGTGAATCAATTATGCTCATTAATATGTGATGATGCGATATATGAACTAACTGGAAATCCATTAATGCTGAAAATGTAAATTATAAATTAATTAGAAATAAATTGATAAACAAACCATGTAGAACAATTGTTTGGATAATTGAAATCATCATCATCATCAGTATATCAGTCCTCAGACTGGTTCGCACCTATGCAGAATGCCCTCCATGTCTTCCGGTCATAAGCCTTTTGTTTGAGTTCTCCATAATTTGTGCACCCGTGTCCTTCGCCAGCTGCCCGGTCCACGTGATCCGGGGTCGTGCTCGTGGTCTCTTTCCCTCAATGTAGCCCTCCATCACGTCTCGCAGTACTCCTCCGTGCCGGTGCGTGTGTCCCATCCATTTTAACTTGCGATTTTTAATTGCTTTAATAATGCCTCTTTCTTCCCCAATCAGCTGCAGTATCCCCTCATTACCTATTCTTTCAGTCCAACTGATTCTTTTCATGCGGCGCCAGCACCACATCTCTTGCGCATCTAATCTTTTTTGGTCCTGTTTGTTTATGGTCCAAGTTTCCGATCCATACAACGCCAATGACCAACCGTTTACAACGCCAATGACATAAATCTTGATCAACCGTTTACGTAGATTTTCGGAAATGCTTTGGTTTGTAAACAGCTTCTGTTTTGAGCAAAATGTTGGTTTAGCTATCGCTACGCGTGATCTGATCTCCTGACTGCATCTGCCATCTTCTATAATGGGGGGGGTTCTAGAAATTTTTGGCGTCGACTACAAAGGTCATTTTGCGCCTTTTACACAAGTTATAACAGTACGCAGCCCGGGACAAACACAAACATCCATGCCCACGGCGGGATTCGAACCCGCGGCCAGGCAGCCTCGAGAACTAGAAAGCCTACGCCCTAGCCCTCTCGGCCACCTGGCCGGCCTTCTATAATGGTGCTGCCTAGATATTTGAACGATGAGACCTGTTCGAGCTGATGGTTGTCGATATGGATGGTAAAATGACGTGGTCTTTTTCCCAAACACATTATTTTTGAAATATGAGAGTTTGTAAATCAACGGGTAATCATTGATTAAGGCTTCCATTTCAAGTTGTGTATTCGTAATGATTTTTGTATTTGACAAACTTTAAAAATGATATCATTATATTTTCCTAAGAGCAAATATGTTAAAAAAAACATCTCATATAATTAATTTATAAATACAGACAGGGCTGTAGTGAGGGGAGGGCGTGCCTAGGCACCTGCCCGGGGCCCCCTGTAGATAAGCCCTCCCCCCCTCCCATTCAATGTATAGTCCCTGTCTAAAATGTCACAATTAGTTTTTGTGAAGTAATGATTGGCACATATGGTCAATACTTGGATTTTGGATAGGTCTATGTTAAATTTGTTTTTGGGTAAACTTTGTTCAGGGCCCCATTAAAGCTGATTTTCCCAGAGCCCAAAATTTTCTCGCTACTGCGCTGAATACAGAAGGGTCCAAAAAATGTATTCACTGTTTCTAATTCAATAATTTCGAAACCAAAAGACTTACACTTACTAATCTCTTGCGGAAGTGTAGTGTAACTATGAAACTACGAAATTTGTCGTAGTACGTGGCGTTGGTGGTCGATGGTGAACCAGAGAGCGCTCGAAAGTGGGTAGGTCAAGTGTAAGGGTTCTGAAGGGTGCAAAGTGGAAAGTGTTCATTCCAAGACTGCTACACGCGATGAATGAGAACGACCCGGATCGAAGGATGGTTCGCGAGGATGAGGAATTTGCAAAGAAGTTTGTGTGGTCATGTGCTACCACTGACAGTCGTACTTCGGTGTGCCGTTCGGTGTGCAACGTTGTTTATAAGCTGCTGGTAGTCATTTCGAACAGTTATTGTAATTCTCTCACAGTGCCAAAAATTGTACCTGCAAGTCAAGTTTGTAACAAGATATGGACTATCAAGCAGTGAGTACATTTTTTGGGCCCATCTGTGTATATAAATAATCTTTTAATGGTATAAGCAATTAATCGTTCATAAGTTTTGATATGAATGGTAAATTAGTTCTTTTTAGAAGAGGAAAGTGATCAAAAGCTGGCTTCCATTTTGGTTTTGAAATGTACAGGCAAAACTACGAAGTAAAAAACATTGAATAAAATGTGGAACACATACCTAGTTCAGTTACTTTATAGGTCGAATTATTAAAATCACCACAAAATAAGGCCTTATTTAAACAGAAATTCTAAAACAATACTCCAAAACCGGGCCATTTCATTTCCTGAAATTAGGTATTAAAAGGAGAAAATAAATACTGAATGAAAAAGAACCATTTATTTCCTATAAAACCAATCACAAATACCACATTCATAATTTTTTAATGAAATATCGGGTGTTCAATTACTTTAAAGGCATCTTAGATAAAATAAATAAATAAATAAATAAATAAATAAATGCTTTTCTTTAGAAACTTTATGCAGAGTAAACCTGGGATCCTACAGCAAAATTCCAAGAAGCTGAGAATAAGTAATCGTAAAAATGTGGGAGCTAGCTTTAGGAACAGCGTTAGGACCACCTCATGAATATTTTTGAATTAATATTTTGCGATAACAACTGTGCATGTTAAATTCAAACTTACACTGAATCGTAGTTACTGTAATAAGGAATAAGTAGGTATAACAATAAATCATTCACCTTCAAAATCCTGATGCAAAACACGTGAAAGTAGGGAGCATAAAAATTTCGAAAACCACAAAAAACAATACGTCTCCATTGAAAAACAACAGACTGAGTAAAACTACTACCTCAACTACACTTCGTACAGAGCAGAAATTGAGGGGCCCACTTTTGGTCACTTTACTCTAATACGTATTCATAAAAAATATTTTTAATGAAATTAAAATGCACATTATTCAATAGACGTTTTACGTACCATAAAAATTTCTTTTGCAATCACATTTAATTTCTCTGAAATCAGAATTAAGGTGGGGGGAACTAAAATATTTACAACAATTTATAAGGCATTTTGTGTTCTTTTTTCAGGTCATGTATACGCTGAAATATTAAATCCATTATCTTATAAAAGAAAATATTACACACTTCAGCCATAAAATGTAAAAAATTAAATATCCAATATAAGGACAGGTTTAATATTTCCTGTACCGTAATGAAAATGTAACTAATCAATCAATTTTGAATTTGGATTTAACAATTTTTTTACATTTTTTAATTTAAAAATTTTGAATTGAAGGCCTAAAGTTATAAAACAAAAAAAGCCAATGAAAACATCTTGGCAAGACATCTGATGAAGAAAGTGCTATAAAAAAAAATTACAGTGCTTCCTTTTTAATTTAACAGTTGTTTTTCCATTGAAGTTTTGACATGTATTTTTCATTCAACATTGAATTTCATTGAATACAAAATACTGTACACATTTCAAAACTCCATTGGTTTTTAGCAAATTTTCGTAGAAAAGTGCTTATGTGATCGGTTTGTCCGTCCGTCCGTCCCTCCGTCTGTAGACACAATTCCAACAATGCATTGCGTTTCAATAGAGAGAGTGAGAGAGTGCATGTATTAAATTTCTGGAAGACACGAATTATCCTTGCATTGGGGAAAACGCCTACTGTGCACATCGGTTCGGCCGTCAAATTGGTACTCTCGGTAGTCTCTTGAAACTGTGAACCATGGGATGTTGAAACTCTTGAGCCATCTCCGATATTGAAAGGATACATTGTGCTCCACATGCCATGGCACGTTCGAACTCTGATAGCTCTCGTCGTGTAGCCATTGTCATACTGAACACCTCACCCCTTACTCATGACAGTGTAACTAAACTTACTGACACTGATTTGCATATTTATACTGTTTGCACATGATGCTACTGCCGCTTGAAAAATGCTATCCCATGACTTTTGGCATGTGAGTGTACATCGTTTCCCAAGTTCAAGGAGTTGCTCTGGGTTGGTTAAGTTTATTTTCTATCTCAGGATATTGTGCAATTTTTATGTGTTTTCATTGGCTTTTTTTTATAAACTTAACAAAAATATAAAATATTTATTTAACAAATGTAAAATTAATTGTTTAATTCCACTTTCATTACATGAAATATTAAACCTGGCCTTATTCTGGATATTTAAATTTTACGTTTTATGATTGAAGTGTGTAGCGGAGACTGGGGCAGGTTTGGTACAGGGGTGGTTTACATTCCCTATAGTTCACTTATCGTTGGCCGGAGCGCACCGCCATCGAATCAGGAGAAACACTACAACCGTTATGTACCCTCAAAAAACTCTGGAGTGAGTCGCATATGAGAACAGTGAAATAGACAACTTCTGGTAAGTAAATTTTCCCACTAATGACAGTTATAGGATTTGTACCATTATATCATAACTCATTATTGCTTATCCTGTTAGATGTTCTTTTGCGATTTTAAGTTAATGATTTGCTTGTTAACCTTATGAACAGAACTTAGAGGCTTAGTTGTAACCAAAACATGGCGATGGGGCAAGTTTACACAAAAAACATGGGGCAGATTTGCATATTGTTTGAGGCCATATTAAAAGTCAAAACCTGGAGAACGGTGGATAAAATGCACAGTGTGTAAGGGATGGGCACGTGTTCCCTGTATTACTACAGGTAATTCAGTATATTTTGTATCCTGTAAATTTTTCTTTGGTAATATTTAAATTTTTATCCTGTATTTGAAATGTGTGTATCCTGACTCACTTGTACTTACTGAATTAAACGAAGTAACAAATATTGCAAATTGTTGGAATTTTATTTCTAAGAAACCTTATATTTCATTATGTTAGATGATGTGGAAGCATACCCTAAGCATTGTTTAATCCTGCTCCAGTTACAGGGCCAGATTAAATAGGTGAGATTACCTCAAAAAATATTTTTAATTTGAAAATAATATAAATTTAAGGCAAGTTAAAAGCACCATAGTATACCTTAAAGTTTAACTAATGAATGGATATGAAAATTGAGTGAAATAGATTTATTACTAAAATACAACAATAATAATAAAAAAAATTAGTTAAGGCATCGTTATCCAACGATAAAAGGCTATTTGCATCAAAATGTTACGAGCAGTAGCGGCTCGTGACTAGAATAAGTGGAGGGGCACAAATAAAAAATGTCAGGTTCTTATGGCTTTTCGTACAAAAGTTATAGCTTGATTTGTATTTGGAGCCTCGCAGCCCCTGCCGAGGCCTCAAAGGTCTATATCAATTTTAGTGTGTTATAGCTAAAATTTTAAGCAACAAACAAATATAATTTCAATATATAAAAAATTAATATAAAACATTTCAGGTTTCTGGACTTCTGGTTTTAAATTTATAGCTTGATTTGAGATTGAGGCCGCAAGAGCCCTGCCAAGAGACTTATATAATTTTTAATATAGATTAGCTAAATTTTTAAATACCACACTATGATTAAACAAAATTTCAGGACCGTAGGCCTTTCCGTTCAAATTTTGTAGCTTCAATTGTATTTGAGACCGCCAGGGGCCCCGAGGCCTATACCAGTCTCCTTGTATATTGTCTATAATTTTTAGTACCGTACTGTAAAAATATAAAACTTCAAGTTCCTAGTCTTTTTATTATTCAAATGTTAGAGCTTATTTGTGATTTGGGCTTCAGAGTCCCTGTGGAGACTTAAGAGCCTTATACCAGTTTTTCGTGTATATTAGCTAAATTTTTTAGTAAACTACTTTAAGTATACAAATTTTCAGATTTCTAAGCCTTTTCGTTCAAACATTATAGCTCTGTGTTTAGGGCCCCTGCCAGGGCCCCAGAGGACTATATAAGTTTTAGTGTATAAGAGCTAAAATTTTAAGTAACACACCATAAATATGCAAGAATTCAAATTTCTGGACTTCCAGTTCAAAAGTTACAGCTCGATTTGTGACTAGGGGCCCCTCTCGAGACCCAAGAACCTTATACCAGTTTTTAGTGTATAAATTATTAGCTACATTTTTAAGTAATTTTCTGTAAGTAAAGAAAATTTCAGACTTCTAGATCTTTACGTTTAAAAGTTGTAGCTTTGTTTGTGTTTGGGACCTGTGGGGCTGTGCTGAGGCCTATATTATCTTTTTTATATATTTGCAATATTTTTTTAGTTCCACACTCTAAATATACAAAATTTCAGGTTCCTGGGCCTTTCCGTTCAAATGTTATAGCTTCAATTGTATTTGGTGCCTCGTGGCCCCTAGCGGGGTTCTGGAGGCTTACATCAGCTTCCTTCTATATTGGCTATGTGTTTTAGTAACAAACTAAAAATATACAAAATTTCAGGTTTATAGAATTTTCCGTTCAAAAGTTTAACTTGATTTATATTTGAGGCCTCGGGGTCTTCTGGCGGGCTCCATAGGCTTGCATCACATTTCTTGTATATGTGCTATATTTTGTTAGTACTACACTTTAAATATACGAAATTTCAGGTTCTTAGGCCGTTCCGTTCAAATGTTATAGCTTCAATTGTATTTAGGGACTCGGGACCTCCGGCGGGGTCCTAGAGGGTTATATCACTTTTCTTGTATATTGGTTTTATTTTTTTAGAACAGCACTACAAATTTACGAAATTTCAGGATTTTTGCCATCTTTGTTCAAAAGATAAAAAGGTACCATGAAATTAATACAAAGTGGCCCCCGAGGGGCCCCGGGCCACCCGAGAGGATTCGCTGTACTTTTCGCACCGTCCTCTGTATAGGGCCTACGTATGTACAAAATTTCAAGCCTCTGGGTCAATCCTTTCAAAAATTATGGCGTGTGACATACATGTTACATACATCTGTACCGTCGTTAATAGGGTTTTAGATGATGCTAAAACCCTAAAAATATGTAAACCTGCCCCGGGTTCCCCTAATATTTTCTTTTTTAATATAATCATTTTACTTCAACTCGTTATTTCAAAATAAATCCAATACGAATATAAAATTCCATTAGTTAGCATCACTTTAATGTAAATTAATATACATAATTAATTGAATTTTATGAAAATTGGTAAAGTCAGCTTAACCAGGAAGTTTCATAAAGTATAATGTGAATGCTACTTTTTTCTGAAATATGTGAAAAGAAAGTTTTAGAACGTATGCATGCTATAAAATTTAATATTAGTGTATCATTTAATATGCAAAAAGAGTAGGAGAAAATTTTAAGAAAACTCTCTTGGTCAGGCAAAAGGTTAAAAGTCAATTCCATGCATCCATAAACCCATTTTAAAGACTTATACCTATATTTGGAGCATGTTATAGAATATATGCGATTTTAAAAAGCTCAACTTAAAAATTCGTGATTAAAGCTCTAGAAGAAATGATAGTTTCTTAATTTTCAAATCTGTTGTCCTTTCCCGTTCATATCTTTAGAACTTTTTAAAACAACATTGCAATATATTAAAAAACTTTGATATACCCGATTCGACATAGCCTTTTTTTTGCCACGACAAGAAAATTAAGGTTGTGTTAATGAAAATTAATGAAATTAAATTAATTACAGAGCAATAATCCCTTTCTTCTTAAAGAAAGATTTCGTTTCCGCCAATAAATTTAGGAGGATGTAACTTGAATTAAGAGGCCTTTGTATCTGAAACTCTTAATTGCCAGACTTTACGAGGAGGGGGGGGCTTAAAGTGCTGTGATAGTGATTAAATAAGCACGTCTCGTAAGCACTTGTAAAGCCTATTTCAAACGCACAGCTTAAATTTTCTGATTTTCCGGAAATCACGGAGCAATTGGCGTTTTTCTAGCGTTTATCCTGAGAAAGCAGGCTTCGCTTGTTTGCTCACCTTAAAGAGAATAAGATGGCATGCCGTGATCAGCGCGCTAGAGAAACCTAACCTAATCAAAAGACACGTCGCTCAATCTGTCATTAGTGCCTGATCCCTTTTTCCTTGAGACCGAACGTAGATCCATGCCTGCGAGTTTCGAACCTGCAACCAGACGAACTCGAGAACTGGACAAGCTACGCACAACCTGAAAATACCATTTATAAATAGAGGTTCTAATTTAAGATTTCAAAGTTGCCCCTCACCCATCCTCAGGGGGGGGGGGGGGTCCGAGTTTGGTACCATTGGATAGCTTTTTGAAAAATATTAAACACGTGTTTTTTGTTTTATCGATCCTCGAAATAGCAATTAACATACACAATAAAATTGCTTGTAGAGTTCCTTAGTACTATACCAAAATGTTTATTCACATGAACATTTGTTCCCAGTATTAAAAAAAAATACTTCCCATAGATCAGGGCCGTCCAAATCGTGCACGTCGCCCGCGTGCAACATAAAATGCTCGCGGGCAAAGCACACGGGCAAAGCCGAAGAGAGAGTCCAAAACTCAGGAGGGGAGCGGGTATAGTCTGCCTACGCAGTGTTGCCTGACTTCAGGGGACGATTCCATTAAATGAGGCATTATTTCTTTTGCTACTAATACTTGTTTGTTTTTCGTCTCTCGCATAACATGGCGCACATTTCGAAAAAGCAAAAAATCACTGAACCAGTTTTTAAACCGGAGTGGGAGAATCTGGTTTTTTTTTTCATTGTTCACGGATCGGATTCTAAATGCTTAATATGCAATCGTGTCCTATCAGGAAAAAGAAAATACGCCATTGAGCGGCATTACAACGTTTTCCATAAATGAGAATTTGAAAACTTGGAAGGCGAAAGTCGACAGTCCAAACTGAATGAATTAAAGTTAGGACAGCACTGTGGTGAATGTGGTAATGAGGTAGGCTGTTATTCATCCCCATCCGTATTAAAGTGATGCATGTTTAACTAATTTTTTTAATACTAATTTTTTTTTAATACTAATTATTTTTTAATTTTTCTAATATGGAAATCGTTGTTTATTTGCGACAGGGAAATGAGCCAGAACTGTGTTTTCGAGCCAGTTATAAAGTGGCATTTAACATTGCACGATCTGGGAAATCGTTCTCTGATGGAGAATTCATTAAGACCTGTTTGATAGATGTCGCCGGACTGTTGAGCCCTTCGGATGTTCCGGCATACCAAAAACTTTCATTATCCCGCAACACAATTTCGCGAAGGATTTCTGACATGGCTGATGATGTGTACTTACAGTTGAAGGAAAAAGCGAAAACTTTCGTAGCATTTTCAATCGCAATCGATGAATCCACTGACATATCTGATACTGCACAGTTGGTCTTGTATCTGCGTGGTGTTGACAACGACTTAAACGTAACGGAAGAATTTTTAGATCTTATGCCTATGAAAGGTACAACGAAAGGTGAAGACATTTTGCAGACAGTGGAGGAGGCACTCGACGGTTTAGGTTTGATGTTGGAGAAACTGGTATCCGTGACAACTGATGGTGCTCCAGCAATGCGCGGTGAACGAAAGGGATTTGTTGGGCTACTGAGAGAGAAGATCGGTAATCGAGCAATGCTCTTTCTGATAGTACCAACTAAAAGAATGTGCGTTAAATAGTTTTCCTTTAAATTGGTTCCCTGTGTTTTTTTGTACCAAAGGGAACCATTTTAAAAAAAAACTATTTTATGCCCATTAAATTAATTGGTATCACTAGAAAGAGCACAATAATTTCTAGGTCCTTTTTGCTTGCTTTCTCATTTCAATAATAATTACATTTACAATCGCAATTCTATATTTGTACTCCATATTAAAGAATAGGGAGTGTATTTGCGCTATGCAGAGAAGCTAACTTAACTAAAAGCTGCTGCACACGTCGACTTTAAGGAACTGATCAACGTAATGTGCAATAGGGGAGGAAGGAAGATTACCCGCGTGCACGGGCGCTGCACGCGGACAGAAATCTTGGACGGCCCTGCCATAGATCATAAGAAATGGTTAACTAGTTAAAATTATAAATTTAAGTTGGGACGAGTATAACGCTAAAAATGAAGACATAGAAAATGTACAATATGGTACACAGTATGGCTGATAATTTAAGGGGTTATGAAATGAAAAATAGCCAGTGAAAAAGAGATATTAATGTTATCTGTCGGATGCCAAAGAATGAATGTCAAATGACGCGCGAGTTCATCGCAGTGATGGAAAGAACAGGACCGTAGTTAAGGATTCAGCCCATCCAGGTTCTCTTATACATGAACATCTTTAAGCAGAAACTAGACGAGCCACCATGCAATGCTATACAGGGTGAACTAAAACAACAGGGACAAACATCAGGAAGAGGAGGATTCCTCACAAGAAAAGAAACAAAAAGGGATTGCATAGTTTCCATAGAAATGGCAATAATTGTATGCACGACATCTTGTCCTCATAACAATACAGACAGTGTGTCTTTTTCTGTTGCAGAGTTACTTTTGAGTGATCGTCGTGCAGCGGAGGTACAATGATCCGGTACTCATACAAGGAACAAACTGAGATGGTCTTCACATACGGAGAATCACATGGGAATGGTCGAGAGGCTGCACGGATCTACCAAGAAAAGTACTCCGACAAACAGCAAAACCCGAATCACAAATCGTTTGCAACCATCTTTCGGCCTTTGATGGAAGAGGCGAACACGAAAGAGGCCATTTAGAACATCTTTTTTAACGTTGACATAATTACTGCTACAGCAATGTCATGTTCTGTGCTAATTGCTTTATTACAGGCAAACCACCCATTTTCGGACGATTTTTTGTTCATATAGGATTTTTTGTTCCTTTTCTGGTCCGGAATCACCTCTTGAAGTTTGTCCCTATTGTTTTAGTTCACATTGTATGTATAAATTCTCATACTAAAGAAATTTAGAACTACACCGTCAGTGAGAAGGTCGTGATATTTTCTAGAGAGAGATGCAACCATTACAAACATTGTGAAAACTAGCAAAATTGCATACGTCTATCTAAAACAAAAGGAATCAGTAGTACGCAAAATAAGTGATTCATCCGTGCAATAATGACATCACTTTGTTGCCGCCAGAAACAAAAGAATTTGAATGGAAGAGCTGCACCACTAAGAAGCTGCATCACCATCAATTATTTACCCTGGAACTCTACCATTATCGATGACATCTAATCTAAGAAAAATTACTCCCTGTCATTGGGAATTCATCATCTGACACAAAACAAGAACTTTTTTTTTTTTAACAAAAATGAACCGACTTCATGGGTCAAAAACCTTTCCAGAAAAATATTCAATCGAATAGCGAAAACCCTATCCAAATCGGATCAGTAGTTTTTGAGATAATCGCGAACATACATATATAAATACGGGTCAAACAGAGAACCTCCTTTTTTGAAGTCGGTAAAAACTAAATTTAAAGAAAAGTATTCTGGTATTTCCCTTAAAATTTAAATTAGCTAAAATTCTACCGGGGTACCAGGATCCTGAGATTCCGGAAGAGAAAAACGGATTTTGAATTTGTCCAAAAATATCATCAATTAAAATAACAAGTACGTTCCCACGTTCCTTTTTTAGATACAGTATTTTCCTATGCGCTCAAATTTCGTTCGCTGACGGAAATTAAAAAAAACCTATTTAATATTTCATGTATACGCTTTTATGAAAACAGGAGCTCTATGTTTACCATAGTTGAAAGCATATCTTAAATGGAAGAACGCATTTAGGACGAGCATTCGACTATGACGACATTAAACATCTAACATTTAAGAACAGCTTGTGAGATTGAAATTCGTCTTACATCAAACATAATAAATACATATTTGAATTACGCTCATTAATCGAGAAGACGAAACCGAAAAAGAATTAGAAATAAAGTTAAAATCAACTTCCCATGAAATTCTTACATTATGTACGAATTCATCAGACTATAAGATAAGCTCAAGCGCCTCTGTTTCACTTTTGTTGTAGCTAAATTCTAGCGAATATCAATTCTAATTTTTCTCCTCCTGGAAAACGACATCATCACAAATTCCATCCAATTTCTTTATCATAAACTTTGCTATACTATCCATCATGCTTTAATAAGTTTAGTGCTGAACCCATTACGACCACCTGAACGCTCTTTAAAATGCGTTAGATTATGGGGCTCCATGTTTGTATTTGCATGAAAAAATCTCGAGGGAAAGTTATCTGGGATATAATAAAAAAGAAAAGGAAAGAAAGAAAAAAACAACTTAAAACGGTGAAGTCAAAATTTACATTATAAACCCTTCAAAGTTTCAAGAATTAGCTTTTTTTTAAAGTGGGTATTTTTTGAAAGTCTATAATTTAGAATTAAGCAGATGGAAATGCCTTTTGTCTACTACAATAACGTAATCTTAATAAGGTTCTGCTTGTAATAATGAATATATGGTTAATTTAAAATTTTCAGTTTTCGTCATTCCACTGTGGGGAGGAGGGTCTCAAATTTAGTCCCATTAAAAATATTTTCTTCATTATAAACTCAGCGGAATGAAAATGAAAATGCAGACATCAAAGTTTTTATGAAGAAAACTGCTATAGAAATATCAAAGAAAACCTGGATATTGAAAACAAAATTTAGTTCAAATTCTTATTATTGAGTAGCGGAAGAATGGAGCTAGCAATTGGTTTACCATGTCTGTCTGTCTGTCCCCTTCACATTTTCTATATTTTTTGACGTATGAGGTTGAAATTCAGAAATATAGATTACTAAGAGCCTGTGTTACTTCACTGTTTAGTTTGGTGTTGATTGGCCCACTGGGATCGGAGTTACGGGGGTGGGAGTTAGAGGAGTCCATCTCTCTAAATAGCATATAGGTATGTAAAGGAGTGAAATTTGGTATGCAGATTATTCTAGACAAGATCCATATTAATATGAAGTTTGATTCAAATTCCCCCAGAGGAGTCGGAGTTGTTGGGAGTAGTGGTCACTTGATCTTTAGAACTATTAACATTTTCAAAAGGCAACACATGCATGTGATATATCATTCAATAAGAAATGATGAGAAACGAAAGATAGAAAGAGTTCTTTTCCATTTTCTAAATACTGCGTTCGAAAACATCGATATGCTGATAAAAAATAATGGGAGTTAAAAATGCAAAGTAAGGGGTAAAATTACTTGAACTCAGACTTCCGCTACTTTACTATACCCCCCTGAGGGGATTAATTTCTTGTTAAGCTTATTTTCAACCTATATTTCTGTCTGTCCGAACTTTAAAGTTCGAGAGATATGGTATATAGAAATGTGGCGTTCATCACTGTTTACGGATAACGCATCCAAATTTCTGTGCGACCCCAATAGTTTCCGAGATATGGATCAAAAATTGAATTTCGAAATAAGCTATATCTTGAAAATGGTGAGTCATAGAGAAATGTAACCAAAACAGTTTAATAATACATAAAATCAATAAATTTTTTATTGACCGTGTTAATTTTGTAATATTCCGATGGATACTGTAGATACTCAGAACTATCAACCATACTGGTCAACAATGAAATCACATCAGCACGTGTTAGATGTTGACTGCGTAACTCGGAAACTACTCGTTGGAATTCGATCAAATTTTAATGATATGCACAGCTTTATGTACCCTTTACTCTTCCAAAATTCATTATCCTAAGCTTTGCAGAACCTGAATTATTAACATGTTGATCTTGGTTACGGCATTTTACTTCTGTTCATATCTCAAAACGATCAAATTCGGACCCATTTTCATATGAAGTTTTTTACTTAGAATCACCCATACACCACCCCTCCAAAGTTGGTCATCGAATTATACAACACTGTATTGCGACATTGCACATAAAGTATACAGCAGCAAATTTTCACTGCATCTTTAATGTACCCTAAGCCTTGCTAAGAAATTGGTGTGACACATGTATTAAAGTTGTAAACGGCTCAGCATGTTTCTAAATATAGAGTCTTACGAAGTCCGTAAGCAAAACTTAGTCGCCTTCTTATACAGAGTGTACTTATACGGTGACTTCTTATATATGGTGTACATTAAAATATCTCCCAGATTTCGAAGATCCAGCATGGAAAAACAAATAGAGATATCAATAAAGAGATATTTATTTCTTTCAGAGTAACTCAAAAGTTTATGTTTATACATAAATACAGCACGATGTGGCCTCCGTTGATGGCACGATGTGGCCTTCGTCAAAGCAAAATTCAATTTCCTCCCAGGTCCGCATCAGTATGTCTGGTGTGATTCTGCAATGATGTCCGTTAATCTAGGGTTGCCATCTCAAAAATCTGCCAACCAGGACATGATGCATGAAAACCCCGGATTTCGGAGCTTAAAACCCGGACATGTAAACAGTGTTTTTTGTTTTTTTTAAGTTATTCCAATGCGTCGCGCGTGAGTTTTTTTTTCAGTGTCGCCACCTAGGTATTTGCATTCGTACTAACGCCAGGCAGACAGAAATGTTCAGCTCTGAATGGCGAGAATAATCGTCGAAATAATTGCTATAGTTTTTCCGTTTTCCAAAGGACACGGAAAGGTACTTATTATTGTATTACTCGTATAATATTGCATAGTTGGTTATTGTAATTGATATAATTAAGTAGGGACTGGAGTATAAGAAGATATTTAGCTTTTATAGATGCATTACAAATACAATGTTCGCAAAATAGGGATGGAAATTTGAAGAAAGTCTTCATGCTTCATATTTTCAGGACGAATTTCTGAAAATTATATAAAATGCTTTAATTATTACAAATCGAGTAATAATTTTTTATGGATGAACAGTTTGATGCATTTTCTAACTAATGCGTACTAGCTGACTGTCTTGTAACAAGGAATATGCGGTCATGATAAAGACATACACTTTGATTTGCACATTACTAAAATTTGGTTTTAGTCCGTGAGTTTACTAATAAGCCACATCCTGATCATATCTTTGTTGAACGTTGATGTTTAAAAAACTTCAGATGTCGAAAATGGATAGTCAATTCTCAGAGATAGACCTGAAGAAATGAGAAAAGGAATTGAAACAAAAACGAAAATTCAAAGAAATTAATAAAGCTAAAACATTTATAAAATTATGGTCAAATTAATCATAAAAAAATGAGTAATCACATTCAGTGATTAATGAAAAATGAATAAATAGTGAAAATGTATGCTTATATCGTATTTCTTATGGTGTTATATGAATTATACAACAAGTTTCTCCACCAATCAAATTTATTTTAAAATTTGAAAACACCCCAACAGTTTAAATAAGTAAATATATAAAATAAATATAATTCAAAAATTCCCACCCCTTCCCTGTTGACAAATGCAATTAACCCATCTCTTAATTAATTTGGCATACGAATTTTCAAATCCATTTTAAAAAATGATTTTTTTTAAAGTCTACGTTAAGTGTTATATGAAATTTCTAATACACATAAAATTTCTTAATGTATTAATTTCTACCATGTTCATAACGTTTTAGATTCAGGAAACAACAAACTAACAAGCGCGAGAGTTTTTGATTGGTTTGTTATTTAATTAAAAAGATTAATTGAATTAAAATAAGTTTCACTAAAATCAATTAGATATTAATTCACGGAACGGTTAAATATGATTCAGAGAATAAATATTAATATTCTTTGACTAGATTAAGGCATTTGTTCAAGCAAAAGTTTGATTAAAACCGATAAAAATTTCCCGTGTCGTCTGCTGAGGTGAGTTAGTACGACTGCAAATAACCAGATGGCGCTCTTTTGAAGCACTCACTTACAGAGACAAAGGAGTTTTCGATCCAGTTTTCCTTCATCCTTGCCGTTAATTTGAAAACTTTAGAACCCGGACTACAAATGAAACCCCGCCCGGACGCTCCCCGGACGCCCTATAAACTAGGACAAATCCGGGGAAACCCGGACGGATGGCAACCCTAGTTAATCTCTGTTTAAGGGTCGGAATGTCATATATTTTCACTGTATTCCTAACAGAAAAATCCAGTGAGTGATATTCGGAAAGTGAAGGGGCCAAGGAATTGGCCCATCCCTTCCTATTCATCGCCCAGAAAAGCTGATATTGAGGCAATTCCTTATTTCTATGCCTCTGTGCGATAGATGTCAGTTTGCAGTTCCTCGACCTGAGGGATGAGGTAATTTTTGAACATGTCTTGGTAGGTAGCGGTGGTTCGTATATTCTCAAGGAAACAGAAAGGCCTGATGATTCGATCATGTTTAAATCCCAATCAAACATTTATCGCCAGGCTGTTGCGAACGTATTACATAATTACATGGGTTTTGTGAACTTCATATGCGGCAATTGTGTCAGTGAAGTGTAGCAGAAGTATGAAATATTTCCTTATCCGTAAATAAAACATTTTCTTGGAAGGCGGGATCATTGTCGATTCGTCTCTGCAAACGGCTTACGCTTCGATCGATCATCTGGCTTCAATTCGTTTACCATCTGAATATTATAAGATGTTAGGCGAAGTCAACATTTGAGTATTTTATATACAGATGAAATGGGCATCTCTAATTTACGAACTGTTAGACGAATAGATTTTCTTGGGCTACGATCAAACGTTTCCCGAACTCTTTTAACACTTTTTGGTTTCGCTGCAAGTCGACCAGAACCCTTTGGTGTAACACGCCAAATTATCTCTTAATTGTTTTATGATCAGGAGAATTCTTCTTAAACTTAGTTTTGTATGTTCTCTGGATCACATCCATTCATTTAAATTCCGCAAACCATTGCACGTACAGAGTCTTATCTTGCACACTCGCCATTTCCAACTACGAACTGAAATAAAAGCAACTTGCTCTCATACGGGATCGTTATCATTTTGTATTTGTGCCCCACTACTTATTATAGTCACGAGCCGCTACTGCTCGTAACATTTTGATGCTAAAACCCTTTTATCGTTGGATAACGATGCCCTAACTAATTTTTCTTATAAGAAGTTATGAAACCTTTTCATAAGAGAGTTCTTTTTTTTCATAAAGGAAATATTAAACCTTTCT
Source organism: Rhysida immarginata (assembly GCA_023313115.1). Lineage (NCBI taxonomy): Eukaryota > Metazoa > Arthropoda > Chilopoda > Scolopendromorpha > Scolopendridae > Rhysida > Rhysida immarginata. Next base: position 2,504,092 of record JAHWFO010100943.1, on the reverse strand, counting down.
TACAATCAAGTTTAAATAAAAATTTCATATACAAGCGTTTTTGAAGAAGATAAGAAAACTTCCTCCTTCAAAAGTTGAATTTATAAACATTGTCGAGTGGAGATGGGTCTGCAAATTATTACGTGATTCAATTTCACTTGTTTGTGGGTTCGAGAAGAAAATCCCGCTTTTGATAAAGCTGAGATTGGTTCAAGCGGAATTATGGTTCTGCTCCTTTGATTATTAAAAAATGTTGCACGTATAGGGTTAATGGTTTTATTCTGAAGAATCGCACATATTCTCCACGTGAAATTGCACATTTCCGTTGCTATATGATAATGTTGAGCAATATACTAAACAATTTTGCCTATATTAAATCACATTGAACAGTCATGACACCGCTGTGAGACACCACTTAAAACTGAACTCTCTTGTTGTTCAGTCACAGATCGTCATTTAACAAGCAAACATACTTTGTGGAGATAGGAAAAAAAAGGAATATTCCGTATCTCAGACTTTTACAGTTCAGCGATTCATATTTGCGATTATTTAATTTCGATAAAACGGTTATTTAATTTGCGATTATTTAATTATGATTTGTTATTATAATTAAATAATGGGTTTAACCATTAATTAGTATTAAAAAAATCAAATAATTAGGTAGTTTTCGTTTCTTGCTCGCATGCCAATTTCTTAAATGGGTTTCTGGTTAAATATTAATTAATATTTCTGGTTAATATTAATTAATTCGGAAAAATAAATTTAGTAAGCTAAATGATTGTTTAAAAATTTAGGCAAATTCAAACAATTGATTAATCAGAATAAAAGCATGAGGTCTTTGTGCCAAAACTATTCGAAAGCTTTCCGGATATCCAAGAAGACCAGACCACCGTATTTAGCACAGTTTAGAGGAGTGTTTATATCTGCAACAAGCCTCCAGATCTGAAATTGGCAGGGGTGACCTGGGCGAAAGCCGAATTGCTCCTCATTTTTAAATTGATAAAAGTGATAAATAAGAATGCATTTTTCAAAAGCAACAATTTCAAATATCTTTTAATAATTCTGCAAATGCAAGTAAGCGAAACGAAAAGTAAAACCCGAAATAAAATAAACAAAAATGGAGACACTATTGTAATCATTTACGTGAAGCATAAAAGCAAATGTGTTAATTCATGTTGCTCTCAATGTTGCTTTTATGAAAAAAAAATGTTTACCTTTACTCTCTTTCTGATCCTGAAACCTTTACTAGCTGGAAGAGCCCTTTCGCCGAAAATCTCTACCTCCGCCCGCGGCCCTCTTTATCTCGTCCTACAAAACTCCAACTTCCTACAAGTAGCCTATCGTTGCTAACTTGCTTAGCGCTTCCTGTTTTTGTATACGAGTAGAACTAAAAAACATTATTAAATAACATGAAATTTTTTTCTTTTCTTTCTTTATTTTTTTTTTTTAATAAGACACGAAAATCAGATCTCGTATTTCAGCAATGTTTTTCCAATATTTTTGGAAAAGAAAAATACTGAAGATATAATACTGTCCAATGATATAAATTTAAACCTTTAATTAATTTACCATAAGGAAAAAGAATCTCGAGAAGGAAAGAATTAGATCAAACCATAATAATAAATACCGGAAAGTAAAACAAAGCTGTTAAATTAACTATTACTATAAAACATTATAAAAAATCAATGTTATTATAAAACATTGAGGATAATTAATTACACTGTAAAAACAAACTTATTATCGAAACCTCAACAAAACAAAACAAGCAAATTATGGTTTTATGTTAATATATTAAAAACTTCTGGTGAACGTTATCAGATTATCTCCGTTAAAATGGGACAGTTTTGGTTTTATTGTTAAACACTATTTAAAGCTTTTGATACAGTATCTTTTGAGATCTTACTTGCTAATTAGATCACTATGATGTTAGAACCAATAAGGGGAACCTCTAATGCACAAGGAGAGAAAATAATATTTCATATTATGAAATACCGTAAAAATTTTCTGGTAAACTGTTAATACGCTTTTCTACCTATTTAATTCAAAGACAGTGTTTAGCAAAAAAATTGGTGGGCCTGAAGATTCAGTTCTAGGCCTTCTAATGTTTTTAATTATCGTTAATGATGTAAGAAATCTTAATGATCCCCAAATGTACACTGTATTTGCGGATGATACAAATGTGGTGGCTTCTTCGCCTTCAATTGATTTCCTTTGTGCTGAGATGCAAGAGTATCTGGATATTTTAAATAATTGGATGAAAAGAAATAGACTTATAGTAAATGCCAATAAAACAAAGTTAATGTTAATAAATAGTCGAATGTCGCAGGGAAATATTAATTTATATCATGACAATAAGAGATAGGCTTTTGTGTCTGAGGCAAAAATTCTGGGAGGATACATTCAAACTTGAGATGGACGTGTCAAGTTAATCTGGAGAGCACGGCAGTGCCCTCGCCAAATCGAGCAAGCACGGCCATAACATCCTTTTCAGTAAGCAATTCGGTGTACTTTTGACCCTCCATATCTTTGTACCAGAGTCGCATAGAAATTTGAAACTTTTTTATATAGAGTACTTTGCAAACTGAACCGAACCTTCAAATTTTGCGTTTCTATCTTTTCTAGTTCTCAAAGTTTCTTTATTTAGACACTGACTCACTAACCAATCATCAAAAATCTGAAGTACATGTACTTTTCGCAGCCCTAAAAACTTGAAATTAGGCAAAATGATAGTGTTTAGGATACAATGAAAGGAAAAATTAAAAAGAAAATTCAAAATATGAGAGTGTCAATTGTTAAAGGTCACTGCCAAATATCAATTAACCTGCAACGGAATGGTTATTATACAATTGGTCACGACATTGTTTGCAAGCGTGGACCAATTGATGACGACACTAGTCGCATTCACATTCTTTCATTGAGGGAAAGTGACTTTGTCCTTACTTTTGAAAAGCAAAGAAAATAGGTTTTCATTGTGACTGAAACCGGAAGTGAAAAGATCACTTTTGTTGCTTTTGTTACTTTTGCATCTAATACTGCGTCAGCCATAAATAGCATGATGAACATACTGAAATTATTTGAAAAATAGTAAGTGACTTATTGATTGTGAAAAATGTTTTTTATTGTTCTCCATGGTTTTATTATTCCTTAATTTATAACCAAAAAAATTTACAACGTTAAATACGTTACTTACGCCTTTAAATAACAAGTTTTATCCGTGGGCAATCATCGATTCAATATGGCTACCGCTAAACCGGAAGTTAGTAGCTGTAAAGCCAGAAAAGTAAGAAAAGCAGGGGAGGAAAGTGGGTTCTGATTCGCTTTCAGAAAAGCCACTTTTGAGACTTCGCTTTCCTCAATGACGTCATTGAAAGTGACTTAAACAAGATAAGTGAGAAAAGTGAGAAAAGTTAACAGGCTGTGAACGCGACTATTGTTTTTAAGTGTGAGAAGCAATAACAACTCCGAAATATGAATTTCATTGGAAACTTCTGTTAATCTAGAGGCATGGCAATGCCCCTGCCATGTCGAGCAGCACAACCGTTATTTTTCTTGTATCCTTTTCTGGAGGCAACTCTGGTTACTTTTGACTCCTCCATATCTTTGTACTAGAATTGGAATTTGTTTCTAATTAAAGTTATATGCCACCGAAACTAAGCCTTCAAATTTCACGTTTCTCTCTTTTCTAGTTCATAAGAAATATGAAACCACTTTCTTTATTTAGACACTGATTCACTGATTGACCGGTCTGAGATACTTCTCGCAGCCTTGGAAACCTGAAATTTGGCATAACGATACTGTTTAGGATACAAAGAAAAGAAAAATTAAAAAATCAGGAGAATTCTCTTACATCAGCAATTTCTGAAAGAAATTTTACTTGCGATAGGTAAACAACAGTTTCTTTGAGGATTCCAAACAAATATAAATTCGTACGTTTGCTGCTTCATTGAATTTCAGAGACATGATAATGTAAATGAGGAAGAAGGTGCATTATTGACCCAAATAAATGGCGAAAAAAGAAGCTGTTTACGAAGAACATACTATTTACCCTTTGCATGAAATATGGAGAACTCGTTTAGTTGGACCACTTTTCATAGTCGGTACACTTAATGCTGATGAGTACCTGCGAATGCTACCAGAGCACTGTGTTCCCGTCATTGTTGACTGATGATGGCAGTTCCCCACCAGATAACGGACTGGATTGGCCGGCGGGGTCCTGTGGAGTGGCCTATTGGTTTAGTTAATAATTGTATGTTTTATTTTTTACTTAATAATTATATATTGTACTATTTTGTATTTTGACTGGACTTTTTTATTTGTTTTTTTATTTATTTATTTTTCCACTGGAAGGTATGAAAAGAAGCTTAGCTTATTACCTACAATTCTTAATAAATAAATAAATAAACGTTAAAAAATCAATTTCTTACATGTGTTTATGAACACGTTCAATCTAGTGTGTTGGGAATTAAAGATGCACAGCTATCCACAATTTTCATTTTTACGTTGACCGTCGTTTGCAAGCATTTGAATGCAGCCTTGTTTCACATCAATTCTTGGTGATCACGTTGAAAAATCCATGTTTGAACGTTTTGCTTAATGAAAATTTTGGTAATCTAAACCAATTAGTAAAGTTTAATTGCATTCTTAAATGAATGGAAGGAAACAGATTTCGAGATAATTGTGATACATCTCATCTATTACAGTAAATATTAGATTACAGATACACTCCTATCATATTATGTATATCATCTCGGATACATTGAAAATTTACGTAATCGAATTCTGGGCATTATATTTAATAAGGCAAATATTCTTAGTAATTATATTAATATTGACATATGCAAACTGTTTCGTTATAATGATAAAGGCCTAATGTTTCAGAATTTCGTTTAAAATTAGGCATTTTTAAAAACTGAAATTTACTTTTGATGAATTCGTTAACCTGATCCATTTCGTAGTTGGTTTTAAAAATGCATGAAAAATGCTACGATATCTATTAAATGAAAATAAACAAACAAGTTTAAGATAGAAAGTTTATTGGACAAAGAAAAAATAAACCGAAAATCTCATTGAATTGAAAATATTAAGCATATATAGAATATACGAAGAATTTTATTAATATTCTTATCTTTAAATGTTTAAACTTAAAACAACTGAAAAG
>JAHWFO010100943.1:2487335-2498945 GCA_023313115.1 Rhysida immarginata | reverse complement strand
ATTAATATTCTTATCTTTAAATGTTTAAACTTAAAACAACTGAAAAGCAGAAATCTGTATACATTCGACTTGACCATGAATTCCACGGCTAAGTTCGAATCAGGAACCTTCGGCTAATTGGAATTCCATTTTCTATTTTATAATTTAAACATCTGAAGCATGGCATAGAATAAAAAAATCTGTACAGAACATTCATCAGTTATTCCTTAATTTGACAATACTATACACCAATTTTAAGACACGATACAAATTGGCTAATTTAGATTTATTCACCATTCGAGTTTTTTAGAAATGATATAAACACGTACCGTTTACATATCAATGAAAATTTACCCAATGGACGATATAAACTATCAGTGTTTCAATACATAATTGATTTCAAATAATCATTGATCAAGCATTTAATAGTCATAAATAGAGAAAACTTCAAAAACTTACTTTTGTTTGATTTTTGTTTTGTTTTGTTTTGATTGCTTTTGTTTGTGGCGCATCGACTTCGAGGTTGTTTGCACCATTTCACGTGAATAATGTTTTAAAGAGTAACTCAAGAAAGTTCGATGAGAATTTTATCTACGCCACGCCTCAGATGTTTAAATTATTGATGAAAAATAAGAAAGAAAATTCAAATAAGAAAGAACAGCTGAAGGCTCCTGGTTCAAATCCAGGCTGTGGAATTTTCTTTCCTATTTTTCATAAATAATGTTTTAACACACGGCCGTCTAATACATTGATGCTCACAGCGGGATTCGAACGCGCTCTATCGTGATATAATATACAGTCAAACCCCGTTAATACGTATACCCTCTTAATAAGTGTTTTTACTTGCTCCCGTCCCCGTGAAAGCTATTTCCATAAAAATACAACCTGTTAAACACGTCCCTCCCCCCCTCAAACACCGGATGATTCTAGGAATGTTAAATTAGACCAGGGCCTCCAAATCGTGCACGTCGCCCGCGTGCAAAAAAAGCTCGCGGGCAAAGCCGAGGAGATAGTCCAAAACTCAGGAGGGGAGTGGGTATAGTTTTTCCTATGCAGTGTTGCCAGACTTTAGGGGGCGATTCCGTTAAATGAGGCATTATTTCTTTTGTTACTGATACTTGCTTGTTTTTCATCTCGCATAACATGGCGCACATTCCGAAAAAAGCATAAAATCACTGAACCAGTTTTTAAACCGGAGTGGGAGAATCTTTTTTTTTTTTTTCATTGTTCACAGATCGGATTCTAAATGCTTAATATGCAATCGTGACTTATCGGGAAAAAGAAAATATAATTCTACCTGACATCGAGAAAATTGTCACATTAAAACGAAGGAAATAAAATGGTAAAGTGACTTTTTTTTTTTTTTTTTACAGTGTCGAATTGATAATTAGCAACTCGACTTTAAGGAACTGATTAACGTAATGTGCAATAGGGGCGGAAGGAAAATTGCTCGCGGACAGAATTCTTGGACAGCCCTGAATTAGACGATGATGTTCCGCTAATTCTGATTGCTTCTATTAGACAAAAACGACACACGTCTTATTCTATAAGGCGAATTTTGATTTGGGTTTTCATGGAATTCATAACAAAACACTTTCGATTTTTTAACGAATGCACAACACTTGTTTTCAATCCCGTCTAATACATGTTCCCGGATAATACGCGTTTATGCTCGGTCTCTTGAAAACGCATTAAAGGGGTTCGACTGTAGTTCATGCTTATATAATACAGAAGTTTCTTTCAGTCTTGTGTGAACGATAATCATATAACATCAGACATACAAATTCGATCCGTCAGTGGACAATTTCGAGGAGCATTTTTAAACTTATCGTAAGCCAAATGTTAGAAGTAGAATCGTCAAGATCCATATCTGCTACATACAGCTGAGAATTACCACCAGGATAGAAAGATATGTGCGCACACTGCGTGAGGATAGATACCGGTATACTGAAATTGTGAAATGCTGCAAGGTGAAGGGAATATCCATTTCTAAAGGATGAATTCAAATGTTGATTAAATTTAGATGAAAGGAGAAATTCCGTGACCTGGATTGGAACTAGGGACCACGAAAATCTATCTAGCTCATTGCCTTTACAAACTTTCGTTATTCATCTAATTTAATTACCAAATGTTGGAAAAGAGCTTCGTTATTGAACTTTATTGAGAAATCCCAAAATCGTAACAGTGCTCACATGCGATGTTGAGTGCGTAACTCTGAAACTACTCGTTGGAATTCGACCAAACTTTAACGGTATACAGAGTTTTACGTACCCTGTTATTTCTCCAAAATTCATTATTCTAGGCTTTGCAGAACCTAAGTTATTAACTTCTTGATCTTGATGGCGGCATTTTTATTTCTGTTCATATCTCTGCGTTCAAATTCGACCCACATTATATTAAAAGAAAATGTTCATTCTGGTCACCTCTGTCATTGCTTACTATTATACACCCTTTTTCAGAATCACCCTGTATATGTTAAGACAAAGTGAGCGCTTAAGGTACATATTTTGAATCAAAGCAAGTTGCGGGTGGAAAACTACATTCATTTGCAGGATTCTGTGAGGAAAGACGGGTAAGTAAACGCTAATAATATAGGGCAAATGGTTATCCTCCCTCCCTTAGTCATGAATAGCCCAAGGTACCTGCATGAGTACACGCAAGATGCATTTGCGTACGTTCACAACTATGGCCATCCTAATATGTTCATCACGTTTACAACCCGGCACGGACAGAGATCACCGACCAGCTTATGCCTGGCCAAAGAGCTACGGACCGGCACGACCTCATTGCTCGAGTTTTTAAAAGTAAAGTTCGGAAGTTGGTAGCAATGCTCACGAAAGGTCAAATATATGGCGAGACTCAATGCTTCATGTACTCCAGAGAGTAGCAAAAGCGTAGTTTGCCCCACGTACATCTTTTACTGATGACCATAGCAGTTGAAAAGGACGTTAATACCAAACAAACCAAACCAACCAACATCTTTTACTGTGGCTAAAAGAAAAATTGCGTCCCAACCACATTGAGGATATAATTAGCGCAGAAATTCTTGATGCCAAAACTGACAAAAAACCATAGAGCACAGTTGTCAAAAACGTGATCCACGGCCATGCGGTGCACAGAACACATCATCCCCGTGCATGAAGAACGGGAAGTGTGCCAAAAAGTACCCCCGGGCGCTACTGAAGGACACAGTCCAGCGAAAATGGAAACCCGCAGTACCGGCGGAAAGCATCTCAAGATGGAGGACGCACGGCCACCATTAGAATTCGCGGTGGTCATGAGGAATTCGTCGAGAACAACATGTCTTGTTCTTTGCTCCCCTTCTTACAAAAATCTTCGATGCTCATATCAATGTAGAGTTTTGTAGTTCGATGCCCATAGCGTAGAATTCGTTCGGCTGGGAGCAAAGCCATGATCGCACACTTGTTTTCATCTCATTGTCGCTCTGGAAGCGTGTCCCAGCAAGATGTTGCGTTAGAGGTCCGAAGAGATGAAAGTTTAAACAGGCTATAAAATACATATGCAAAGGGAGCGATTCGGCAGTTTTCAATGTTCGGCAAACAGGCGACGTCAACATTGACCCAAAGATAAAGTGCAAACATTTAGGGCGGGCCGATACGTGAGCAGCAATGAGGCGGCGTGGCGAATCTTGGGCTTATCACTGCACGAGAGACACCCCACCGTCACCCTTCTAGCGGTGCACCTGCCCAACGGCGAGCGCGTTTACTTCACTGAGATCAATTTCCCGGACAGAGTGACGACGCTGACAGCATTCTTCCAACTCTACGAAAATGACAACTTAGCATAAACCCTACTGTACGATGAACTCACCGGTGATGAGATGAACTCATATCTCAAGGCGTCGCCATTGCGGCCCACGGTGGTAAAGTTCCACTATACGTACAACATGCGTGTCCAACTTTATAACAACCAAAAATCTGATGCTGTGCAAATAAGCTGCTGCAAATTGGAGAGGGTCAACTGGACACGGACGCAGACGGTAAAATTTAATTTATGAATGAATTTTGCCATCCGGTGGCGACAGAGGATGAGCTCATTTCACACGTTTTTATAAATTTATAGAATAACATAAGCAACGAAGAGTGGTTAAGTGAGAGGGCAGTGCTGTCGCTAAAGAATGATTCCGTCAATGAAATTAACAAAAGATTAGCAATGGTAGTTGGCAAAGTAATGGTAATTGGCACATCGATAGACCAGTGATGACCAGTGAGACCAGTGACGACAGTATTACCTACCCCGTAGAGTTTCTAAATTCTTTGGAGTTAACGCGCGTGCCTTCCCATGAACTGGAATTTAAGGTTGGCATCCCAGTTCTGCTGATGTGGAATTTTGATGCACCGAGATTGTGCAATGACACCAGGCTGCGCATCTCAGAGTTGCGGAGAAATATTATAAAGACCACTATTCTCACCGGAGCAGCTAAACGAGAAAGCGATTTGATTCCCCGCATTCCCAATAATTCCCAATAATTTGCCATTTCAATTTAAGAGGCTGCAATTCCCGCTGAAGTCAGCATTCACAATGACAATAAGTTCCAGGGGCAAACGATGAAAGTGGTAGGAATTCATTTGGGCTCCGTACTTCTCGCATGGTCAGCTATACGTTGGCTTTACGAGAGTATCGACTACCCAAAACTTTTACCTACTGGCGGAAAATAATAAATCATACAATGTCGTCTACGGATCTATATTGCAATCAATAAATTCTCCCCTTTACGGCTGCCGTGTGGGCAAAATCAAATTGCGTTTATACATGTCATTAAATCAGCCAGTTTTTCTTAATATTGCAATTATTATTTTACTCTCCAAAAGTTAAAGTGCTTCGTTGATGATTAAATGATAACTAACCTACTTTACTAATGTAACATTATTGTACACCTTGAAACCAGAGCGCTCCTATTTTGCATACAAAAGATATCTCTGACAATGTGTCCCACAGATGAAGAGAGTTGGATAGTCCGCAAGTGCTTACTACGAATTAAAATTGCGAACAGCTTCCTGAAGTCCACGCAGACGAAGTCGCGGGAAAAAGCTAGTAAGTAATAATTTAACGTAAACACCTTATCTGTTTACTCATTCAAAATCAAGCACTGTTGCGTCATGCCATTTTTTTTTTGCAATTAGACTGAGTGGGCAGTTTATTAGGAACACCCATAACTATCCAAATCCGTTGGCATAGCAATTACTACGTATCAGTTGGCCACGTGACAATCGGTACCAATATAAAGCGAAACACACTGGTCAACTGCAAGTGGTTTGACCGTCACCGTGGGGAAAACAAAGGATCTGAGCAACTTCGAGCGTGGGATGATAGCTGATGCCCGGCGAGGTGGATTGAGTATTTCCAAAACCGCACGTCTTCTAGGCTTTTCCCGAAAAACCATTTCAAGGGTTTACCAGGACTGGTTAAACAACAAAAAACAACCAGCCAGAGACAAGCCTGTGATCGCAAACGACTCGTCGATCCAAGGGGTTAGCGTAGGATGAGAATGCTTATTCGTGCGAATAGATACGTCACGGCTCGTCAACTGATGCGTGGAAACAACACTGGACCGCAGAATAACATCTCTGAACGCACTACACGCCGTACATTGGCAAGGATGGGCTACAACAGCCGACGGCCAGTCCGGGTACCTTTGATCTCCAGCCAAAACCGCAAAAAACGTCTTTGCCCGTGACCACCAACACTGGAAGACGGTCTGCTAGTCGGATGAATCCCGTTTTCTATTGCACATGCAGATGGCCAACGCAGAATTTGAAGACAACGCAGAATTTGAAGAGCGATGGACCCCTCCTGTCTGGTTTCCACTGTTCAGGCTGGTGGAGGTTCTGTAATGGTCTGAGGAATGTTTTCCTGGCATACTCTTGGTCCATTGATACTTGTAGAACAACGCCTTAATGGTCAGTGTTACCTGGACGTTGTTCCAGACCACGTTCATCCCTTCATGGCTACTGTGTTTCCCTCATCGGAAGGATACTTCCAGCAGGACAATGCTCCGTGTCACAAGGCTCGTATCGTCATGGATGTTTTCCACGATAATGAATGTTTTCCCCGTGTCACAGTCCCCGGATTTGAACCCAATCGAATATCTTTGGGATGAGCTGGAACAGTTATTCGAGGCATGGATCCACTACCAACCAATAAGCATCCACTGGGAACAGCTGTTGCATCCGCTTGGACAAACATCACGGAGCAATGCTTCCAGCGGCTAATTGAATCCATGCCACGTCGAATTAGTGCTGTTATAGCTGCTAGGGATGCCGCAACACAGTATAAGGGGGGTGTTCCTATAAACTGGCCACTCACCCCCAATGAGTATATATATTTGGATTTGACGGTACTCAATGAAGCACTCCATATTAGAATATGCACCCGTTTGAAAAGAAAAGGTTCCTTTATTATATTAAAAAATTAAAACTTATGACCACATTTTACTTTTTAGATAGGCATTTATAAATACACTTGTCAGGTGCGAGTCTAATGAATATGGGGGTGGCGTGTCGAACTAATAATTCGCTTCAACTTTCCTCGTGACCGCATGCGGTTCTGTGACACCTTTAAATCTCTTTCATATCTCGGATGAAGGCATTTTGTATGATGTGGCTGAATGGCCACTGCATTTCGTGGCAAATCGCCTCACAAAGCACCATTCTAAAACAAATTTTAAAAGGGGTATTAAAGGTGAATCATCGTATTTTCTCTCCTGTGTTTTCCCATAATTAAGGAGAAAAAAATGAAGCGTAAATCTGGCAACAGCTAGAAAAAGAACAAAAGAAAATTCATCTCATATTCATTTAAATAATCTCTAGGCTTTAACCCAACTGTTGCTGCGATTCAACAGTTTTAAAGGGAAACACAAGCTCCATAGGCGCAAACTCGGTATTAAAGTAACCCATCAGTTGTGATCAATAAATTAACTTTCGGTGTTCATTTACAGATAGTAGTTGCTTAAACTCTTCGTTCATTTTAATGAACACGAAGAGGTGAATTCAATGCATTAAATTAGCAAAATGATTAAAAAGTAATTACCTTCTATAAAAGAGTCTAAAAATGTTTTTAAAAATATTAGCGTCATTTTTGACAACAGAGCAGAGGGATCAATATCAAAATCAGATTTAGTGAAACGTGAAATTAAACGTAAAATTAACGATAGTTCATTGAAATTAATCCCTAGTCACATACGAAAATTATTAACTCAATTGCTACACGTTTCTCCGAAAATATTTTTTCAAAGGTAATGTGTCCAATAGAATGGTTTTTTTTTATTATTTTCTATCATGAGAATGGACTCTAATGATGTTACGTCTTCAACTATAATTTACAATCCAAACCCACCATTCAAATTTATAATTACATCCATCCTCAAAATATGTGCTTAAGGCAAATTATGAATTATAGTTTGGCATTTACGTGACCTTTAAAGCTGTTTCCAACCAACGGATTTAAGAAATATTGAATTAAAATAATTAAAGGATAATTAAAATACAATTAAATAATAAATGGATAATTCGAATTCAAATTTCCACACACCTTGTTTTTAACATTAAATATTTAACCTTAAATTAAACCTAATATTAACATTATATTCAAAACGAAAACAAGTTCAAATACACTCTGACCACCTCCTACTTTGCCATCAGCAGCGCGTAGCCAATAAAAATAAAAGCACGTTGCCTGAGCTCGGATGCTGTTTAATGAGATATCAATCGTTGCTGTCAAGGGTAAAGTGAGCGATTTATTAGATCATTGAGTTTAGGGCCAAGAGTAGTTGAGTATTATATTAAATAATGTTTGCTTTACCAGTACTTATATGAATATGCTAATCATTCAACGTACGTATGTGAAGAACAATCATTTTTATAAATAACGAATGTTAAACTTTAAAAAATTCTAATAATACAAGTAATTACTTAGTTTTGGACTTTGCTCAGTTTCTTCCATTAAATAATCAGAAATCCTCTTGTGTTTTATCTCAGGGGAGCTTGCCGTTAAATTGTTCAGAAAGAGTTTTTGCATCCTTCTTAAATTACGAAACAAATCGGCCCTAGAGTGTCGACAATATCTTCACCCAAACAACGACCCATTAGCGTTCTGACACTTGGCGTGGGGATGTGTAAAAATTACTTTTACGAAACCGCTTCACAACTCACAAAGCAAACACGCTGTTTACCACGATCACATGATATCAATTTCAGTGGAAATTTCTTTACTATATCTGAATGGTCACGCGAAAAGGGACCCTGAAGCAATTAGAAACTAATTTTTTTTTGGTGATTTACAATCGTTGGACTTTCAACTTTATTTTAATTTAAATAGAACATTATTATAATAAACAATTTTTATATTAATTATTTTTTCACGCACCTTAGTTTCACTTGACTCTTATACAGCGCATCTGTTGAATTAATGTGAATTAATGTTTTGTTTGCATGCCCTGGTTGTTTACATCGCCTACAGGTTTTGCTTTTCTTGTTTTTTGTTGTTTTTGTTTTAGCTTCTGAGTGACTACTAGAAGAGTTGCATACCATGTTTGCACATATCTTCAAACTTTAAAAGTGTTTTTCTCGGAATCTATTACTTTCTTCTCACAAGGAGACTCCAAGTACTCTGACTCACCGATTTTGATGAAAAAAAATTATACGAGTAGATTACTTCAAATTAAGCTCTCATGGAAAGCCTTCTCAAAATTCGACGCACTTCTCAAAATTTGCAGAGAAAAAAAATTCATTAAATTTTTTACCAATTCAGATTAAGTAGAAATACTTGCATTGTTGCAGTTACAGTTAACAGCTTAAAGGTAAACTCCACACCTAAAACAACTTTGTTTAAAATGAAAGATGGAAGTCTCAATAACAACGTAGCATGTATAAAAATTTTCAATTCGTACTCAAAATTGAAAAAATTTATAAAAAACTTTCATTTTTTCCCTCCCTCTGCGATAGACACTGGCGCCATGGTTCGGCAACTGTTACGTTACAAGTTGCCGAGAAGTGCGAAGGAGTTTCGAATTCGTGACGTCACACATTGGACGCTATCGGTTAGCTGTCAGTTGGCCATCGCAATGGACTATGAATATGAAACAAGACCGATAGTGACGACTGCGATTTTGATAAGTGACAGCGATATACAAGGGCCGTTAGCAGAATTAAAAGCTACTGGAACTTCTGCGATATACAGCCCTATGCATTAAACTGTGAAACGGGATCTTATGCTTACCGTATCGGCGTGTGCCCTACGCATTCAATAAGCCTACTTCATTCTTCCTTCGGCGTTTAGCACATACTGTTGCGGTCGTTGTTCTTGAAGAACGCCAGCCCCGTTTACAATTGGAAGAGCATCTAGTTTCAGCGAGTTTCTTGTTTGAATTGATACTGAATTTAAAACGGCAGATGCGTAGACAAAACAAGATGAGCACACGATGCTGTTTGGAGTTGGATACCAGTTCCCTCACTGTCAAAAACGAATCCACTGTTTTTTAATCGATTCTGATTGTGGAACTCTATGAAACGTGAAATTTCTATCCGACTGTCTATTTACACATCCAAACAGAGAACAAACTGAAGGCATACCGACATAAAACAGGTTAGCAAAATCTTACGATATGTAGAATCGTTCTAAGCGAAACTAGAAAGCGACTAGAATCTCGGAGATGAAATTCCCCGAGGTTCTCGCGGCAGGAAATGACGCTTTGTTCCGCCGTGTTCTCTGGAGAAGAGGATGGAAGATCCCACGCCAATTTCAATTTTCCGAGGCATTTTTCTTAATAAAATATTAGGAAAAATCGAAGATTTTTGAATGATACATACTCTATTAACCGGGATTAATGTTATGATGCAAAAAAATAAAGTCGATGAAGAACTATAAATTTTATTTAATAAAGTATAAACAATATAAAAAATCAAAAGCACGTGAAGCCAGATAATTATTTTAGCTAAAGAAATCTGCTAAAAAAATCTATAAAATTATATATGTGACAAGTAATGTTTATTTTTTTAAAGAATGCAAATACCTTGATAAATATTCACATGCATTTATCAAGCAATAGTAAATGCATGTAGGGAGATAGAGAAGCAATAGTAAATGTCCGTTGCTAGCAAATTGTAACTTGTCACAGATATGCTAATCGCTCGCTGTTTATACTTGTGACAGGACATGTAAAAAAGTTTCCGTAATGGATATTACATGTGAAACAATCAAACTTTGCATACCAAGATGATTCAAAATTTGAAATCTCAAAATTAGAACTTGTAAGTGCTATAAAAGTGTGCGAAAAATTGTTAATCGACCCAAATAATTCTTCATCGTACATTATTTCAACAACTGTTGAATTAATTGGCAAGAGTTATTTATGCGTGTCGTGGACATGATTTCGGAAATGAAAATTGTAGAGACCGATGAATTAATATTAGACAATGAGCCATACGAAGAAGAAGAACAGTTTTCGAATTGTACACCAAAATCTGTATCGGCTTTGGATAGTGATTACATTCCATCGCCTAAAAAGAATAAAAGACATCCAATAACTTTTGAACAAAAGAAAAAAGCTGTAATTATTGCAAAAAATGGTAATATTAGGGTTAACTATATTTATAAAGTTCATTTATAGTTGTTCATTCATAGCGTATTACGGTCATTTCTTTTGCATTCCTTCTATAATAATTACGAAAAAATAACGACAATGAATTGGAAAACTGCGATTATGTTTAAAAAATGTTACACATTTAACTCCTATATACATTAAGGAAAATTTCAGGGGAAAAAATACAAAAACCATCGTGACCTCCACGGGAACCGAACCCAGGTTGTTTTCACCAGAAGCAAACGCGTTACTACTGAGCCATTTTAAGCTGTCAGCTGTAGCTGCAACAATATAAATATTTCTACTTAATCTGAATTGGTAAAAAACTTAATGAATTTTTTTCTCTGCAAATTTTGAGAAGTGCGTCGAATGGCTTTGCATGAGAGCTTAATTTGAAGTAATCTACTCGTATAATTTTTTTCATCAAAATCGGTAAGTCAGAGTACTTGGAGTCTCCTTGTCAGTTCCCTTTTCGCTTGACCATTGATGATTCGTAAGATGGTTTATCGAGTTTATCCTCTGAGCTAGCAGAGCTTTTTAAACACCGGGAATGAACCCTATTTTTATAGAACAGTTTAGATATTTTAACGGATTTGAAGTTCCCAAAAAAAATGAAATACTGCAAAATAAGTGCACTTTTTAAAGAAAATAACTGTCACTACAAGATAACGAATGGAATAAGAATAGAATAATATCTACTTAAGTCTTTACAGAAAACTATTTTTAATATTTAAGCAAATATAAACGTTAATACCAATGACCGTAACCCGCGACATACAATTAACATACGCAATAAATCAGACGAATAACCTTGCCCAGTATAAACATAAATTAAACACTTCATAGAAACTACAAGTACATCTCAAAATAAATGATTTAGAAGAGACTGCAAAATTGGATCGTCGTATGGTCATCTGTTTTCAGGTTATAGAAGCATTCATATACGACCGTCAGATCTTCAGTGACATCTATCTCATGGCTCACGACTATAACACCGAGGAATTGGAACCCGTCGCTTCTTTTCTTTCTTA
>JAHWFO010100943.1:2465350-2482335 GCA_023313115.1 Rhysida immarginata | reverse complement strand
TCTTAGTGATAATTTCAGCTTTACAGAAATAAAATATTTTAGAATTTAAGAAAAGAAACATTTCTCTTATATGACGCTTTTCTATAAGACAAAAAAATCACCACCAGTAACAAAAAGTCCTCTAAAGAGCCTTAATATTTAGTGGACTTGTCTTGCTAATGAATTACCTCAAAAATACGATTAGGCATCTTTGTAATTAATTCTCTGATTATGGATTGCTCTAAGTTTTCCCAACCATTAATGATGGCGCATCTCAAGTCATGAACAATTGTGTACTCTCGATTGTTTTTATACACTTCTCGTGACAATAACCCTAAAACGTTCTCAGTCGGATTTAAATCAGGAGACATAGCTGGCCATTTCCTTACTGTCTTTCAAACCACCGTTTTAAAGACTTGTGGATTGGCGCATTTTCTTGTTGAAGTATCCATTGAACGCCTACCATGACTGGTCCAAAATCAAGGAATATGCTTCGTAGCATTGACAGGTAGCCTGCTGAATTGATCCGCCTAGTGAGAAACTTAACATAAAATTTTTCTGAAAACCAATCGCTCCACCACCCAATTGTCGTCTTGTCCGATTAAAGATCCACCACCCAGTTCTCGTCTTGACAGAACTTGTGTTTCCTTTCGCAAATCATGAAAATAATATGAGAAGCCATCCGGTCCGTCAAGGTTGAACTTCTATTCATCGGAGAGGATGACATTCTTCCATTTTGAAGTTCACCCCATGTGCTCTCTCCAAATATAAGTCTGTCTTCTTGATGGCGCTTGGTTAACGGTGGCTTCCTATTGATGTACTCCCGTAAAAGATGCGGACATTTTTGGATTACGCGTTGAATATTTCGCAGATGCGTGTTGACCTGAAGACCGTCGTGCTGTTTGACCTGAACTGGATGAGACGAGGTCATCTACAACCCTTGTAAGTTGCATATTGCTCAGGATTTCTCAAGTAGTTGCAAATAACCTTTGGACTTCTCTTCAATCGATGCTCAACCTCGCGAATGGAGATGCTTTCTTGTTTGAGGGCATCAATCTGATAATTCAGAACCTCGTCCCATGTTACTTGAATTGTTATTCGGAGAAGTCAGTGAATGTTTAAAAAAAATGAAAAAAAAAAGTCCTCATTTAAATGATTTAAATGATAAAATGCTATTCAAATTAACTTTTTACTAACGGGTGCTAATTTTTTTGTCACTTAAAAAAAATGTTTACTAAAGGAATTTTTTTTTAAGATGTAAGTTATAACATTTTGGTTTTTCTTAATACTGTAGTTATTAAAAACTTAATATATTTTTTATTAATAACATTACAAAGTAACTGCATTCCAAAATTTTTTTAATTTTAAGCGGTATACGCCGCTTGCGTCGAAATTAAAGGAAGGAGAAGGGGGGAGAGGTTCATTCTGATAAGTTGACGGGTGCTTGAGACGGTGCGGAACGATATATTCAGTCCTAGTTTTGAAAATACTTTGGCCAATGGGTAAATGGACTCGCCCGTAAACGAAAATGAGACCTACTTCTTACTGGTGTTTTGGGGCTTTTGTCCGCTGGATTTCAGTTGGCGAATCCTGTCTTTGAGGAGACCGGTTACAAGATTAGGAGGGTAGCCGTTACAGAGGGCTAAGGAACGGATAGTCTTAACTTCATTTTCTTTTTCGGTCTTGTTAAGGGGCATAGTTAAAACTGTGTCAATCATGCATCGGAATGCGGCTAATTTGTGGGATCTAGGATGTGCAGGGGAAGCATGAATAAGATTGGAGGATGTGGTTGGCTTGCGATAAATGCTGAAGGCAAACCGTTTAGTTAGAGGGTCTTTTGATATACGGAGATCGAGGAACGGGATGGAACAATTGGATTCTGTCTCTAGGGTGAATCGAACAGAAGGGTCGACGTTATTAAACTTGCTTAGAAGGGCATCAGGCGTCGTGTATCGGTCATCATAAACAATCAGTATATCGTCTACATACCGTTGATAACTGATGTTGATTTTATTGTCGAGGGTAGGCTGGACATGCTTTGCTTCGAAATCCTGCAGGTAAACTTCGGAGAGGAAAGAGCTTAAGGGAAAACCCATGCCCAGGCCGGCGTAAATACATAGACTCGTTGAAAGCAAAATAATTCTGTTGGAGTATAACATCTAAGATCGCAAGGATGTCTATAGCGTCTTGTTTAGGCATGGGTGAGGCATACAACATACGTTCAAAAATTTCGAGGGTCACTGGGACGGGGACGTTTGTATATAAATTAACAATGTCTAGAGATAGGGTGTAGACATGTTCATGAACTTCAATTCCCTGAAGGCGTTTCGTTAGCTCGAGACTGTTTCGAATGTTGTGGGTATTGGGCAAAATATTGAGGGAGAATAAATATTTCGATAGAATTTTAGCAATCTTGTGGGCTGGGGCAGGGGTGTAGTTGACCACAGGGCGGATTGGATGGTTGGGTTTGTGAATCTTCTCGAAAGCGTTGAGGGTAGGAGAGGATGAGTTCATAGGAATGTTCTTCCGAAGGTATTTGAAATTATGGGATTTATTCACGACTTTAACTATAGCTGTATGGAGAGACTTAGTCGGGTCGGACTGTAGGGATTGAAAGTTGTTCTGGTTAATGAAGTCCTCAACTTTCCTTGTATGGATGATAACCGATGTGTTGCCCTTATCAGCTTTGACTATTAATGCATTGTTGGTGTTGAGTTTATCTAAAATATTCTTCTTGGTGGAATAATCTATGGGTCGGGGAATTTGGCGGGACGTAGGAATGACGAACCGCTCGTTTAGAACAAGGTTTGATGAACACATCCAATCATACATAAATGATGACAAGAAATCGAATTACGCTAACACCTGACGAAACAGAAACACCCGACCAGGACAATCGAT
Source organism: Rhysida immarginata (assembly GCA_023313115.1). Lineage (NCBI taxonomy): Eukaryota > Metazoa > Arthropoda > Chilopoda > Scolopendromorpha > Scolopendridae > Rhysida > Rhysida immarginata. The sequence goes on along the minus strand of JAHWFO010100943.1, from coordinate 2,479,455 downwards.
GAAGTCACTGAGATCCAGAAATACTCCAATAACCCAAAAAATACCTCCATACTAGAAGAAATAGAAATTTATAAATCATTAAACAAACCAGAAAATAAGAAGGTACTTTTAAATTCCCAGCAATATTTCGACAGCTACCATCTCTTACGCCAGCTGAAAGACTTTTTGTAATTTGTCCAGTCGCAACCTGTAATGTTCCACCAATCACGAAAATTTGCCCTTCAATATGTTATGATTCTTTGAATATCTTGTAATGTTCGACCAATCACAAATATTTAGCCCTTTAATTTGTTTCTTTGTATTGTTCAACCAATCACATAATTTTATGTTGTATTTTACGAGCCAATCGTGTACCAGAGATTGTGTATATAAAGCATTGTAACTCCTCTCTTATGCAGACTTGAGAAAGGCAGGTAATAAAGCCGAAACTAGTCGTCGTTTTTATAATGCAGTATTGTAAAGCCTCTATTTTTTTCGTTAAGAAGTACAATACTATGACCATTCCACTACAAGAGGAACTTTATTACATATTTCCTTCACACCATAGAAACTAAAAGATATTTCGCAGATAGCACTTATTTTATTCATGTCTGAAGATGTTTTTAGTACAATATCTTGAACGAAACTGAGAAAACAAAATGATAACGCAAACTTCGAAGGAAATAAAGACAATTAGAAATGTTTGCGGGTTTGTCAGGGGACAAAATTGTTGGAATACCTCCCAAAAACAAAAATATTGCAACATATTTGTTGTTAAAGTACACTTATTTACTTCATAATCATCAGTATTTCGTGGGATAGACCGTATAACAGCAGCACATCTACGCTGCATAGACTGTATTAGAGCCTGGCATCGTTGTAATGAAATGGAGTTCCATGCTGCTTCGATTGTTGCAATTAACTCCATGTTATTCTTGGGTTTTTTGGCTCTAATGTATTTATCAACGTCATTCCACAGGTTCTCAATGGTATTTAAATCCGGGCTTTGGGCTGGCCAGTCCAAATTCTTGATGAAGTGGGAGTCGAACCATTCCGTGACTACACGTGCCGTGTATTTTGGATCATTATCCTGCTGGAAAATCCATTTAAGCGGCAAATTATCATCAGCATAGGGTAGCATGACGTCGTTAAGGATGTCTCTATACACGAAACGATCCATTATTCCGTTGATGTGGTGAATAGGGCCGATTCCTCGACCGGAAAACATGCCCATACCATCACTGATCCACCACCTCCTTTGACAGTGGGAACCAAGAACTTAGGGTTAAACCTTTGACCATTTGGGCGTCTTACGTACTTCGTACCATCTGACTCTATAAGATCCATGAGATTCATCACTCCATAAGATGAGAGACCACTGTGATGGTGTAAGGTTCAAGTACTTCTTTGCGAACGCAACACGAGCACGACGGTTCTTTAATGAAACAAACGGTTTTCGAGCAGCACGTCGACCAAATAAGCCATAATCATTCAGACGCCTTCGAACAGTGCGGACACTGACATTGGTGCTGTTCTCATTCGCAAGATCACGGTGAATGTCCCGGGCAGTGCGGAATGGATCACTCGAATGCAGGCGTCTTATCTTCCTGTCCATTCGGGCTGATGTCTTCCGTGGGCGACCAGTGCTTTTTTTGGTTTCCACTGTGCCAGTCTGACGGAATCTCTTCACAATGCGGGAACACGTGCTCTTGCTGACAGAGAAAGTGCTTGAAATCTGTGAAAACGATTGTCCTTCACGGTGCAGTTTGAGAATGCCCTGACGCGCATTATATGTAAATGACAATTTTTGCCCATCCTGATTTGTTGTTTTGGGCTGTTGGAATGGATTACTAATGATTTGCAGGTCTTTAAATGCCCCAGAAGCAATAAGAAATGCAAATTAGTGACGGTTCCAACCATTTTGTCCACGTATAATTGTAGGGGGTATACGAAAAAGTTGAATTTTACATGCAAATATTTAATTTTTGGAATTTTTTTTTTCAGTTTGTAAAAAAACAAAGAATTCTAATTGATGAATATTTTAGGACACCTTTTATATAAAACATTTTCAGTTATAACTTTTCAAGTACAACTTATGCTATCGTTCCAACTATTTTGGCCGCCACTGTATATTCATTTGCGAGCAAATCCCGCAGGGAAACAATTCAAGGCAGCAGAACGCCTAAAATTTCCGAAGCTTAAATGGCATTTATCAATAGTTTTAATATTACGTCTTCGATTGGAATATACACTGTCATATCACAGAATTACGACCACCCGCTTAGTAATGGGAGTAGCCACCCTTCGCCGCTATAACTGCTGATAGGCGTCGTGGCATGGACGCAAGAAGTGCGCGGTATGTGTCCAATGGTATGGCAGTCCATTCCGCTTGAAGCGCTGTCCACAGAGCTTCGAGAGTCCAGCTGCCGTAATCGGCCTCGGTGGCTCAGCGGTTGCGTGATCGCCTCTGATGCCCGAGTACGCGGGTTCGATCCCGGCCGAGGACGACGAGGATTTTTCAGGGGGAAATCCTGAGATCACGCACTTCCTTCGGAAGGGAAGTAAAGCCGTTGGTCCCGTGTAGTCGTTTGCCGGCTGCACGTTAAAGAACCCTTGCGAGGCAAAATTTGCGGCCCCTATAACGCCGTCCTGAAATGACCATAGCAGTGAAAAGGACGTTAATACCAAACAAACCAAACCAAACCAACCAGCTGCCGTACATGGCGATCAAGGTGCTCCCACAAATGTTCGATTGGATTGATGTCCGGCGAATTAGCGGGCCAAGGGGGCACTCGAAAATCAGTAGTGTTCCTCGAACCAATCCAGAAGGAGACGTACCTTGTGCCAGATTGCATTCTCCTGCTGGAACACACCATCACATTGGGGGAACATCGTGAGCATGTACGGGTGCACCTGGTCCGCTACGATTGACAGATAGCCACAGGCATTCAAATTGCCCTCTGGACGAATCAGTGGACCTAACTGCTCCCAACAGAAGATCCCCCACACAGATACACTACCCCCACCAGCCTGTTTCCGGCCTACAATAGCCTCCTGCAGTCTCTTTTCATGGCGTTCACGACGCACTTGCCATCGCCCGTCAATCTTATGGAACAAAAACCTTGACTCGTCGAAGAAGGCGACCTTAGCCCACTCGTCTGTGGTCCAATGGCGGTGCTCACGTGCGAAGTCTAGGCGTCGTTGACGATGGCCCTTGGTCAACATGGGAACAGCAACCATACGTCAACTGTTCAGGCCCATCCGTAGCAGGGTGCGTTCAATCGGTAATGTTGGATACACGTCTGTTGGCACCACTGTTGAATCTGGTGGTCAGTTGATGGACTGTGGCTCTCCTGTCACCTTTTACGAGTCGTCGTAGGCGCCGCTCACCCCGTTAGTCGATGGCTCGTGACCCTATATAGTGATGGCGTTGGGACGCGATTTCTGTCCCTGCTGTCCACTCTTTGTACACCTTCACTACAGCGGGCCGTGAACAGTTCACGAATCGCGCCGTTTCGGAGATGGTGCCGCCCTTGCTGCGATAGCCTATTATCATCCCTTTTTGGATGTCCGTTAAATCCAGACGTTTACCCATCTTGAGGATTCTATAGGCTTTCATGTGGGAATAAGGAGTAAACGAACGGTGTTTATGTAGAAAACTGCTCTCAGATAAAAATTAAGAGATAATTTTTTTTCTTTTTATGTTACGCAAATAAATTTTAAGATTTTAAATGTAAAAAAACATTAAAATTCTTGAGATATACATTGTTTTTCACAGACAATTTCATTTTCTAAAATGCTGTTCATAGCTTTCAACTTTGGTTCGATATCTTTTCCGTGTATAAATTACGCTCATTTTTGAGAATTTATTTTTAATATCCTCCAATGAATTGTATCCCTCTTCTTTCCCGCAAATAGAAACAAGTTATTAAAACGTTTCTTTTAGTCGATATTCCTATCTCTTCGTTTGCTCCTTATTCCCTTTTCTTCATTTTCGCTTTAATCAAAAGATAATGTTTTACAAATCTCGTTTAATCATAAAGAAAAGTAATAACACAAGAATTACTCATACACGAAAATAAATTGGAAAACAATTTTTCATTAAAATTTCTGTTATTCTATATATCTTCTATTTTTTCAATTCTAGTTAAATCGAATTCTTTTAAGCTTTTAATTCATCATTCATTGTCTCCATCTTGGATTTTAACAATCGGTATTTTTTCTTTTGTTGGAAACCCCGATGAATTGTTGCCGGACCCCGATGATCAGGTGACTTTTGGGTGCCCTGGCCTGTCTCTCGTTAGCCTAGACTTAACACATTATTAGAGCTGTTACTATAGTTACATTCACAGTAATATGATGCGGAGTGCTTTATTGTGAAAAAAATATACAGGGTATCTCACCAAAAGTGAACCAATAGCTAACTTCTAAAATAAAAGTCTAACAGAGTACTATCAAGGAAAAAAATTATTATACTTTTATATGAAGGGTTCTTATGTATAGCCCATTTCCAAAAAATTAGTTAAGGCATCATTATCCAACGATAAAAGGGTTTTAGCATCAAAATGTTATGAGCAGTAGCGGCTCGTGACTATAATAAGTGGAAGGGCACAAATACAAAATTTCAGGTTCTCAGGCCTTTTCGTACAAAAGTTATAGCTTGATTTGTATTTGGAGCCTTGCGGCCCCTGCCGAGGACTATATCAATTTTAGTGTGCATTAGCTAAAATTTTAAGCAACTCATTGTAAATATAAAACATTTCAGGGTTCTGGACTTCTGGTTTTAAATTTATAGCTTGATTTGAGATTGAGGCCGCAAGGCCCCTGCCAAGAGATTTATATAATTTTTAATATAGATTAGCTAAACTTTTAAATACCACACAATGATTAAACAAAATTTCAGGACCGTAGGCCTTTCCGTTCAAATTTTATAGCTTCAATTGTATTTGAGGCCGCCAGACGCCTCGAGGCCTATACCAGTCTTCTTGTATATTGTCTATACTTTTTAAGTAACGCACTGTAAAAATATAAAACTTCAAGTTCTTATGCTTTTTTTTATTCAAATGTTAGAGCTTATTTGTGATTTGGGCTTCAGGTCCCCTGTGGAACCTAAGAGCCTTATACAAGTATTTCGTGTATATTAGCTAAATTTTTAAGTAATTTTCGAAAAGTAAACAAAATTTTCGTTTAAAAGTTGTCGCTTTGCTTGTTCTTGGGGCCTTTGGGGCTCTGCTGGGGCATATATTACTTTTTTGTATATTTGCAATATTTTTTTATTACCACACTCTGAATATACAAACTTTCAGGTTCCTAGGCCTTTCCGTTCAAATGTTATAGCTTCAATTGTATTTGGTGCCTCGAGGCCCCTGGCGAGATTCTAGAGGCTTATATCAGCTTCCTTCTATATTAGCTATATTTTTAAGTACCAAAATAAAATATACAAAATTTCAGATTTCTAGACCTATCCGTTCAAAAGTTATAACTTGATTTGTATTTGAGGCCTCGGGGTCTTCTGGCGGGCCCCATAGGCCTACATCACATTTCATGTATATTTGCTATATTTTTTAGTACCACACCATAAATATACAAAATTTCAGGTTCCTAGGTCGTTCCGTTCAAATGTTATAACTTCAATTGTATTTGGGGCCTCGGGACCTCCGGCGGGGCCCTAGAGGATTATATCACTTCTCTTGCATATTGAATTTATTATTTTAGAACCGCACTACAAATTTCCGAAATTTCAGGATTTTTGCCCTCTTTGTTCAAAAGATAAAAAAGGAACCATGAAATTCATACAAGTGGCCACTGAGGGGCCCCGGGCCACCCAAGAGGATTCGCTATATTTTTCGCACCGTCCTTTGTATAGGGCCTACGTGTGTAGAAAACTTCAATCATCTAGGTCAATCTTTCAGAAGTTATGTCATCAAAATATTACGAGCAGTAGCGGGAGGATTTGCTATACTTCAAATAGAGTTCTTTAAATTCTGACGTCAAACAGTCAAACTCTGACGCCACAAATTGCCCAAACGCAATCAAAATTCCATAGAATTGAAAGGAAGTCAGTTGGGGAAACCACAAAAACACATGGTTTGGTTCACCCTTGAGGATTCGCTATATTTTTGCTCCGTCCTCTGTATAGGGCCTACGTGAGTAAAAAATTTCAAGCCTCTAGGTCAACCCTTTCAAAAATTATGGCGTTTGATATACATGTTACATACATCTGTACCGTCGTTAATAGGGTTTTAGATGATGCTAAAACCCTAAAAAGCCGACGACATTTTCGAATATGGAAGTCAATTTTGAAATTTGCAATGGAAACCCCTCACAACAGATTGTACACAACATTTGAGAAATGTTTTATTCTTGGTGTTTTTTCAATTGATCCAATCGTTTAGGAGATAGAGGCAATGAAAGTGTGGTATGTTTGAATTTAAAGAAATTAAATGTACAATCTGAATATACCATTAAAAATAGGGGTTTCCATTGCATATTTCAAAGTTGGATTTCATATTCGAAAATGGCGTCGGTTTTTTTTTTGGAAATAGAATACACATTAAAATTCCTCATTTAAAGGTACAATAATTCTTCCAGTGAAAGTACTCTGTCAGAGTTGTATTTTAGAAGTTGGCTCTTGGATCACTTTAGGTGAGACACCTTGTATTTGTAAGATTTTAAACTCGATACTTTAGTTAAGTTGGAAGTATTTGAATTTCTTTTGGAATACTTTTGATGTACTTTCAAAGCTTTCACTTTTGACTAGGCGTATCTATCGAAATAAGAAATTAATTAATATATTTTCTATTTATTTATTTTAAAGTTTTTTATCGTTGATTACACGCAACAAGCAAAGATGTGACATATTAAGAATGCACAAGAATTTGAAATTGAATATATGAAAAATTTAATGACCTTAAATGAGCAATTAAGAACATTAATTGGTGGGAAAAATCTCCTTCGAAAAAACTCGCAGAAATTTTGTAATTCAAGGAAATTTTCTGTGTAAGAGGTTGCATTTCCAAGAATAAATTGTTTTAAATTTGATCCGCGACGCCGCTCTTTGTATAACATCCTCAAACCCTCGAGAGAGGGAATTTTTTTCAACTCATTTTTTTTTTTTGCCTCCCTATCGCCTTTCTCCCTTTTCCTCTTATCAACGAAACTGGATCTTCCCCACCTCTAAATTAAGAAACTCCTTTCTTTTGCACAAAATGTAAACAAGATAACTTGACGTCACGGCAAAAAAAGGGTTTTTAGCATGAAAGAACTAGAGAAGGGCAACACAGTTTATAAAAACCCTGTTTAAAGTTATAACAGAGTTCACAAAGCAAAAATAATTTCTTTAAACATATTCATGCTACAAGAAAGACATTTAAAGTGGCAAAAATGGATCGCCTTCAGATTTCACTATTTTTATTTTTCCTTATTCAAATTCACTTCATTGCTTAACATTTTGAGTGTTTTATTTATCCTCTCTGACACATCTATCGGTTCGTTCAACTATGCTTTACCGTTAATAGATCAAAGAGCCCGAAGAGAAGTATATGCAGTTAATGAACATTTACTACTCTAAGGGAACTTAGCAACATTCGCTCACCGTTTTTGCTATAAACTTTTAGGTTCCCTTTCAAGAAAATTGGCAGCGTTAGCTTTAAACATGGCTTTTGGTTTACTGTACAAAACATAAAAAAGTAGCTGTAATAGAAAAAAATCTTTAATGTTACATTTTAGAAAAAAAACTTTTTCTTTGAAAATGCATTATATCAATATACAGGGTGATTCAAATTCAATGTAAAATAACTTTTAGGGGATGTAGTATGGGTGATTCTAAGCAAAAAAAGTTCATATGGACATGGGTCCGAATTTGAATGATAACTGAGATATAAACAGAAATAAAAATGCCGCCACTAAAATCAACAGATTAATAACTCAGGTTCTGTAGCTCCTAGGTTAATGAATTTTGGAGGAATAATAGGGTACATAAAACTGTGTATACCGTTAAAATTTGATCATACTGCAACGAGTAGTTTCCGAGTTACGCATTCAAAATCGTAGCAGTGTTAATTCGGACCCATGTTCATATGAACTTTTTTGCTAAGAATTACCCATACTACTTCTCCTAAAAGTTTTTTTACATTGAATTTGAATCACCCTGTATATCGAGACTTTTTATCTCGCTCAGAACATCGAGAGTTACTTGAGATATTTGATTCTTTTAAGAAGATCCTTGTCACAGCCATGATTAATGTGTTTATTATCACTTATTCTATCTATAACATGTAAGATTTAGATAGCAGATTCAAAATCAACTGTAGTAAAAATGTAATGCAATGATGAACTGTAAGACATCTGTTCATATTATTTACAAATACATTACAAAGATTGACAATCTTAAAGCACATTTATTGGTTGAGGGCAAAACAGCATTAAAAATAGAAGTTTTTAACAATACGTATGTGGCATAGTGAGCATAAAATTCTGCAGTTATAACAAAAAGAAATTAAATAAGAGAGAAACGCTAACGCTTCTAATTTCTGTTTGCATGGATTCTTCATACTGTAGATGCGATTCATTGAGAGTGACTGCCAATAATAGAACAGGGAATTGAAAACATGCAAGAGTACATTTAATAATTTCAAATGACACAAATGGGGCAGTTCATTGTGTATTCCTAGAACCGTGACCTTTTACGAATAGGAGACAAGGATAGTAAATCCTGATTTCCTAGATAATTTAGTTTATAAGCTAAGAAACAATATGTAAAATTAACATAAGTAATCCAAAGAGATATGACCATCACCAGAATGAAATCTTCTCATTTTTATGTATTTCCTGCGGGTTCTTATCGTAAAGCCATGGGAATGTTACTCTCATTTATAAATAAATTCTCAATATAAATTTCTAATTTATTAAGTTTATCAAATATTTATTTATGTGCATTTCCTACTATCCAGATTGTAGTACTTTTCTGAATTCGATACTCACAGTACTTGTTCCTTCTCCCTATGTAACAATATTTTCATGCTCTTATTGGATCAACTGGCGATTACATGTATTTCAGTTTTTATGACAACTATTTCTAGAAAATTGATGTAAACATAAGGATTTACAGAGATATGTACATATAAGAAAAAAGAAATCATAACATCTTTCCTATAAAGTGTAAAAATAAGAGCATTAAATATAAAGATATAAAGTTCAGACTGAGTTTCGAAAGCTTTCATTTAAAATTTCTTTATAACATAGAACTTAATAGGCAAACCAGGGTTCATTGAAAAAACAAACTTCGGAAGACAATAAGTTTAAAAAATAATTCAGAAGGAACACAAGAGGTGACCTTTTAAATTTAAATTCAAAAAACTTGAGATAAGCTCAGAAATAAAAGAAAGGGAAATAATTTTTTGTGAAATTTTTTATCACTATGTTTTTTTACACGTGAGGTCATAATATATATGACTCCCTTCAATACAGTAACGAGACATCCCGTTTCAATCGAAGACGAGATCATTAAGAACGATGTTTGGCTTCTGAAGATCATCATTTCGCTTCTTCGTCTTCTCTTCACTTCAAATTTGTTGTGAAGTCTTCTTCGTGAAACTTAAAGAAAACAAAAAAATAAAATAAAAAAGGAGAAGTCGGTCAAGCTAATATAACGAAGGAAAAGTCCCATTTAATTTAACGATGTCGTACAAGTTGAAGAGGGCCCTGAAACGGTTGGCCTCGAGGCGATGGTCGTCTGCCAAGTGCGATTCAACAGGTTGCACCACCCACAAGACAAGTAACTAATTAACGAAGGAAGCTCCATAAAAAAGGGTTTCAAGGAGCATTAAAGCAGGTGACATTTAAAACACTTTATTGAATAACAGAGAGGTGTCCTTAGGATAAATTATGACACAGTACAGCAAAATGAAATAAGAAATCGATCGTTTCTTCAGTAAAGAAAAACAATTAATGCAACTCAAATTTTAAACGAACAACAATGTTTCGGATAACATTCCAAAAAATTGAATCAATCATTCTTAAAAATGTAAAAAAAGGAGAAAAAAAAAAGCTCAAATTTCAGAGAGACAATATTTGCCACGCCTGTTACGTACGGAAAACTCGGCTTTCATTCTCAGCAGCATAATTGAGATTTTTCCTTCCTTTACAGGTTTTAAATTCCACAGCTCCTTCTTAATGCATTTTTCACATTCGTTTCCTGAATTTTCTTTTATTGTGGAATAATTTACCGTCTAGCTGATAAATTAATCGACGAAATCCATTCTTTTGCTTCCCTTGGCAACGATCCTTTTAAACATTTACTATGATGAAGCATAAATATTTAATTCTTCTCATCTATACTGGCACAGAGAATGGGATATTGGTATCAAATCGCCTCATTAAAATTTATGGCTTATAAATGACATAGTTCTCATCGATTAACGCTCAAACATTAGTGATATCGATATAAAAATTTTTAAACAAAATTTATGAAAGTATTAATCTGTTCATGTTTGAAATGAAGGGTGCTTGTAGTGTTATAAAGATGTTTAAAAAAGAGAACTATTTGATTTAAAGTAAGCGCTATAAATTACTGGAAGGAGCAGTAATAATACAAGCACATCTGACTATTTTGTCGTTTCTGTCACTGACAATAATTAGAATAAACTATCTCCTTGATGATAAAGCGAGTTTGAGAAATAAGGTATTCTAAAACATGTTGTGGCAAAGCAGAGAACAATTATTTGTTGTTTAATCATATACACTCTTAAATCAGGAATTTACAGGAGAGAGCTAAAACGATCTGTTGCTAAACTTTATTTTAATTTTCCTTAGAGTTCTGCATAATGCAGTATTATAAAGATTCACTTAAACGTTTTTTATATCATTTGTAAATAACGGCATTCATACCCGAGAAAATATAGATTTATACATCTTTTTTCTTAGCAAGAATTTCCCGTAGTTTTAAGCTCAACAATTCCAATATCGGCTGCCTGATTTTGAACATAGATTTCCCATTTTCTTGAAGGGATTTTCCTGAAAAACGTGTTAAAACATCGATTTTTTTTAAACGATTCTAATCATCTTTTGAATATTAAACTGGACTCATACAAAAAACTCAAAACTCAGTTGATAAATATGTAATGAACCAAAGCATGGCAAGGACATTAATGGTTTTTCTCATATTTCCTTCAAAAACACGCAGATTGTAAATAAGAATTATTTAACTTAAAACAAGAAATTAAGCCTCCCGAGGAAGGTATAGGAAAGTAGCGGAAGTCCTGAGTTCATCAATTTTTTTATTCCTTCATCTGTACTTTTTAACCCCCCCATTTTTTTTTAATCAAAAATTGATTTTCTCGAACCTTGTATTTAGAAAATATAAAAGAACCCTATCTTCTTTCCCTTCTCATCATTTTCGATGACACTCCATATGTTGCCATAGTTCTAAAGACCAAGTTATTGCCACCCCCATAACTCCGATCCTATTGGAATAATTTGGCCCAAACTTTACAGTAATGTTTATCTGGCTTAGAGGAACCTGCATACCGAATTTCATTCTTTTATATGCATAAATACGCGTAGACCTTTTGGTCCCCTCTAATTTCCGCACTCGAAACTCCGACCCCAGTGGGTCAATCAAAACCAAACTAAATAGTGAAGGTGCACATGGCCATAGTAAGCTATATTCTGAAGTTCAACCTTCCACCTCAAAAAATGCGGAAATTATGAAGGGGACGGACGGACAGACAGACGGACATCGCTCCATTCTTCCGCTACTTAATAAAGCTTTCCGAATTCATTGTGAAGTATGCCGTTATACTTTGTATTAAGACGCAATTATTATGAAGTATGTATTAATTTTTCATTGGATTTTTTATTGTCTAAGTACAGTATTCTAATAAATTTTTAAAATTATTTTAAATTTTGAAAAGCAAATATCTACATTTTTGCATTAAGATTAAAGTAACAGTTTGCTTTAATGTTACATAAAATATAATGTAAAGATTAATATCGGTTTTTAATCACCAGATATTTAAAAGGCACGAGTTCTTTTCTTGTTATTGTTTGTGTTTATTATACGCTTAAAATCAATGAGGTGCAGAATACTCAGAAATTTTAATTCTTGTAAGAACTTAATTAATCTCATGATCGTCTTAAATCTAGATTTTTTTCTTTGAATATTAATTGTGTACTATGTTTGATAGATGTAATGCGGGGATCGATAATGTAAAACGCAACCTATCTTACATTTAAGATGAAATTTTTTAATTAATTAATGGGATACTCACAAAAAAATTATAGCATTAAATAGTGTAAATCCGTCTAACACCTAATACAAGTAATCATCCCACTATATCAATTGGTAAATGTGCAATAGTTTTATTGGATATTAAGATTGCTTCAAAATTTTTAAAACCGCTGCAATAAAGCTAAAGCATAAGCATAAAATATTAATGACTCAAAATCCACAGGAGATCTTAAAGGGAAAGTACATTTTCCATATTCTTCATATCACTGAAAACGAGGGTAAAAAAAAATATTAAGGCAAGGCCCTATTCGTAAGGAAGAAAAGGGAAATTGATTTTTGTTCACAGATTCCACAATTAATTTGCTAAATATCTGAATATATCTGCAGTTAAATAAATTATTTAATTTAATGAATTCAAAAAGTTCTTCAGCCAAAAAGACATTTTTTATTGAATCATCCTAAACAAATTTTTGCTGTTATTTGTTTTCCAGTTATACTGTATTTATTTTACTATTGTATATAAAAAAGACAATATTAGTAAATTTCATTAATACAAACATAAATTCAAATATTTATCTATTTGTACATCTCTTTTATACTGTACATGCTCTTATGCTTTGGCAGATCTTTTACGTAATAAGCTTTATTAAGCTAGGAGATTAATTTCTTAATTAATAGTGAGTGAAGAACAAAAACTGATATCTTTGCTCTCCCTCCCCAATTACCGGCAGCTAGAATCCGCAACACGTGGCTATTCGTGGCAAATGTTTATCATCAAGTTTTGAAGTTTCTTATCCCATTTTATATGCTACTAATGAAAGATGCACGCCAGAAAAGAGTTAAATGAGGACGATAAACAGTTATAATCTGAGTAAATTGTTACAAGAATATAATAGAGGAGACAAACCTTTAACTTTATCTTGTCCAGATAAGGTAACCCATAGTCTAATGACTGGCAATTGCTACACCAGATGTAACGTGGTAAGACCAAGCTAATTGGAGATGTAGCCTTCAAAAATTTTAAAGAAATACGTTGACGTTTCGAAACGTTATAACCGCAGGAGTCCAAAAAGAGTTCGCAGGCGGTCGTGTTTGCCTGAATAGTGCTCCGAGACATCCGATGGTCTCGAGATTTCGAGATCGTGTTGGATTCTGGGAAGGCGAGAGACGAACAACGACGTTCCTTCTCTCTGCTGGTTGGAACAACTGGCACGTGACGCTTCGCCGTTAAATACTGAGCTACGGTACCCTTTTTACTTACGTGTAATGTGCGTTCACTGGTAAGTTAATAAAAGAAATCCACTTGTGAATCGATTTTTAACACCTGTTCGGTTATAATGCTGAAAAAAATTCTGGAACTATTCATAACCTTCTACGTTATAAAAATATGTACATGAATGAGTACGGTGTTCTTGGGCTGTTCACAATGAAATTCTTTGTTTTTATGGTTTTGACAACTTCAACGTAAACTGAGTTTCAGATTCCGCCAATGTTTTAATGATTTATTAATAGACCACAACGAGCGACCATTAACTATTACAAAACAGGTTGTTTCGTCACTGAGGAGTAATTATACAAATGGGGTGTTAGATATGTGTTAATATCATTTATCGGGTGATAATTTTTCAAGACATCATTTGCAGCGTGAGATCACGTCAAGAGAAGGCATTAATAAGAACCGTGAAATCCCTTTCAGTCGATAAGGAGATAGAGAATCTAAAAGGTCGTCATTTAGAGGCCTATCGAGCTTTCTTTCGAAGCGAAACATTAGGAAGAAAGAACGTGACGCAAATAATTTAAAACTTAAATGGCAGCTATCGTAACCGGTAAAAATAATTAAAGACCTATAAAATGAACGACCTATAATTTTGATTTTAACGTTATTCCAGATAAAATA
>JAHWFO010100943.1:2452766-2465340 GCA_023313115.1 Rhysida immarginata | reverse complement strand
TTTTTTTTTAAACATATTACCCCGATTCAAATTCTGAATTTTTTAAAACTTGTTTAGATTTCGTTTTTTCGAGAACGGTTAATTGTTCGTAAAATAATCGAGGTCGAAAATTAGTGCTATTTTTATATTACAACTTTTATGACCCAATTTTTTTTTTTTTGTCGAAGTAATGGGGTCCTCAATTTTTTTTTCAGAGCTAAAGGTACGATTTGTCTTCCTAACTTCAAAAATTCAGTTAAGTTATTCGCTAACTTCAGATAAGCAGAACAACGCTATTCCTTTTCCGAATAAAAAATAAGAATGTTTTTCAAAGTGGAATTTGATAGAGTATGGTATGTATTTTGGCAAAGCACCCTAGGATAGAAAATGAGGTTGTTTGTGACTTCTCTCATTTTGTTATCCTTACATGATGACGTTATCGATGGCCTTATTACTCGCGGTCCATTAAACTCTTCTGTAAGTACAAGTACTATTAAGTTCCAAAGTTAATATGAATAATTATCTTAATTAGTAATCATATTTTCATTAATGGAAAAAGAAGTTCTTTGTTTATTAGATGAGTAGGAAGCATTAATTCAAGCGCTCTTCAATCTCTTGTTCAAAAATATATAAACAAAACGGATGTAGGTTAATTAACTAGGTAAGATGAGAAGCCATTTTTCTACATTATCATTATTTTGACGCCAAGTTTAACCAAGACAAAGAAAAAAGTACGCAGTATCAAGACAAGGAAGTTGTTTAACTGAATGCTTTTCTGACTAAGTAATGCTTTCCATCATATTATGGCAAATTCTTTCCCTCTCATTTAGGTTCTAAACCCGTCAGTAAATTGGAGTTTATTTCGTCATTTCATCTAATTTATCACAAAACTAGGAATTCATACGGCACTTCTCTAACTTTTTTTTTGCAAATAAAATATAATAAAAAAGCGAATGGTCATAATTTTGTCAGAAAGTTATTAAGAAAGTAAGAAGAGAAACGTGTTTAATTATAGTAGGAAACCAATCGATCGTCACAATTCACAATTTGACACAACAACCGGATAAAGGAGGGAGCATTCGATAATTATTATTATTATCTTCCAGAGCTTGGTTTCTTACTGCAATGTAATTATCTGCCACCTAACTCTGTATAAAATTATTATGATCAATATCTGAATTGTTTCGATTTAGCAGAGTCCAACAGTTTGCATCCCCTCCTTTCCCTATTGAGGTGGGCAGTTTTAATTAATTAACAGGAAGGAAAAAGTGAACTCTTGTTAAATTCGATAATTAAGGATAACAAAAAACGAGTAGGATTTTTTTGCATTAAACTTTAAAACTTCTTTAATAAACAATTTTCCGTATAAACTAATTAAGAATAGAAAAAAAATGGAAAATAAACATGAACACAATTATGAACTTATTTTAAATTATTACTAGGGTATTCGTCTTAAAAATGTAAACAGAGTGAGCCAAAACTCTGTTACCCCCACAGAAGAAAATGATGGCGTCACAAGACGAATATCTATTACACTATCGCGGGGGAGGAAGAGGTTTTACATATACTGAAATTCTCTAAGCTTCAGTATCCATGGATTCCATATCCACGTTGTTTTCCCAGAATAGTGTACTGTAGTTTGCAAATGTAAGTCCATTGTTCAAGAGGAACGTTGCATTATGAGGAAATGTAAGAAAAACTTGTCCAAAAATACATGCATAAATCTAATGTTAAGTAAGTGATGTAAAATGATAAATTTAATGTAATTTTATATAAAATTTCGATGATCTTACGCTAGAGAGTGAAAAAGAGTTCATTGAGAATCATATCCTGGTATTTATGTTTGTTCCCCTCTTGCATAACTGGCTGCAAATAGCAACTGTATATGCTACCAGAAATGCAACTCTTGCAGATTTAATGTACTTGCTAAAAATCTAAATTAAGTGCATTCTAAGGCCTCTCTCAAAAGTTTAGGTAATTGTGCTTTTTTAATAGAAGAGTGTTTGTTTGTTTGTGCATTTGTTTCTGCTAACTCGCCATTATCTCCAGTTACTGCTCATTTTTAAAAATTTTCAAGAAAATGTTAAGCTCTATTAACTATCAATTCTAAGAAAAGCCCCAGCAACAGAAATTCGTGGAATTGCAGAGCATACAGACACAAACGATCGTGTGCATCCACCGCCACCCAAGAAGAGAAAAACCAAGTCCCATGAAAGAAATTGAGGCCACCTATCGAACAACTGATGAAGAGGAGTCGTCCACGCAACGAAAGACTCCGTTTTTGAAATAGAAAAATTACGGCTTATGCCTGGGATAAAGAAATGTCAGATCAAAGTATTTTTTAATTTTTTCATAGTGCGCATGTTCTTTTACGACGGCCGTGCAATCTAATTGACGTAACGAAATGCGTGTGCACACACCATTTTATCTTTTTTACTATGGACCCGATAGTGAATTCAGCATGCTACATCGAGCTATTGACAAAGAGGTTCATCCCTGAGCCTACTATGATCACTGGCTCCAGCACTTTCAGCAGGACGGAACACCAAAAAGAGGTTCAAATATCTGCAAATACTCCTCTGTGCGTCGGTTCAACAAACGGCTGCCTCACCGCTTCTAGGCGAGCTTTTAAAGTTTTTAACATTCCTGCTATGTGCAGAATATGTTTTGTCTTTTCCAATTTGTTTGAAATTATTTGAAATCTGCTTCATTTTTTTATTTTACATTTTGTGTTGAAAATATAAAGTAATAATAAAATAGCCTAG
This sequence comes from Rhysida immarginata, assembly GCA_023313115.1. Lineage (NCBI taxonomy): Eukaryota > Metazoa > Arthropoda > Chilopoda > Scolopendromorpha > Scolopendridae > Rhysida > Rhysida immarginata. The sequence goes on along the minus strand of JAHWFO010100943.1, from coordinate 2,462,596 downwards.
AAAATACAATTATACTAGACATGGAAAGCAATAAATTAATTGACGCGTTCTTGTAGATCATCCAGATCACTTCTGCTAATACAGGTCATCTACTTTGCTGTGAACTCGATCATGACGGATAGATTATCGCAACAATATTTGGCAAGTAACAAGAGTGGCACACTTCGAATGTGTGTGATAACCACACTGAACATTGCTGTACCATAGCTCTCAATATACAGTATAATAATATTCCAATAAGTTTTGATTTTATAACTATTTGAAATCACCTTTTGAATAAGTTGATTTTGTGCTCACCCTGTATCACATCATCACCATAAATTATCTGATATTTTTTGAAGCATTATTTTCTATTAATTAAAAATCTCTATGATAATGCCGTCAGGCGAAACATGATGAGACAGACCAAATTGAATATTAAATAGACACAGTATTATTAAAATCTATCGTCTAATTTTAGTAATTAGACTGAATTAGATAAGTGAATAGTACTGTGCACAAGTCTGAAATTAACTTTGTGCAATATAGATTGGACTTCACATTTATATTTGACTGTTATTGTTAAGCTTGTTGTACTTACCAACTGGAGATCACTGCTGACCTTGTACATGGTATGGAGGAATGTCTTTCGGGACTCTGGAAAAAAGTAATAAGAAAGTCAAAAATTATTATCGCATTAAAGATGGATAAATATTAATAAATACTTAATATTGTTTTATAAAACTAGTTCCTTGTACCATAAGTCTTTAAAGCTGAATAGAATCTTCTAAACATTACAAGAAGGAGCTTTAGCAGTGAAGCAGAAATACATTTATACATTTATTAACAAGAAATTAGCCCCCCCCCCCCAAATAGGGTTAGGCAAGTAGCAGACCCTGCGGTCATCTATTTTACCCCTTTCTCTGCACTTTTTACCTCCCCACAAGTTTTTTAATAAAAAAATTGATTTTCTCGAATTTAGTATGTAGAAAATGTAAAAAGGCTTGCATCTTCTTTCCTTTCTCATCATTTCCGATGGAATGACATATCGCATGCAATATGTTGCCATAGTTCTAACGACCAAGTGACTTCTACACTCGCAATTCCGACCCCACTGGAACAATTGGGCCTAAACTTCATAATAATGTAGATCTTGCCTAGAGAAATCTGTATACTGAATTTCACTCTTTTACGTACCTAAATAGCACACAGATCTTTTGTCCTCTCTGAATCCCACCCCCGTACTTCCGACCCCAGTGCACCAATCAGAACCAAACTAAACAATGAAAGTGAACAAGCCCACAGTAAGGTGCATTCCGAATTTCAACTTCTACCTCAAAAAATATAGAAATTATGAAGGGCACAGACGGACAAAATAAAACCAATAACTAGCTCCATTCTTCCGCTATTTATTGAAATAATTTATGAGGACTTGAGCAATCGTTCGTCGACAAAGCGATTTGACGTGCACGTGCCGATGTTAATAATGCTTAAAAGATGAACAAAAAGTAACAATATATTCATTCTTGACAAATCGATTGTTATAGGACATGGCATTATCCTGGTATTCTTTACAGTCACTGTTTTAGCACGTGAATTCGACTTGAAAGGGTCCACGAAAAATTCTGAAAAGTTGATACGGCCGATCATGATGGTCCTATTTCTGAAAACAGAATTTGAAAAAGTTAATCCGTTTTTAAGTTATCGTGCAGATGGCGGACGGCCGGACGGGCGGATAAACGTACAGACCAAGGGCGCATTCTTATAAGTAGCTTTTTGCTAAAAGCTCCTAATAAAGCAATTTTCATCGTATATTCTGTTTAAGTTAATGTGTGCAAATACTGAAGGGAATAGGTCAATTCTTTCAAAAGAAAGACCATTGCTATGGTTATTTAGTCATATCATTTATAGAATCTGTCGTTAGATCAAACGTTTAGGTTGTTATTTATATTATAATGTAATAATAAGGTTTCATGTACAGAGTTATCGAAATTAAACTTATCCAATATAAAGGTTGTGGAGGGCGTTCTACTGGCGCAAATGACATGAAACTCGAAGAACACAACGCAGATGATGTGCTCGAATTTTTTAAGTAAATAAAAATTGGTTCAAAAATTTGCCGATAGCTAGCTTTGCAGCAAGATTGCAATTTCAAGTGCATTAAGTGAGACTAGCGAAAACATCCAAATGAGGAGTCAGTTAAAAAGACTTAGAGTCCATTGCTCTGGTTCTGCTAATGGAGTTGTTATACCGAAACAATGAGAATTCCACTACTGCTTTAAGGGAATTTCGCCGGCAGAAGAACAGCTTGGCCTGCATGCTTACTTTATCTCACCCCATGTGACTTCTGGTTATGGGCCTTCTTAAAGGATTGGATTTACTGCGAAAAACCTGTAACCCTGCCAGAGCTGAAAGAATGCATTCGTTGGCATGTTCTAGGAATTAATGGGGATTTAGCTGCGTTCTTTTTTCTTTTATTTTTGTGCATGGAAAGCATTCTGAAAACACAAGGGGGACATATTGGTTATTTGTAGAACGGGTTGTCGGGGTGCAATCGCAATACCTTTTGTAACAACTTTTGTTTATATTATCAAATGGCGAGCGCATCATCTCCATTGTGTGTTCTTCGAATTTTGTCTCATTTGCGTTAATACAATACCCTCCACCACAGATTAAAAACACACAGATAGAAAACTACTATTCCACAATGTTAAACGTTTTCGAGGCTAACGAGAAAGACAGGCTCCGGCACTGAAAAGTCACCTGACCAAGATAGGTCTATTAACAATGTAACTTTCATTGTTTCCATGTTGTATTTTAACAATCAGTGTTTTTTCTTTCATTGTCACAACTGAAATGTCACATATTGTTGCATCATCATAATTCGACCATTGTTGATCGTATTTCTACCAATAGTAAGCCCTAAATTTGGTCGACTTATGATGATGTAACAATGTATGACTTTTCAGTTGTGAGACTTTCTTTCTAGGAGGTGATGCCCCAGCGCGGAAAAGTCACCTGACCATCTTAGTCCGAGTAACAATGTATAATCTTCTTTGTTTCCATCTTGGATTTTAACAATCAGTATTTTTTCGTTTGTTGGAAATAATGAAGGTTGGATTGTTGGCTGGACTAAGATGGTCAGGTGACTTTTCCGCACTGCGGCGTGACCACCGAGAGAGAAGGACTCCGCAATGAAACTGACTACATTGTTGCATCACATAGATAGTGCATTGTTATTCGTATTTCTACCAATAATAAGCCCTGAATTTGCACTATCTATGATGAGAAGTGGGAATATACTGTGGATAAAGAGGTTTTAAAACGTTTGTGGATAAGAGGTTTGTCTTTTTTGCATCACTATCTATGATGATGTAACAATGTATTCAGTTTCATTGCGGAGGCCTTCTCTCTCGGTGGTCACGGCTGCGGCCCGTTATATCGTTGGCCCCGACTTATAGCAGCCGCCACGTAAGTTGAACGATCTTTTTGACATGCGCAGTAAGTCATCTCATCAATATGCTTTGTCTGGATTTTACCCATGATGCGCTTGTTCTACTATAGTAATGGTGGAGATATCGTTGAAGCCTAATAAAAATCTTAATATAAAACAAATTGCATTCGAGTCGACTATTCTGCGTCATTTTTTAATTTATTAATTTCATTTATCTATTTAAAAGAAAAATCGAAAATAGAAACTAAATATAAATACGAAAACAATGTTTCGAAAACGAAAGCGGATGTTTCATGGAATAGCTAAGCGAGTTACTTCCCGTTAAAGTCTATTGGCTGGCGTTAGAAATGACGTCATCCTGTCGTTCAACTTATGTGGCGGCAGCTATAAGAGCGTAGCCCACGAGAAAGACAGGCCCTGGCCAACGCCTCCTAAAGATAAGGCCTGGGCGCGAAAACGTTTAATAGCATTTCTACCAATAATAAGCCCTGAAATGCAATTAAACGTATCTTCGGATGATGATGTAACAATGTATGATGTTTTCGCGCTCAGGCCAGCGTATAACGCGGCGCAATTTATGATGTCGTTTCGCTATTGCTTTAAAGCATGGCATCACTTGAAGTAACTTCAGCATAAATGCCAACAGTATCGAATTTTATCACAAAGTCTGGCAGTATTTTAATAGCCTGGACTTTTTTTTTATCACAAAGATAGCTAAACTTCCTCATTATTTCTACAAAGCATTCGCTATTGTACATCGCTCTCTTGTCGGCCATCTTGATGGCGGGCCAATCGCTCTTCTGATTGGCTGATCTTCGGCGTACGATTTTACGCGACGTAAAAAGTTGAACAAAATTCAACTTCGGCGTAAAGCGCGGCGCCAAGCTATTTACCGGAAGTGACATCACTGGCGTCGTTACGTCGCAACAATGTATTCAGTTTCATTGCGGAGGCCTTCTCTCTCGCTGGTCACGCCTGAGCGCGGAAACGTCATACATTGTTACATCATCCTTAGAAGAGCTAATTTAAGACTTATTATTGGTAGAAATACGGACAACAATGCCATGACAGTTCTGGGCATGGAGCTTCCCAATTTGCTTCAAGTTACAACAATAGGATTCGGAGTCTATCTTTAATATACGTCATTGATGGCGACAATGAAGTATGAATTGTTGGCCAGACTCCAATGATCATGTGTCTCTCGTTGGCCTCCTCCGTTATTTACATCGGCTATAATTTTAATTTAATGTTTTTAAACTATAGATTTGCTTTTAAATGAAATTTGGTTATAATTCTAAGTTTATATATCTGATTTAATTAAAAATCAAAGAAAATAATTTATTTTTTTAGATTACATATTTCTCGCAATTATTATTAAATGTTTTATATTTCAAAAATAAGAATAGACAATTTTAGTCCATTAAAATAAGTACTTTATTTTTATATGAAAGCCTATACAATTTATATTTGCTTCATATAATTAGCACGTAATAAAAACAATGAAAAGCACAAAACTTGCAGTAAGAATTTATTAAAAGTACAATATATAAAAATATACATCAGGTATTTCATTTCCACATAAGATGCACATCTTCTGATTTTCTGCACGTAGGCTTTTTGTATTCAGCCTTTTTTTAATACTATATCTTAAAGAAAAAAAAAACAGCTAAAAGAATTCACGTGTGTTTTTAATGTGTGTTGTGAGCCGCATTGTTTAACGCAATATCGAACGAAACAACATAGCATCATGGTTATTAGAAGAAGGACATTAAATCCACAATGTAATACAAAAGTTAAAGAAGCAGATGGTGACTACATTAATTATGAGTGTTAATATATATTAAAAGGAAATTATCGCTTTGTGTAACGTTATCCGTTCTGGCTGAGGTGGCGTTTATTTCGCTGATGACGTTTTTACCTCGATCACGTGATCTAGATTCCTATCTGTGTGTTTTTAATCTGTGCCCTCCACACTCCGCTGACATCGGGAAGTTTAATATCGATAACCTTATACATTTTCAGAAAACATAAGAAAGAAAGCGTTTTATATACCCATAGGATCTTAATTTCAGTAGAAAACTAGGGAACTAAAAGTTATAGGAAAGTTTCAGTTCAGAAGTTTCAATTCTATTCTTGGCTGCACATTATAATCGCTCTTCTTCAAGTTAATGACAGGTTGATCGGTAGATTTGAAAAAAAAAAACACAAACCGGTAATTAAAATAAAAATGAAGCAAATGAAATGTTCCATGAAGAAAAAGACAAGTCCAATTCCCTTCCTTACATAATGCAATCGCAAACAGCGCTAAAAAAACTTTGCATAATTTGGTGCATCTCCATCTCGTTAACGAGTGTATAGAATTTGACCAATTTTAATAGCATTTGCAACAAAATTCTCGCAATTCACTCATTTTCAATTCATAATTGAAATTATACTTATGATATTAATATAAGGAAATTAAAATATAAGGATAAAATAATTGAGGTTATGCAATGAAAACCCAAAATAGTTGAGCAATAAAAGAAGACGGCTAATAATTAATGAATGTTCTGTGAGGGTTTTATTCTACGCCATATCTCAGCTGTTCAAATTATTGATGAAAAGTAATCATTATTTTTTTTTAAATTTTGTACCTTCTCCTGCTAGTAACAAGCAGAACAACGAACCGCGCATTTATCTAAATAATAACAAAACCAATTTTCACATAACGCAGAAAATGACAACTGACAATTAAAAGTAATATTATCAAGCATAAAATTCTTTTTATGGAGTGCAGAAGAGATTGGTTAATCAAGGAAAATAAAATCGATAAGACATGTAATAAGGGGTGAATGCAGTTGTGAGAATCCACCGTCCTTGGTCTTCGACCGTGAGGTGGCGTGATTCCCATTAAAGCGAAGCTGGTTTCGATCGTCGACCAGCTTTTACAACAGCAATAAAGAGAAGAAATACAAATAATGAAAGAGAAAAAAAAGATGACGTGAAAGACATTCAAAAACTATTAGGAAGACCCGTCATCGAAGTTATTAATTTCGTTATTAACGGCCAATTCTGAATAAACAAGAAAAAAAATATAACGTAATTTTTTTAAATTAGCTAAGGAAGAATATAAATTTCCCAGAATAGTTCATATTTAATTTAAAAGAAATCTGAAGATTAGAGGGAGAAGCTCTATTATTTTTTTTTACCTTTTATCTTTACATAACTTTATTACACAGCTTTTTAGAAAATTACCGTAAAGAGGAAATGTACTTGTAGATTGGTCAACATCTGGTAATAGTTAATTGGTTTCTTGTGTCATTTCACGGAATCTATAGTCGCATCTAGCAATTAAGATTCTTTTAAGCGTTTACTGGATATTATAGTGACCCAAGATAAATAAATAGTACATTTATTGCAGTCGGAAATCTTTCTTAGGATAGCAATCTGACACATTAGAAACCTTACTGATGCATGCCGCTCTAAAGGCTAACGGATACAGATAACTCAGATTATTTGACGGTCTTTTCTTATCCTTAATTTATAGTCAATTAAAAAAAGTGACCCTTCTAATGAGTAAGAATAATGCAGTATATGATCATAAAAGATCGTAACAGGAAAAACTAACAGAACTGCAAATACAATGTCATAATAGAGTACGTATATTACAAAAAATTAAAGTAAGGTACATAATTCAAGCTTAGATCAAAATTGTAGTCATTATGAAGAAAAAACATACCAGACCAACAATTTTTTTTCCGGATAAAAAGATGAATTGTCCTATATCATCAATCATAAGACAGGTTAAAGAAATCTACTTCTTCCTTAATCTTAAGTATGGAAAGAGAAGGGAGCACAGCCAATCCCAATTTATGTAACAGATGACTCAACTGACGTTGGCCAATGGGAGTTGTTTTCTATTTTCATGTGTTCTTAGTTCTGTAACGTCATCCAATTTAAAAGGTAGAGGTACGGAAGCACCTGCGTCTTGATTCAGTAAACTGTCTGAATTTAAAAATTTTTGAGATGACCAGCAATTGTTGATCAAGGAAATCAGTGATTGGAAATAGGAACACAGAAAAGCAATCACTGTAACACTGGTGGCTCTCTCGTGGTTAATAGCGTCTTGCATGTTTGTGATGCTGCCCATAATGGATAGTTTTGAAATTGTGATTTAGTATATTTCACAGATAAACCTATAGTTTATCACAAGTATATATTGAGTTTTCCTCTGAAACATGCCATAGAAAAAGCCATAAATACCGTATTTACCTTAGTAGATGCCGACGTCGAATTTAAGTCGACCCTCCCTTTTATTTGGTCATTTTCATCAGGGAAAAAAATTCTCAAATTTAAACCGAACTCTACTGAAGCCTATTTTAATCCATGTGATTTTTTTTTCTTTTCAATGAATAGACATGGCTATGCCACTGCATATAGAGTAAATGCAAGCAAGTGATACATACATACCACCTACATTTCAAAACAAAATTTATTTAAAAAACTAAAGACCATAAGTTAACGATATTAATTAGAAAATGGATGGAAAAAATTCTACGACCTGGATTTTTCATCCATTTTCGACCTAAATTTTCCATCCATTTTCTAATTAATATCATTTACCCTGAAGTTTGGAGTTAGCTCTAGTTTAATTTCTTTATTTCTTACCGTAAGTTAAAAAAGAATATTTAAAAAGTTGTTATTCACTTTCTTCATCACTTGAGAAGATTTTTCCTCCTCTTCTTCCTCCCATAACATGTCGTCATCAGTGCCATCTATATTATTAGAAACACATTTTTTGAACCTTTTAACGATAGATTCATTGGAAATATTCCATGAGATTTTAATCCAGTCACCTAATTGTGTTACAGACGGTCAACATACAATACTTTCTTCATCGGGTATAGGTCTAACGCGTTGACATTTCCTATTCAGGAATCAGGGTGACAAAAAAAAAAGCAAGAAACTGCAAAAAAATAATGCGTTTCGGCAATATGAAAGTGATTCGCGAACGAAAGCGAGAGCGATCACTATAAAACAAAATGGCGCCGATCAAAAAAAAAAAATTTCTGTCGCTCACCGAGATCACTTTTTTCTATCAGATTTCTGAAAAAAAAAACCCTCGGCATGTATTCGGGTAAATACGGTAGATCTCTTATAATGCGTTTAGATTATGAGAATTTCCGTTCGTGTACGTGGAATAGTTTAAATTCATGCTTTTTAAAAGCATGTCTTTGTTAATGTTGGAATAATGTTAAGTTTTGTTTACAAGTGTTCGAAGTGTCCTCCTGCTCCTGCACGGCACACATCTAGCAGATAATCAAATTCTTCTCACACCTGCTGAAGCACATCTGGAATCACTTCACGAATGGCGGCTGTTATTCGAGTTTTTACCTCCTCCAGATTTGCCGTGAATGAGGATGAGCGAGCAGTGCATGTGTGATAGTCTGGCCGAGATAGCTGAAGCCTGCCTCATGAAAAAGGTCGTAGAAATTAAAGGGAATTTCGCATCGCTCATTAGCCTAAAATGTGATAACAAGAAAATAGGAAGATTCTCTAGTTGCAGGATCTCCAAATCGATGGAATCAAACAGCTAAATGAATTAAGAATAATGATGAATCGCTTCCTTTCAAGCATTACCATAACGAACTCTCGATTGTCGGCTATTTCCATTATCAATAGATTTCCATATTCAACCACTTTCTCGTTCTCAAATGTTGACGGGTGAAAATGTGTGATGGTTTTGATTTGACTCTCCACTGCATTTTTTCAACAGATATCGGCCCCTCATACGTGTATGTCCAAATTAAATTAATAACAATAATGCTATATAAGAGGCCTTTAAAAACAAAACGGGAGCAATGTTTGCGTGTTGCTAAAATTGGAAAAACAATTGAGTAGCATCTTAATTTAATAGCACTAAAATATACGGCATTAATAGGAAATAAAGCTGCTTTTCCCCTAAATGTGGATTATTTTTGCGGAGACAAATCTTTTATCGCTGTAATAAATTCAAAGTCTGTATTGTGTTTTATTGCTGATACTCCTTAGCTTTTGTTATCCGGAACCCTTCTGGGAATTCTAAGGCCAAAATGTGGTTGCAAGGTGGTCGTAAATTGAAAGAACATTAGTTGAAAGGTTTGCGAGTCTAGAGCTTTGATACTAAATTCTTCTATGTTATCTTCCTTAGGTGAAGCTTTTTTTTTCCTTCGTAAAGATCTATAATTCCACTCAATTCATTGGGTATATCCTTCCCAGATTAGAACGAAAGGAACTAAGATTACACTGCCCGGAGGTTCCTACAGATTTTGCAGGCGTGATATGTCGAAGTAATATAATTTATTTATAATAACACAAACTTCTTCTCTCTCTCTCTCTCTCTCTCTCTCTCTCTCTCTCTCTCTCTCTCTCTCTCTCT
>JAHWFO010100943.1:2349900-2420867 GCA_023313115.1 Rhysida immarginata | reverse complement strand
AATATGAAAAAATAATAGATGCTTACACACAACGTTTCAACAATTGAGGCTCACTTTGTTTAACATTATGTGGGAATTCTTACAAATTAAAGAACTTTTATTTTTTTAAATGTATGAGGAATAACTCCCTCACCATTTACCTTTCAGTTCTTCAAGTTTATTCGTTTCAATTCTCTCTATACTTTAGCTTACTTAAATAGTAATTTACAATTTAGTTTTCATATTTATTTATTTTCTCTTAAGTGTTTTAAAATGTTGATTAAGTCAATATATCCATAACATGAAAATGTGCTCCCTTTATCCTCTTTGGCGGTAAAATCATTCTTGTTCATTATTATACTATGTACAGCAGATGAATAAATCCACAATTTTTATATAATTGATTCAAAGACATCTGCATAATATCTCATCATTGAAATATTACCACACAAGCAGCATATACTTTCAATATAATTTTTTATGCAAATTTCGATTTATCCGTCGCTAAAAAGTTGGTTATCCGGACCGCTACGCTTTTCAGTCCCACCTGCCTTTCTTCCGTGGAGGTGCATTCTATCAGAACGTTTTACTTCATTTTTGTTCGACCTTCAGGAATCCATCCGAATATAGTTAGATTGTTACAAGTTCAAATTTGTTTTTATTCTATTATTCTAATTATCAAATAGCAGTGTATTTGAAATTTAGTTATCACCGTGTGAATTAAACTTTATTAATCATTCAGTTGTCTTTTACTTCTCATTTTCTGTCACAAATATTATTCTTCCAACGCGCTACAGCGGACATAAAAGCATTACGCGTAGTCAGTTATCTAGTCCGCAGGCTGGGACTATCTTTCGTAAAGCAGCATATTCATTAAATAATAGCTCGAGATGATTTGCTGAAGAAAGGCCCGCATCCGAATACAGTAACACAATTATATGAGAAATTTACACAAACCGTCATTGTCTTGGCGGGAATCATTGGACGTCAGTCATGACGGCACAAAACGTGCAGGCCGTTAAGAATGTCATTACGCGTAGTCCGAAAAGATCGGTTCGCAAAACACATTAATTCCCGATCTCACACATTAATTTCCTGCAATGATGACTGTCACCGTTTGCCTACTAGTCCATTTTAAAAACCATCAGTCATTTTTTAGAACAGGCCAGAAGCAGCAGATTCCAAAATATAAAAACGTACGTACGAGGTTTAATTGGCGGATAAAAATGAAGAAATAAAAGATAGTCCTGCTACACTCGAACACAAATATTAAGAAATTTTTAATTAATACAAAGAAATCACAAATCTCTAAAGAATTACTATGAAACTTGAATTGTATTAAATATTGAAACAACTAGGCCGAGATGATCCGACAAGAACGAAGGGTAAGCACTCGTAGTTATTTCCTTTTTCAGGATTGGTGTTTATGATATTATCTAAAAAGAACTGTTCTTACTAATAACTGCTATTGTCATGTAAAAATGAGTGAGGGGATGAATGAATAAAAATGTTTTTATACGATGATTTATTTCAACTTGGTCTGTAAATACAATCTAAAACAGGTTCATTTAATAATAGAAAATAAATAAATCGATTAAATAATTCGACGTTAAAAATAGAATTATTTGATGTGACAATTCATTAAAATACTGAAGCACATGTGTCCTCACTGTGCACATAATGGGCAGGATAAATGCGTAAAGGCGGTAGTATAATAGGTAGAGTAGGTAGGATAATGTGTATAGTCCATTAAAAATCAGGGGTTTGAAATTATGTAACATGGTTCAGTTTCTTATTGAAAACATACCAACTGGATGTTAATTACGAATGAAAGTGACCGGAAACCTGTAGTAGCGAGCAGTACCACCGCCAGAGAATAGCGTATGGTAGCTTAGGAATCCTATTTAAGAGTCATGGGCTACAATTGGCTGCCGTTTAAGTGCGCAAGATGGAAGTGTTCAAGCAAGACGAATATCAGAACGTCCAACACCGTAAAGTGCATTAACCGCGCTACCTCACGCCCGAGCGGAGATCCGAGATTTGCGGCTAGCAAAAAAGCATCTCGACCTGTTTACATCAGAAGAGATATCTGCAGAGTATTGTAACAGGTGATGAGTCGATTCAATATGCAAGGGAAATGCAGCGTTGCTATCACCGACGAAGTTCCGCATACAGGCAAGTGCAGGCAAGTACAGGCAAGTCATGCTGACGGTCTTCTATGATCACCGTGGCCCAGTTCTCAGCGAGTTCGCCCCCCGTTAATTCCGACAGCTACACGACGAATCTGGACACTCTGCGACGGTGGATCAAGAACAAACTGTTTTTGTCTTGGGGTGTCAACCTGCTCTACGACAACGCACGACCACACATTAAAGAAACCATTGATATCCTGAATCACTTCATGTGAGAGGTCTCAAAACCTCTTTGTCCACACTTCCTAATCAGTCGTGTACATTTGACTGCCCCTCGTAGAAGCATGATCAGAAGTATTTACAGGGCAGTTAAAACTAATTATTAAAATAGTCAATGAATTAATGAGGCCACTACACAATTTAAATTCTTACGGTTAACATCATCGCTAACTGTGTTTGTAATGCTGAGCGCGCCAGCCACGTAATTATTCCGTGCCCCTTACCTACAATGTCTGGTCAGACGAATGACCAGTCCCGGATAGGCCTTTCTAGAGACTCTTATCTTCTATGGTACCTTGACGTGCTCTACCGAAACAGTGTTACACCTGATATTTAGCCACTGATCCATCTTGTATGGCCAGTTCGGTCATTGGTGAACTCAGTCATGGAGTTCCTTTTTTGGACATTGGAACTGGGGCATCGGTCATAATGAGGCAAGCAATTACATTTAAGAAAAGTTCACTTATTGCCATTCTGTAATATTTGTACTTGTTATTATTGGATAAAGGTCTTACAGTTTTTAGCCAAATCATAGTCTTTGGGATGGTTCTATAAACAGTGTTGGAAATTACGAAAATCGTTCACTTTTAACAATAGAATTTAATTTATTCTCCTTCATTTGTCGATAGCTATACCGTCTTGGAAATCTGCAAAGAAAGTATTTTACCTCCGATGGATCTGACTTATCAATTTGTAAGCCGCATTCTTGAGTGGTAAATTTATTTCAGTCGTCATTCCTGGATAGAACTTTGCGCGGCGGCTTCTAAGTGGTTGCAACTCTGGACGATTCCTAGAGTGGCTTCTCGGTTACCTTCCTGCACTTTGCTTCTTAGATGTGCGATATTACCTGTCTCAAAACTGGCCTTAAGTATTCTTTCTGTTCATTGGAGATTGCGTTCCTTGCTTTGAATAACTAATGAACGAAGAGAGTACACCTAACAACAATAAAAGTACATTGCAAACGCCAGCTTCACGACCAGTCTGTTAGCTTTGTTGGGCCGGTTATATAGAGCGGAGAACATTTGGACGGAAGGCGTTCATTGGTTCTTTTTCATTTGTTATATTATTCATGATAGTGGTGCGTTCGAGAAAGATCTCTTCGTGAATATTTGAGAATCAGAGAATTCTCAATGGGAAATTCAAAAATTCACAGAATTCTCGAATGTCGCAATGAATTTTACTATTTTAGAACTAAAAGTAGCATTTTGTTATTTGAAGTCAGAGTTATTTGAAGCCGTATTTACTACGAGGTCCTCATGGCAGATGATAAAAGGAATCATTAAACTGTGAAACGTGGCGCCTCAACAATAGTAAAGTGAATCATATAGTAAGGATAAAAAAGGACCTAATAAATTAAATGTGTATGTAAATGACAATTTAGTATTCTTTATTGGCTTTTGCTCTGATACATTGTCCATTAAACATAATCTTGCAGTTTCACGTACCGAAAAATGTCAGTGGTTGTCATATTACTTCAGTGAGCCCCCTTTCAGCCTTGTGACGAATAAGAAACGTGGAAATCTAAATTGAGGAATAAGTAAATTTTAAGTGCAATCTCGAATGCTGAGACTTTCTCGAGGCGGTATCTCCGACAGAGCGGAAAATGTGGAATAAGTTTCTCGAAGCATGATAACATATACGACAGATTGCAGGATAGAATATTTTATCATTTAGGACGACATACCTTTAAGAGGATTTGCCTTAAATTGATCATTTTGGTTATAAGGTATGTCCGTAAAGTCTGTACAATTTAATTTGTTTGGAATATTTTTGCAACAATTTTTTATAAAGTAGTTTTGTTTTAAAAGATGCAAAACAGACTTAAAGAGTAATTAAAAAAAAATAACTCTCATATTATTTTATTCAATTTTTTGTCAATTATTTGAAATGTTCCAGAAAGTCATTTATTTATCCAGAAGTCTGGATAAATGCTCTCTCACCCTATTCTAAATGATTTGCACTCCCCCAAATAATTGCATACATAATTTGTTTTTCTCCTATATAAGTTACTGGATTTGATCATCAAACCATTCATCTCGCTACATATACTCTATGGGTGACAACAAACAATTCACTGCAGACCAACTGGCAAAAATTTGGAAATGAAGGCCGAAGGAGCAACAGTAAAAGACATTGCTAGATGCATTGGTAAATCGATTCCTGGTGTTTACAAGATCATAAGAAAAGGTGAAGAGTGGAAGCCAAAACCTCGCTCTGGATGACCAAGATCAACCACTGCACGAGCTGATCGGAGGATGGCTCTACTTGCGACAGAATCTGCTTTTTCAGTGAGAGAAATTGCAGAAGAATTAGGAGCAGTTTCCAAGAGCACCGTTCACAATCGCCTCAAAGAGCAGCCAACAATTTCCTATAAGTGAATGGCCAAACAGCCTCCTCTAACTGCTGTACATCAACTTGCCAGAAGGGTCATTCCATGTCAAGTGATCAGAGCCTCCCCGGGCGACCATGTTCAGATTTCGCTGAATTTTTGTGTGGAGGACCACCCATGTCTAGTGTCATGTCCTGTGAGAGTATATACGCAGTGGAAGATTAAAATAAGTAAAGAAACACAGAGCATAACTTTGGCTAAGGTAAATAAACAAGATTTATTGCTTGAGTGATAATTAGTACACTCTACAAGACTTTATCTTGAGCAAGTTGGGGCTAACGATCCCACTAAACCGTGGAATACGAAAACGAAGCAATGCCCGTTCTCCCTTAGTCCTATAAGGGACAATCGTTGCAGACCGGTATTAAAAAGAACCGTCCGTTACAAACACAAATTGTTAGTATTAATAAAAACACTTGCGGAATTTGACCCTCCATCCGAACAGGTTACAGTAAGCTAATAACATGCCGTCAACTTCAAGTGCCAATAATTCCATAAATTTTACTCTAAAACAGTTGAAATTTTGTCAGCGTATACTACGCAAATTTCTCTATTCAATAGAACAAAATTTACAATTTATACCCTAATTCTTCAAAGTGTAAAATAGTGTAAAGTAAGCAAAAAATAACGTTTTTCAAGAAAAGCTTTGGGTTTGACCCAATACAGCCAGTGCTCTCTTGTAGCTGCATGCATGAAACTTTGTCGACAGAGTTATACATAAGAAAGTTTCATAGGCGCAATTTGAGCTTCCTAGCTAGTCGCGTTACTTTACACAATGAGTGTAAACTTGGCATTTTTCGTAAGTATAGTGTATTCAAACCGATTTTGCGAAAAAGAGTCATCCAAAATCTTGTCGAAACCTATACGATTCGAAAGAGCATAGTTTGAAACCCCTAGGATAGTTGTTCATGTCTTCAGCGCGACCATAAAAGGGCCGTAAAACAGGGTAAAAGTGGAGGCACTGCTGTTGCGTTAGTGTATACTATAACATGGTTAAGTACAGCTTTTAGCAACATATATTATTTGGATACATGATTGCATACCAAGGCGAATGCAATCTTTAATTGGTGGTAACGGAAAATCATTCTTTGGCACAAGTCACGGAAAATCGCCATGTGATGGAGTCGATGGCGCTACCAAGCGTTTGGCTCCCCGTGCAAGCCTCCAAAGACCATCTGGCAATCAAAATTTTGACGCCAAAGGATTTATTCCAGTTTTGCGATGAAAACGTGAACGGAATAAAGTACATTTACCTTCCAAAATAAGTCGAAGAGTATAGCAATTTCAAGAGTATGCCATTCGCGTCAAACGAGTCTCCAACGATACAATTTCCTTTGTTGCAAAGGTTTCTTCTGCTGCCACGACTTTGACATTGAATGAGCTGGCTGCCGGTAGCTGCGTTGCCTGCATATACGATAGCGAATGGTGGATCGCAAATGTTGTCGAAGTTTCGATAGAACAAAACGATGAGTTGGTTAAGTTTATGCATCCTCATGGTCCATCTGTTTGGTTCTGCATCTGTTGTCTTTGAAGGCTTGTACGGGCAGACAAGCACTTGGTAGTGCCGCCGACGCCATCACATGGCGATTTTCCGTGATTTGTGCCAAAGAATGAGTTTCCGTTACCACCAATTAATGATGCCATTCACCTTGGTAAACAGTTAGCATATGTATCCAAATAATACATGTTGCTGAAAGCCGTATTTAACCACGTTATAGTATACGCCAACGCAGCAGTGCTCCTACTTTTTACCCTGTTTTACGGCCCCTATATGGTCGCGCTGAAGACGTGATCCACTGCCCTAGGGGTTTCAAATATGCTCTTTCGAATCGAATAGGTTTCGACAAGATTCTGGATGACTCTTTTTTGCAAAATCGGTTTTGAATATACCATACTTAAAAAAATACCAGTTTACACTCATTATGTAAAGTAACGCGACTAGCTAGGAAACTCAAATTGGCCTATGAAAACTTTCTTGTGTATAGACTTAGTCGACAAAGTTTCATGCCTGCAGCTGCAATAGAGCACTGGCTATATCGGGTCAAACTCGAAGCTTTTTTTGAAAAACGTTATTTTTTGCTCACTTCCCAAAATTACAATATGGGGAATTAAGGTGTAAATTGTAAACTTGGTTCTATTGGAAAGAGAAGTTTGCGTAGTATATGTTGACAAAATTTCAACTGCTTTAGAGTAAAATTTACGGAATTATTGACGCTTGAAGTTGCCGGCATGTTATTAGCTTACTGTAACCTGTTCGGGTGGGGGATCAAATCGAGGGCCGAGTATTGCATCGATGACCCTAAAATTTTGGCTTTATTCCTTCTAGAAATGGATGGTCCTCCACACGAAATCTGAGATGGTCGTCTGGAGCACTTTCTGAAAATGTGACCACTTGGCATGGAATGACACAGATCACATGACTTGGACATCTGAATGGGAAACCGTTATCTTTAATTACGAGAAGAAGTGGAACTTGGATGGCCCAAATGGCTGGGCATGTTACTGGCATGACTGGGCATCTTTGGCTTCCACTGAAAATCCATGGTGTTCATCAGGAGTCCGAGGACTATCAAATCACCTGCTGTCCATAGGGCGACAGTTTGGTGATCCCAACTGGATTTTCCAGCAGGACAACGCGCCCATTCACACATTACATTCGACAAAGGCATGGTTTTCACGATATTTGCTTGGGCTTTTTATAAGAGTAGCTCTATACATTTGGCTAGTAAATTATGCAAAAGAGATTTTTGTAACGCTTACGAATGCGCAGTTAAACATTATTTAGTAAAATGCTCATATTTCATAAAATATTTAATATTTTTATATTCTGATTGCAGGGTGTTGTTTCTACTGTAGTTTGTCAGGTTTCCTGAAAATGGCATTGCATTGGGTTGAAAACTCTGCATGTTATAAACAAAATACTTACGAAAAAATTTCGATTTTTTTTTTTTTTTAAAGAAATCTTTATAACTCCAGGAATAATATGTGCTATTCTCATACAAATGAACACAGATAAGTAAAAGAAACCCCTTAATCATATGCTACAGCTACAACGCATTTCAAGCACTATTTTTTACAGGGTGATCCCAAACATTATTTTTTTTGGTTCACTTTGTTGCTGGTTCCCTATTTATTTTCGGGACAAAATCTTCGCTGAAATATATGAGGTGAACATGTTCTTTACACCCCTGAAGTTTCTGGATAATTCATCAAGTATTTTTCTAGATATTCCACAAAACGTCTAAAATCGAAAATTTTCGATTACTTTTGGGTAGATAGAGTATATGAAATAGATTTGGTTTATGTTTGTTTGCTTGCATCTGTGAACAATCAGCCTGTCGTGTTTGCATCAACAAACAGCTGGTGGTGTTTGTATGTGGCGTCAACAATGTTTGATGAAATTAATATATGCCGTGGCCGACTAAAAAGACAGGTCCCGGCACTGAAGTCACCTGACCATGTTAGTCCAAGCAACAATGTAACCTTCAAAGAAGATCAGGTGACTTTTCAGTGCCATGGCCTGTCTTTTTCGTCAGCTACGATGCTTACCTTAATGGTCCACGTTTTAAGAGAGATAGTTATAAAATAAATAAATAAATAAATAAATAAATAAAAATCATTATTATTTTTTTTTATTAAAATCTTTGGAAAGATCTAAGAAATTATTCTAAACAAATAAGAGGATACAGGTTATAGGGCGTGCAGCTGCTCAAGCTTTTGCTGAAAAGGTGAAGGTACTTTCCCTAATGAGCTAATAACGAGAAATTTTATTCTTCATATGGTTTTTGTAATGTAGTTATTTCCTTTAGAGAAATTATCGACAATGCGTATCTAAATATATTAGAAAATTATAAAGATCCCAACTGATTGTGTAAGAGACCAGTACTTACTAAAACTGATACTGTCAATAAAAACAACTTCATTCAGGACATGATTACACGCTCTGTGATTAAATACAACTCCACTGAAACTGTTACAAGTTGAGGCAGTAACAGGGTTCCTCAACTCTCTCAATCCATCTATGAAGTATTTTTAATATAGACAGCAATAATTCAATACTCATAGCCTTTCTTTGATATTCTAAAATGTTAAGGATGCAATGTCGAATTTTCCTGGCGAACCCAATTGGACACAAAATTCCTGTGCAAGCATTTTAAAGAATTCTTTTCGTTTTTCCAAAGTGAACATTATTTTATGTGTTCTTATTTATATTCAAATTTAGATACTGCAAAATTTCATCAAACAAACAGCCCTAGCAACGCCGGGCATATCAACTAGTTTATTATACAGTTCAGTCTACTATTCAGTCATTATATCGGAGCCTGGTCAAATACATAATACATTTCTAAATATAAATGGGATAAGAAGAATTTTATTGTGAATGAACAGAAACATGGTCAGCTAGTTACAATGCATATAACAATATTTAAGATTGAGTCTACCAAGGCTGCCCATTATGATTAGCTCGCAAGAAAATATCCTTCTGCTGTAATGTGGGTTTCACATCCGTCGATAGCTCAGTTGGTAGAGCGGTGGACTATAGATGATTATTGTAATCCATAGTTCGCTGGTTCGACTACGGCTCGACGGAGAATAATTGTTTTATTTTTAAAGATTATTTTCTCTTTCGAGGAATAAATGAATTAGACTGCATTAATTGTTTTTAAATTTGCAAGATTTGACTTTCTTTTCTATATTTTTCTATTTCTCTTGCCTTCGGTTTTTATCTAATCCTAGTTCTTCTTTCCATCCTTTCATTTCCAGGCCTTCTCGTTGGCTCATAACCCCTGCCTTCTATTATTTTCAACCAATCTCCATATTCCGTTTTTATTGCTGCATAAAATGAGGATCTTCTTCTACATCCTTATTACTTATGTGCTTTGACAAAGCGAAGTCTCTATCCGAAACGTCGGTTTGTTTTTTCTTTGTTTCACTTTCTTCTATCTGTATCCAGTTAGAGTATTTTATCTCCTTTTTCTTTCCTTATTACAATATCTCCTTTTTGTTTCCCTAATCCGTTTTGGATAGATTGTCAAGAAAATCTGGCAATAAGTATAAGTAAATGAACAAATTTTATCTTTAGAATCGTATTAAATGTTTACGGAATTTATTAAATTGTCCTCTCAGAATATTAGACAGTCTCTATTAAGGAAAAACTTTTAAGTTAAAGACTTTACAAATTAATTAAAATATGTTGTTAACTAGCAGAGCAAGAATATAACGAGTTCTTTTAAAATTATACGCAATAACAAAATCTTTCGTGTCCGTCGATAGCTCAGTTGGTAGAGCGGTGGACTGTAGTTGGTTATTGTAATCCATAGGTCGCTGGTTCAAATCCGGCTCGACGGAGAACGTAATTTTTTATGCTTAGGAAAATAAACGTAGATTGGCGTAAATAGTTACTGACATTCGTTTTTGTTTATTTTTCCTC
Source organism: Rhysida immarginata (assembly GCA_023313115.1). Taxonomy (NCBI): domain Eukaryota; kingdom Metazoa; phylum Arthropoda; class Chilopoda; order Scolopendromorpha; family Scolopendridae; genus Rhysida; species Rhysida immarginata. Next base: position 2,410,657 of record JAHWFO010100943.1, on the reverse strand, counting down.
TTTCCCGGCGGCGCGCGGCCAATTATTTCAAGCTAATAACGCTATAAACTTCCCATGCGCATCTTTAATGCTCAATCTACAAGAGATAATTTTATTCTTGAAGAATCAGTTGTGAATGAAAATTATGAAACTGTTTTAGCCAACTCATTGCTTTTCTGAAAGAGGGTACACTTTAACAGTCCCTCTGATAAAACAATTTCACTGTTATTGAAGACAAGCACTCGTTTTTATTTGCTTTCGAAATTGTGCTTTTAATAGGTAACTGAGAGGTCCTAATGTTTTATGTTTTTTTATTATACCAGAGATGTTATATAGAATTTATATTTATAGAATGTATATCAGGTATCGCAGAAACTTCTCTCGTTTTTAGATAGCATACAGTAAAATAAACAATAACAGCTTTCGTTACTTAATATTTTTATTCATCGAAGTAATCTCCATCTGATTCCAAGACCTTCTCTTAATGTTCTATCAACTCTCGCTGAAACATTCCCAGTCTTTAGACTTAAAAGTAAATTCTACGCTCAAAACAACTTTGTTTTAAAACGAAAAATGAAGGTCTCAATAATCACTTAGCATATATAAAAATTTTCAATTCGAACCTAAAATTAATAAAATATACGAAAAACTCATTTTTCCTTCTCCCTGCGACGAGAGACTCGCCATTTTTCAGGATACTGTGACGTCACAGTACCCAATGAACTATGGAAGAATTTCGGAATCGTGACGTCACACATTGCAACAAGTGCTATCGGGTTGTCAAGGAAGCTACAGGGCATCGCATTTCGTATGCAAATACGAAAACTAGAGCGATAGTAACTATAGCGATTTTGATAACAGTGACAGCGACAAACAAGGGCTGTTAGCAGAATTAACTGCTATTGCAACTTCTGTGATCTACAGCCCTATACATTTAAGCCGTTGAAACAAGATCTTGCCCCCACCCCCCTCCGCTTGCCGCAGCAGATAGGCCTACCTCATTCCTTCGGCGCTTAGCATGTTTGTCATGGTCGTTGTTCTTGAAAATCCACTGCTTAACCGATTCTGATCGTAGGAATGTATAAAACGTGAAGTTTCTATCGGATTTCATATTTACATACCCAAACACGGAACAATTTAAAGGCATTCTGATAGAAAACAGGCTAGCAAACTCTTAGGATATGCAGAATCAAAACTAGGATAGAATCGAAAACGACTAGGCGACGAAATTCCCTCAGGTTCTGGCGATACGTAAGTACTTCATGTTCCACCGATTCTTCTAAGAGGATCATACGGCCAATTTTCAATCTTCCGATGCATTTTACTTAATAAAATATTAGGATAAATCGAAAATTTTCGAATGATATTTATTTTATTAACCTGGATTAATGTTATGATGAAAAAATAATAAAGTCAAATTTTTCCGTAGAATTTACCTTTAAACAACAAATCCAACTCCTCTGCGAGGGCCTCTTTGGTTTTGAAGCATTTCTTCTGCATATGGTAAGGTTTTGAAAAAGATGGTAGTCTGTTGGAGAGAAGTCAAGCGAATGGGTGCGGGGAACCTCCCTCTCAATTGCAGAGTTTTTTCCACTCAGTGGCTATGTTCACGTCCCCATGAATTTATGAAGACTCACGTCCATCTCTCTGATTGGCTGGGAATGTCACGTGAGCGGTGGACGTGGCGTATGAATGTGCACAGCGTCGTGTAAATTTTCATTCACCTTTTCATTTTTTTGTGCGATGTACAGTCGGGTGCATAAAGGTTTTAACCTAAGTCAAAATTGTTCGGCTTCCTTACAATACTTCAATATAATGAGATTACTTTTTCCAGGTATCTAGTCGAGCACGCTTACTATGGAATGATTCCATTACGTTTTTGCTTAGCATCGGGGGTAGGCAAGTTTTATGTCACGTGCTCAACTATGTTGACAAAAAGATTATTTTGGCTGTTCTGATGAAAATCTTTCTTTTATTAATAATAAACTAATCTATTTGGTTAATAATGTAACATAAATGGTGCACAGTATCGATATAATTATATGCGTGATCAAGAGATGCAGCGCTCCTTTAGGTGTAATGCGGAAGTGATTTAAGGTGTAAGCAGGGAATAGGGAGTGCCGTTCTCCCTATTCCCTGGGTGTAAGTGGAAGCTATTTTCTTTTGACTGCTGGAAAGGTTACAAGTCTCATTTTTTTTGTGTGTATAAAATAATCAACGTCAATTATGCCAAAACCATCCGAAAATTTTTTTAAATTTATTTATTTAACTAGATGGATCCCGTCAAAATTTGACGGAGAACAACCCATCTTATTATTAATCCCCATCGCTTTAATTAAAAAATAATAAAATAAAAAATTGTCAGAGCAACAAATAGAATAATCAGAGCTTAAATATCTCATTATGCTCAAAGAATAAGAAATGAGTTAATATATAAAATCAAAATAGCTTTAAACTAAATTTCTCTGAAAGTATTAAACTGAGACATAAAGTGTCAGCGGATAAAATGATCAGTTTTTAAAGCTCTTTCTAACGATATAACATTTAACATAACATTTTCAGAGTTTTTCATTAGTCACAAGGAAACGTCATAAAATGATCAAGGCAGGATTTTCTTTCTGCAAATCTTCAGTTTATTTAATTCAAAACAATGATTGAATATTGTCTCATTACAACAATCCCTGGCTTCTGATGGATTGTCGTAACTTTCTTTGTTGGCTTCAGATGCGCATGCGCAGAAGTGCCAATTTTGCTCTTACAAAAAATGCTTTGCGTTTTAATATACAGGGTGTTTTTGAATTGAGTACAGATTTTTTTGGGAGATGATAGAAGAGGTCCTTGGAAGTATTTTTTGTCATATGAACATGGGGTTCCCGCAGCTCCGTTCACTTACAATACTGCATTGAACAATCAAATGACACCGGGACGCAGTGTGCGTTGGTAGGCCTAGACTATTTTATTTTTAACAATTAACACAAGCAATCTACTGTAATAACTTTTAAAGTAATTGTTTGCAAAGAAATTTCAAGGTGCACGTGCTTGTTTGTTGAAAAGTCTTAGAACAAACTTCGTCAAGGAGATTCCATGGTATCCAACCCCTTTGTAAAATACGATTAGTCCATATGTAAATGAACGAATCTTCATTCTGGGAAAGCAGTAGGTAAAGATTTGTTTTAAAAGGTTCACTTGATGTACTTTTTACATGTGTAAAGTTAAACAAACACTATGAATCGTTTTACATGGAATGATTATGCAGACATGCATCTGTGTCTCGGTGCTGCTGGTACCATGGATGGTGCAAGGAGTTTGTATGCTGAACGTTATCCCAACAGAATTCTTCCCAATTCACGAACATTTGGTGCAGTAGATCGTCGTCTAAGAGAAACAGGCGCATTTGCTCTCCTGACAATCGCAACACCCAGGTGCACCCATCCAATCGGTAGAGTGTGAAGCATGATTTGTCGCGCCACATGACGCTCTTCCAGCGATCCACTGACCAACATCGTCGCTCTTTATACCCGGCCACACGATGCTATCAGCGTGGACGTCGTCGGTGTTTACGCTCCCCTGAATTAAAGGATGAAGTTTTGGAAAGGTTTAACCGAAATCCATCGACAAGTACTCGTGCGATCGGAGCTGCTCTGAATACTAGTCATACCATTGTATGGAACATTTTACATGACAACCTGCAACATCCGTTCAAGCTTCGAAAGGTGCAGGAATTATGTCCCAATGATCAGGGTCCCAAGCGTGCTTTCGCGGAATGGTTTATGCAGCAACAGACTTTCCTTCCATGGTTTTGTGGACAGATGAGGCAACGTTTACGCGAGAGGGAATGTTCAATAGCTACAATAGTCATCTGTGGTCTCATGTCAACCCGTGTTGCAACACATGTTAACAGTTTTCAGCATCGTTTTTCGTTGAATATTTGGGCTGGCATGATTCACAATGTCCTGATTGGGCCATATCTCCTACCGTCTTAACGGGCAAACATACCTTGGTTTCCTGAAGGAGGAGCTCCCTGGTCTTCTTGAAGATGTTCCACTAATGACCAAACATTTGATGTGGTTTCAACAGGACGGCGCACCTTCGCATTACACAAGAGCAGTTAGAGATTACCTAAATGAGACATATCCTGGTCGTTGGATTGGTCGTGGCGGACCAGTTGCTTGGCCACCGAGATCGCCAGATCTCACACCGATGGATTTTCTTTATGGGGAAGCATAAAATCAATGGTGTACTCCGAACCCGTAGATACCGAAGAAGAATTGGCGGCTCGTGTTGTCGCGGCAGCAGGTGACATCAGCGACCGTGCAAATCAACTGTTTCCACGCGTACATCAATCCATCATAAGGCGTTGCGAATTGTGCTATGAAGCAAATGGCGGTCATTTCGAACAGTTACTGTAAAAGTCATACAGTAGATTGCTTGTGTTAATTGTTAAAAATGAAATAATCTAGGCCTACCAACGCACACTGCGTCCCGGTGTCATTTGATTGTTCAATGCAGTATTGTAAGCAAACGTAGCTGCGGGGACCCCATGTTCATATGACAAAAAATACTTCTAAGGACCTCTTCTATCATCTCCCAAAAAATTTGTACTCAATTCAAAAACACCCTGTATAGGATTATATATTTTAATAGTAGAGAATATTAAATGATTTGAACAAAATCTGATTTTTATAAAAGTAACGGTGGTATGAATTAGTGTATATTTTATTAAAAACTAAAATTTAAAATGAAGCATGACATGACAATTAACATGAAAAGTTTTTTAAACCCTCAAATAAACAGATCAAATTGCACATTTGGATGAAAAAACTTTAATCTGTTTATGGTGTTCATTACATACACTTTTTAAACTTAAACGAAATCAAAAACGCGATAATGAACAAAAAAAAATGTCTATCCATATCGGATTCGAACTCTGCCATTCGAGGCAGTAGGCAGAGACTTTAACGATGCTGCTGTCAGCCGCTATCGCTTATTATTGTCAGGAGGGAGCAGGCGACGAGCACATCCCAAGCGTATACCTGCTACCTTATTTTCATTCAGAAGGGACAGGTCCATTCTAATCTGCCTTGACTCTCAGTACAAGTACCTGATTTTGCAACCGATCAACATCCAGAAAGCTCAGCCCCTACGGAGCAGGTAAAAACTTTTTCGCACCCGACTGTACTTGTTTGATGGTACAATTCTAAACATTTCAAAGTAGTGCAAGCAAAGCAGGATCGATAGCACACGTGATCCCTTTCTTTCGTGCCCCTGTAATAGTTCTGCTTCGCTGCTTCTACAATTGAGTGAAGTTGATCTGCTCATACTTCAGAATAGCGTCCTCTAATTCTTTAAGCGATCCAAATGTCTGGCCCACAGAAAGGATGGTGATGCTTGCTAACACGATCGTGAAGTTGTGATCGCCAGGACGCGCAATTAGGTTCTCTTTCACACAGCAGACTCACCATCTTTATCATGTGACATTCCCAGCCAATCAGAGAGACTGGACGCGAGTCTTCATAAATTCACTGGGACGTGAACGTAGCCACTGCGTTTTTTCCAGTTATTTTTGCCATGTGCGGACGAGCGTTATCCCGCAGCAACACAGCGCCTTTCATGTTAACCAGTATTGCACGTAGTGGTTGTATTGCACGCAACTTTCTGCGGGCAGTTGTAGCATCTCACAATTAAATGTACAGTACAGTGATGTTCCGAGGAGCCCACTGTGTATACTCTGGCCGCGGTGATACAGAAAACTGGGAATTATCTTCTTGGGATGGATGTCTTGTTTAGGGACCTTCTTCGATGATTCATTCCTGCTAACCACTGATAAAAACGTCTGATCCAACGCCATGGTTGATCCCGGTAACGTTGGATCACTGAAGAGAGATAGTCAAACGTTGCTTTTTCTTGCCAGTAGAGAGCTTGGGGTCATTCAAGTTGCTTTTTCTTGTCACGCTGATTTTTACCATTTTCATATTTTACAGTTATTGATAAAGTGTTTCACATCCCTAACCATTTGCGGCCAGTAATAATGTCTCTGCAGCCGGTGTAGCGTTTTCGCGATTCCACGATGACCTAATAATGGATTATCGTGTGCCGCCTGTATAACCGCCACGTTCATGTCATTTCCTACACAGATCCGGCGTCTGCATTTCTCTCCAACTCTACCCCCAGTTCGATACAATAGACCATTGATTATGGTGTACGCTGCATCTGGTTTCTTAGACCTGTCAGGCGGATATGGTGGTGCCTCCTGAATCTGTGCCCGGATCCAGTCCTCCTTTTCCCGAGCCGCCTGCAATCTTTGCATCCATATGATGATACCACTGCAACGTTCGCGTCCACTGGTCGAAATAACATCTACGACATGGTTTTGCTTACCTGAAATGTGAGATACTTCGAAGTTGAATTCCTCAATTTCTAGCGTAGGATTCTCTGGTTGTTCCCTTTCATTGTGCGAAGAAAAGAGAACGGCCCTTGATCCGATAAAATATATAGTTTATATCCTAGTACTATGTGTCTAAAGTGTTTGAGGGCTTTCGTTATTGCAAATGCCTCCTTTTCAATAGCACTATAATTAGTCTGCGAGCCATGCAGCTTTGCGCTGTAGTAAGCAATAGGCATTGTAAGACGGCACCAATGGCTACTACGTTCGATGCGTCTGTGTGCATATAAAAAGGTTTATAAAAGTCGGGAGCGATCAGAACAGGAGGAGATGTTTCTTTATTTGACAGCTGACATTCCATGTTACTTTAGCATTCTTTTTTGTTAGCGCCGTGAGAGGACTGATAATGTCAGGTTGGAAATGAACTGCCTATAGAAATTCGTTGCACCAACAAATGGCTCCCAGCGAGCGCGCCATTTCAAACAGCTTTGATGGAGGAAAGCCGTGATACTTATACTCCATGTTAGGGACGGATATTTTCTCAATCTCGGTAAGTTTAGTTATTGCTTCATCAAAATTCGCGGGACCTATGCACACAAGTGGCAACTTTAATTTGTTTAGTACTCCCGTAATCGAAATAAGAGGATATCTTTTGTCGAAATAAGAGGATATCTCTGCTTTGTAAAGTGCCTGAGACACGCGAGAACAGCAGTTGTAATCGGTTAGCAAAGTCCCGAACTGTTTCAGTTTTGTTTTTTTTTTGTATCGCATTGAAGAACTCCTGACGAGATTTATCTTCATCAATCGGCCTTCGAAGGAACAGGTTGATCAAGCGTTGGGAGAGAGTGGAGAAACAGTCTATTGAGAATAATTCAATTTCGTGCGCAGTTCGCAACGCCTCACCCGTTAATCGGGATCGAATGGCTGTACGGCAGATGTGATCCGGCCACCTGGCGAGCTGCTGTATTCGCCTCGCTATGTCAATAAAGTCATCAACACTTATGCCCGTTTGTTCACCAGAGAATATGGGGACAAGGTTTGCCAGCTCAAGGCTTGGTACATTAGAGTTCTCATGATCAGCGATAGTGCATCCGCTCTTGAGGTTACTGTCTTTCTACACCCGATTTCATACTGCCCAACCCAGGAATGGCGGACCTGCCTTCTGCAGCACCAGCATTTGATGCCAGCGTAAAAAGAACGCCACGTAGCGCCAGTGTAACACGGGAGGTAGGTCATGTATATCTGAGTGCAATATTGTTCACTGTATCCTCAAATAATAAAAAAAACCCAATCCTTTGATCCTAGTTAGCCCGCTCTTGATAAAGAAACTTATTCGTCTAAGTTATACTTTTAAATAATAAATGCAATTTATTAACGATAACGTTATGAATGAAAATGGATCAAACTCAATTATAAGTCAGAATTAGAGATGAGAATACGTACAAAAGAAATGATAACTATTACTATTTAAATAAACTTAAATGAAAAGTTAAATGTTGAAATGGCACCTATTCTCCCATTAATAAAAGAATTATTTAGATCAAAAGATAACAACTATAATCTCAATGCTTTACTGTAATTTCAGTTCTCTAATTGTCCCTCTACGTTCAAAGTTTCATATACAAATTGTCACTTGTAACGCGCCACGAGAGGGCCCAAATTATACTATTATCACAGTACCTCTTTGCCGATTCACACACTTGCTCTCACTGGTTACCGTTGCTCTCACGTAGCCTTGCGCTTTTCCTTGCTCATTCGTCGCCTTCTTCCGACGATCACCTCTCGCTGTCTGCCGTTCCGTTCAAGAGGCTTCCACGATGATTCCAGACGCTGCCTCACGTGAGGTCCGTTGTTCCCGGCTCAGGACTGAGATTGAACTCTTGCTCCTTTTCCACAAGATTCTCTCTCGCCCGTCCTGTCTCACCGAATAACAACGATCACACATGTCTTTACCATCGATCGCTCTGCTCTCCGCAACTGGTCTTCGCATAACGCGGAAGAGGCTGGGAACGCGGCTCATCAAACGCTGAGCTTCGTTTCGTGTCTCCTGCTGCGTTGCGTTCGAGTCCCTGGCATGCCCAACGCCAGCTATTGCTCTTCCCGGCTTTCGTGCCGTTTTCCCCGGTGCTCGCACCACACACGTTGCTGAGAGTCTCCTTTTTTCGTGCTTCTCCTCTCAGTGCTCAGGCTCAAGTCTCTCTACTTTCTCTCTTTCCTCCCCCCGAATTTTTTTAAATTTTTGTAATTTTTTCCTTGTTCAACCATCCCAGAACGCTTTTTATTGGTTTACGTAACTGAAGGCTTGTCCTTGAACAAAGAGTTCTGCGATTTCCACTTTCCCCTCATTTATTCTTCCTTCACTTCCTCGTTTAAACAAAGGCTTTGGCTCCTCTACCCTTTTTTGTTGTAATCTCTTTTCTTATCAACCCCAAGCCACAGAGTAGAAAGAAGCGTTCTTTCTACTCTGTGCCCAAGCGTTCTAGTGTGGTTGTGAGGACATGTACCAATGAGAACTAAAATTGATATCATTTATCGTTTTTTATTCCTTACAAAAGAAAATAGCGAAATCGAGAAATATAAAAATTCTATTAAAAAAAAGCAAAAATATCCTAGCAGTATGCTGTCCAGAATGCCAAAAGAGCTGATAAAATGAAATTGGAATTACAACAAAAGAATAAATATTATATTACAGCCATGTGATCATATAAGAACACATTCACACAGATATAGATAACCGGGACACCTATATCTGTAGGGACATATTCCAATACGTCAAACCTGTATCATTCTAGAAAATGGGCGCTGGAGGAAGTAGAAAGTGATTTGGGATTATTCTCAATGAGCTTCGAAACGGTGAACAATATTGCTGATCTATTAAGAAAGGTCACGACTTACACAGTCCATTCACATTAATGTGACCACCCCCTACGTTCAACGTCAACGGAAAATAGTTACGTCCAGAAGGTACGTACCAATATCAGAGGTGGGGGGGAGTATACGAAGGATATCAGAGAGAAGCAGAAAACATTACAATTGTTGGAGTCATGGCGAAACGTAGCGATTTATCCGATCTCCAAAAGAGCATGATCATCGGCTTCCGAGCCAAGGGCGGCAGTATTTTCGAAACGGCTAGTTTTGTGAACTGTTCGTGTGCCGCCATAGTGAAAATGTACCGTGCATGGCAGAATGGCAATACCCAAAAGCAGCGATGTGCCAAGTGTGGGGCACCACGGGCCATAGATGACAGTGGTGAACGATGGCTACCGAGATGCGTGCAAGCGAACAGACGTGCAACCGTGGACCAACTGCCTCCCAGATGAACCAGGGGGGCTACCAAATGTGTACCCTCAACGACATTTCAGCGAACGTTACTGCGTATGGGGTTCCGCAGAAGATCGCTGGTTCGTGCACCAATGTTGACGGCTGTTCACCGGCGACATTTGCACGCCATTACCGCAACTGGACAGCAACAGAGTGGCGAAAGGTGGCTTTTCCCGATGAATCACGGTTTACGCTCCATCGGACAGATGGCCGATGGCGTGTACGACGTTCAGCGTCAGAAAACAAACGCCCTGCAACTCGTGCCGCAAGGGTCCAGGCCGGAGGAGGCAGCGTTATGGTCTGGGGAATGTTTTCATGGCATTCCCTAGATGCACTCATCATTGTGGACGGCAGTACGCATCTGTCCTTTCGGACCATGTTCACCCCTACATGGAGATTGTGTTTCCTCAGCACGATGGCGTCTTCCAGCAGGACACTGCGACGTGCCATACAGCGCGCAGTGTCCGTCCCTGGTTCGAAGAGCACGAGGATGCGTTTACGGTACTCACCTGGCCAACAAACTCCCCGGATTTAAACCCCAGAGCATCTGTGGGATCACCTCGATCGGGCTGTTCGCGCCATGGATCCTCCACCGCGCAACCTACGGCAGCTCGCCACAGAACTGGAGTCGGCATGACTTCACATCCCTGTCAATACCTTCCAGAATCTTATTAACTCTCTTCCTGCCCGTCTCGCAGCTGTCCGCTGCCGCGAAAGGTGGTTATTCTGGCTATTGATAGGTGGTCACATTAATGTGACTGGACAGTGTATTTGCAGGGGCTTTATAAGGACTTGGGATAAACAAAAACATATGGGCACTCCATTCTTAGACTCTGGACGGCCTCTGAAGTGATCGTGACGTGACAGTGTTTGATCCCCCTCCCTCCCCCAGCAACGTGACGTAATACTTGAATGACCCCTTGTGTGGTACTCATCTATCAAATTTTCTGACTTTCGCGATGATTTCGTATTGCAGGTTCGGAAACGGGATCTATTTACCATTCTGACAAATCAGTTCCTGGTCAAATCATTTTCAATGTCTCGTATCCACTGCGAAACTTGGTAAATTTCAATCTACACTTGGCTTTCCGATCTATCAAAACATCATTACCAAATGCTTGATGGATATTTCCTAAACTTATAAATTAGAGCCGCACGAATTTTTACTTTAATTGAGACCATTACGAATGTCGATATCTCGCTAACAGAAAAAGCCCGAAGCTTTTTATTATCTGCTTTTTCAAGACAAATATCCGTAGTTTTAATTGATATGCAGTGAGGCTGAAATAATATTTGCATATATGTGATCATTGGCTAGTGAAATGATGATGTCGAAGAAACGACAGAACTATCTGCGCCACCTGATATTGTATTATATACGGCTACGTGCGAGTCGAATAATTTGATTTGAACGCATTCGAAAATCCTATCAAATCTACATTAAAACAATTCGAAATGAATTGATCTGTTTCTCGAGTCATTCGAGCTTTTATCGAATTCATTTGAACTAGCATTTGAAGTTTGGATGCTGTAACGAATTGTGTGATTCATTCAATTAATTTTTGAATGCCTTATTCGAAACCTATTCGAATGATGGCCTTCCGAAACCATTTGAACATATTTCTCTTGAACATATCTTGGTTTTCTTCACTTTTCTCAACATATTTGTTGTAATGTTTCCATATGAAAGACCTAGATGATATATTTGGTTCCATTTCTAGCACTATTATTCTAACGTTAAAGTTAATGCTGCAGTCGTACGCGTACGAGTCTTTGCATTTCAATTAAGCATTTTAACAGCATTTACAATGTCCCCGAAGATTTCTAATGAATTAGTCCGCAATAAACACCGAAATGAGCTATTATATGTAAGCCGTTATAAGCTTATTTTCGGATGTACCCGAAGGTTTCGAATGGTATCGTTCGGATAAAACCAATTCAAGCTTACAGTAGTGATCAGCCTCCTTGAATTCAAGTTTTTTTTTAACTTTTTTCCGAATTCATTTAAAATTATATTCGGACAGTAAATAAAATAGATGCACCCTCTAAATATCAGAAGGTCACAAGAGTTGTAGCTTTGAGCTTACCTCTTTCGCATAATAATTTTCATTTAAATATAAATGAAATATAAATAAATCAGAACAATAAATAACTGCTACCAAACCTGCGAATTAGAACATCAATGAAAGTGTTTAATAAGATTGGCCAGATTTTGTTACATTTTAAAAATATGCCACGTGATATATGAAGAATTGCATAAATTTATTTAAAATCGTTCTCAAGAAAACAAGTCTCTGGTTAAAAAGAAAAGTAATTTGTATCTCATTTATTCACAGAAAAAGTAATATGAAAGCGCTTGTTAAATGAACAGTTTTATAAAGCAGCCCTGATTCAATCTTCCCATATCTGCAACCCACAAAAGAAATTATTTGGCTGGATTTCTTTCATAAAATTACCAGGAAGGGATCTAATATAGCAAAAGAAAGTGTGGGATATCTCTGCATTGAAAACTTCATTTCACAATTAAGGAAATCTGGAGATTTAATGGTAGGGATATCTAAAATCCAAAAGATTCCAAAAGTACCTGGAATGTCTTTTTAAATTTTCGGGCACGGACCATTTGTCTCCTTTCACATAATAATCATCCACACAGGTCGGGATTCGAACTCGTGAGTGATGGCTCGAAAACTGGAAAACCAATTTTTATTTGGCCATCTCCGGCGGACAGCTTTATCCGAAAGAAACCTAAATGTTTTCGATAGACAAGAGGACTAAACTAGTAAGGTTAATGATGAAGATCTGCAGTAGCGTCCTATGGAGATGTTACGTTTGTTTGAGAGTGTGTGCCCATCAATCGTCGGTTATCCTACAACAGGATCGAAATTTCTGATGATAAAATTTTTGATGAGAAATTTCAATTGCACGGAGTGTCTCAAAACTCTACGTAATAACTTTGAAGGAGGTAGAGAATATCGCGCTGAACCACAAAACGGATACACATAGGAAAGTTTCACCGGAAACGGATAGGTAGCGCTATACGCCAGCGCTTCAGGTTGGTATTTGGGGATTACTCATTAAGGCTTGCCACATCGTTGAACGAACATGCATCGTTATATGAATGCCGAGTTGGCGGATATGCACCTCGTGTACGGGTTAGCTGGGAGTAATGGAAAGGTGTAGGGAAAGGTGCCCAATCAGAAGTTTACCACATCCCAAATATTTGACAATCTAGGTGTCAGGCATGAATCGCTGCGAATGGTCGTAAATTTGAACACCTCTTGTGAAATTCTTTGTCTAGCAATTGTTCCACTGTTAAGTTTCGCGTAATAAAGTGCTTTACAACTGCTTCCTGGGTCGTTCTTGCTGTGTTTTTGTGTCTAAACTACTTCCTCGGGTGGCGTTTCGGTGATACTATTGTATTCTAAGAAACTACAGGGAGTCCCATAAAGGGCTCCTTGATTTTAAGAGTGAATATCTCGGAAACGGAGATCGATAGAAGAATGAAACAAGTGATATTTTATTTCGAAAGCCGTAGTCGCAGTACGGAGTCCGAGAAATAGGCTATAAACTGTCCTTTGCAAGCAGCCATTTCAATCACATCACAATCGATTCAAAATGTGCACCTTTCGCAGCAAAGAGATGGCGCAAACCATCCACTTCTTTCAGTACGCTACTTACAGCGCCATCTGTCGGCAACATTTGTAATTATTTTATAACTAATTTTGAAACTTTCGTATCAGATTTTTATGGCTTTCATTCTTCTATCGAGCTCCGTTTACGAGATATTTACTCTTAAAATCAGGAAGTCCTTTGTAGGACACCCTGTATGTATAAAAGGTTTAGCACAATTTTCTCTACCTTTCCTCGACTTCTGTATGTAGAGTTTTGAGTTACTATATACAGAATTTCAATTTTTATTTTAATGTGAAATATTGTATGATGGATATAATAAGCATTGACGACTACGGCATATCTCTGCTTCGACATATATTCAAACCTATCGAGCTTCTTTGGGAAAACCCATTGCTATCAAAAAGTTGCCAAATTCGGGCTTTCGTGTGGTGGGCTGTTTGTGCCGCGCTGAAATTGAACGAGAAATTTGAACGCAACATGGTGCATCAAATTTTGTTAAACGCGCTAAAAATCTTTGAAATACGGAATTTGCCCCGGCAGGCATTTGATGAACGTGTTCTAGGTAAAACAAATTTTTGAATGGCATGGATGTTTCAAACGTGGCCAAATATCTCATCACCTTTCATGAGGACCGTGTGAGATACAAACGACCGGTATCGTGTGGCCATTGGAAACTGGATGAGCCATGATGACAACGTCCAGCTCATGCATCCATCAAAGTGCGCCGGCTTTTAACTCGAAAAACCACCCCACCCTCCCTATTCTCTTAACTTTGCCATCCACTATTCTTTCTTATTTCCTTGAATAAAAACTAAACTGAAAGGGCGTAGATTTGCCGCCATAGAGGAGATTCAGGAGGAAAGATGACTATGCAGAAGAGCTTGAAAACGGAGATTTTCAAAAGGGTATCACCAATTTTAAAACTGCTGGATCGCTGCATTAACGCCGATGAAGATTATTTTGAAAGTGCACCTAATTGTTTCAAGTGTGTACTAATGTACAGGGTCTTTATAATTAAAGTTCCATTTTGACATGGTCATTAAAAAAAACTACTGGACCAAAAGCTATAATACTTGGTAATATTATACAAGAGGGCATGGGAAGTTGATACCCACCAAAAAAAAAATTAGTTCAAAAGGTCACCACCAGCATGGAATTGCGTTCTATGCAATACTCGTATACGAAATTAGACACAGTAATCCGGTGTAACCTGCTTTCAGTAAATGGTGGAGGCCACATTCAACATGTAACTAATTTTAGTAACGATTAAACACTTGTTAACCTGTGTCTTCGCGTCTAATTTCGTATACGATTTTGGTCCAGTAGTTTTTTTATGGCAATGTCAAAATGGAACTTTAATTATAAAGACCCTGTATATGATTAGTTTAGAAAGTTTTGATAGCATCGCGTATGTAGGCCCATTATATTTTCGCATTTTCCATTAACGCTGACTTAATATTTCATCCCTTTTTAATGAAGAACATCAACGAAGCAATACATTGTGCTCGGGCAACTTACTTGAGGATTCATTTGCATGCCTTTTATACAAAACATTTTAATTATCTGATGAGCAATTATAGAAGAAATTTATTGCACAATAAGGCCGCAAGGAAGCAACAACAGTGGATTCATGCTTATTTTACTAAGGATATAAAATTTATGTACACCAATTACGATTGTTTCCATAACTTTAATAGATTTTTAAGGCACAAAATTACATCTAAACAGAATGCATTTATCTTCAGTGGTCTCATTTTACAAGAAAGACAATTAAGAGACAATTAAATCATTCAACTTCTCCAATTGCTTAATTTGCCTTAACAAAGCGTTCCAAAGGAAACGTTACGGTGAGATTAGTCTAATATACCTCTCAATAAACGAATGGGTTAAAAGATAAAAGGGGCTTTTCCTTAATGAAGACGTTACCAGCCGTGATTTACAGAAAATTCGTCTATTGATTTTGCGTATTCCTGCTGAGTTTTCAGAGCGTGGTCATAAAAGGGAGATCCTCACACAACGCCGTTAAGTACACGCGGCAATCGTTGCCATGGCAACTCATCTTAATTCCGCTGTGTTTCTCTTTAGAAATGTAATGAAAATTCAGAAAACTGAAAACTTTTGAGCTCCTCAAGAGCACCATAGATAGCCTTAAACGCTTCCGATCGGCTCAGAGTTCAAAGAATTAAGGCCGATTTCGATCAATAAGTTTTCCCTCTGAATATTCCTCGGGCTCTTTAGTTGATTAATAAGCAACGATGAGCATTTCAACAAGCGTGTTTTATGTGAATAATTATCTTAACTGAGACAATACAAATTAAATAAATTTTTAAATCAATACAGGTTATTTTTATAATAGAATCTTTCTGAATTTTGCTTATGAAATTCTGTGTAATATCCGTTTCGTATAAAACTCCAGAATTGGATATACTTTCTAATTTTAATTTCATTGATTTAAGCCTGTAATTATGGAATTGCATGTAAAGGAAGGAAGGAAAATCCCCTACCAGAAAGAAAAGCCGGATACGTATTTCCGTATAATGAAGATGGAAATACCGGATATCTCTTATTCGTAGTTTTTGATTCTGTTTGTGAATCAAACAGAAAGCTCATGTTATGAACAGGAACATGATGCGATTGGCAATATGGACAAAGGTCTTTGTGAAAATAACAGGGTTTAAGTTATGTGCATAATAATTTTTCTATCGAAAAATGGAAGGAAAAATTCTGCGACCTGGGTTCGAACCAGGAACCCTGACTATCATGGCCGATGCCTCTACCAGTTGGGCTATCGCAGACACCCGGACAGCTATGCTGTCACAAGGTGTCTTAAAGACAACCAAGTTGTCAAAGGTTGAAAGCCCAATGGGAGGCGGGCACCTGGCTCACAGATCGAGAATTTCTCCTATCCAACCATCAGAAAGTTGATGAACTCGCAAGTAAATAAATAATAGACTGGAGATGACCTCCAAACATGATGTATTAATATTTCTATCGAAAAATGGAAGGAAAAAATTACCTGCAAAATTTACTTATTTACTTTTATATTTTAAATCCTCAAGTAAGTTGCCCGAGCACATTGTATTGCCCCTTTGATGTTTTAAAGCTTTCATGTTCTTATACATTGTGTTTTTAATCATTATTAGTAGCTAATCCTTTTCACTGATTACATTATCCACATTGGTTCCTTATTACGAAATCATGTTGTACCTGCTAAGCTTCAATTCTTTACTTTTTTCAGATTTAAATATTTGTCTTCCGCGAACTAAAACAAGAAGACCAAGACCATACCATGAAAAGCAGGACCAGACCATGATGGATACGGCACACTCCTCTAAATATCGTTCGCCGGGCATTCGCCAAACCCACACACGTCCATCAGATCGCCACAACTGGCAGCGGGATTCATCACTCCATAAGATGATTTTCCATTCTTCTGGAATTCAGTGGCGGTATTCCTTGTACCACTGTAACCTACGGGTCCCATTGAGGGCTTGTGAACTGCTGCTCTTGCATGAAAACCTCATGCGACGATCTCCCGGCATCACTAGACGACGTCGATCGAAAGTCCTGTGCCAACGTTTTTAACGAAGCCTTCCGGTTTGACATCACCACAGATTTCAAGCATCAACGGTCTCGATCTGTCAATTTTGTCGGTTTACTGGGTCTGGATTGGCATGTTATAATACCCTCTTGCTTCCACCTCAAAATAACATCACTCACTGCCGAGCGGGCCAACTCTTTCCGCACTAAGTTCGTGTCGTCTGTTCATATTGACTATAGTAGCTGCTATGAATGTATTCTAACCCGTCAATATCTTTTATAGGTTGAATGACGTGTACGCACGATCCCATGCGCTTTTGGAGAGGTTTACGATAACAATGGCCAGATAGTGTATATGTTGCATTCGGTATATTAGTCATAGGCCCCAAATATCTGTAAAAAGTGCGAATCGAAAAATATGGTACTCGTATTTGTCTCAATCATTTCTTTATTTGTTTATTGTAGACATATTACTGGCTTCGTTCTGCTAGATCTGGCCTAGATCTGCCTAGATCAAGATCTACAGCTTTCAAGATTTACAGCTTTCAAGATCTACAGCTTTCAAGATAAATATCATAAACCATTCAAGATTAATCTCGTATTTCATTTGTAGTTTTAAACTTTTTTATATGTTATCGGAGGGTTAACAACATTTTTAAGTAATTTTTGTTAAAAGTCAGGAGGAATGGTAATACGAAAGGACGACTTTTTTGTCGAAGTAACTGGAGAAAACGTCAATTGGCTGATAAATTCGAGCGAAAAGTCTGATAAAGAAACTCCTGATTTTAGACAGACCTTTTTCGTATTTTACCCTTTTAACCTGTTCATTTTCCCATTTAATCCTTCTTTCCTCTCCTTTCACGAACGATATCCTTCCGTTCTTTCTCATCGGATTTACTCTGTCGTCTTTCCTCCAACCAATAAGCGTTTTAATTCGGTGTCCCCAAAGGCCCAAAGGGCAACGCGAGACAAGGAGCCGATAGTGTAACTTCTTTCGCGTAGGCAACAGGTGTCGATGTTCTCAGTTGTGAAAACTCTCCCTCAAAAACGATACTTCGAAACTCAGTAGCGCAAAGGGAAAAAAGACCAGAAAAAGTATCGACAAAATTTAAGAGAATTGATTTTCCCAAAATACCTGTTCGGATAAGTTCGTTGGCTTGAAGATTTTTAGCACCATTATGTGAGCAACGCTTAGAAATAAACTGTATAAAGCAAAAAGCTTTTATTAAATTTCAGTTTACGAGTTTGAATTTCATTTGTCTCGATTTAATTTGTTATTAATAGAATCGAAATTTTGCTGCATTTTGTTGGCTGAAGTTAATAGGCTTAACTTCCTGGGCTCCTTTGACGCTTTTCTTCTGATAATTTTTTGTTATTTTGAACTTCAGTTAATTTAAACATTTAAATCTAAATATTCTGGAAATTTTATTCTTCTGATCGCTTTGTGCCGTGAAATTGAAAACTAAGTTATACTATTAATAAATTTATATCCATGTCCGTGGCTTGGTTAAACTGCAACAATAAATGCACCACGGCCACATTATGTTTTTCTTTGTGGACCTCCATAATAATACATTTTTGGTGTACAAAGCATACTTCTTAATCGTTCATCCGAAATAATAACATTCTGTTAGTAAATGTTATTTTCGATCTTACTTTAATTTTTACTATGGATGGAATATAGGGTGATTCAAAACTCAACGTACAAACTATTAGGGAAGGTAGTATGGATGACTCTAAGCAAAAAGTTCATATATACGTGTGTCCGAATTTGATATATGGCTGAATTTTATATTATCAATTTTGATGTGCCTTTTAGTTATCTCATAAAGAGCCGTTGTCTCGCCGAGTCCTTTGAACTTCGTTGTTTCTTAAAGGCATTAGCCGACAATACCTCATGAGCTTCGGGACAATTCCCGAAGTGCTCGCGTGTCAAGGAAATAATGAAAAGAAATTTAAATGACATGGGGGTGAGAAGGAACGATAAGGACAAGAGAGGGAGGCGTTGATATTTCCGATAATACGAGATAAGATGTATTGCCGCTCTTTCACCTGGTGTTTGAGCATCTTCATTGAGCGGTTGACCAGTAGATGGCGAGAAGTTGTTTTGAATAGATTTTGAATAGATTGAACCCCTTTCTTCGACGGTGGTGACTCTAGCTTCGCATGAAAGATCTTGAAAGCGGACGTCGATTAGGGACTGAGCACTTCTACTCGATTTCTCATTATATTTCGTGAACGACGAGCAAGTTCGTTCGTAAATCTCTTCCCCTGGGACAGAATTTCCATAGTGGACCAACAAGGGAACTATGAGACCACAATATGTGAGATGCAGCTGGCAAGTAGATCACAAGTTATAGCGCGAAATTCATTTGAAAAATAATAATCAGAACACTTTGTGATGGCTCTGTGAGCCTACACATTTATATACATGGTGTTTCATAATTGGTGTCCCGTCTTTAGGTCCAAATAACGACTCAAGGGGAACAGATTGGGGGAAAATGAATATTGATTATTTGGTTTTAATGTCCCCTAATTCAGAATAAAAATATTTCGCGTCCCTGGGGGTGAAGGGGTAAATTTTGAAAATTTTAATTTTGTAGGGGTAGGGGTTAGTCCCCATGTGTTATTTAGAAAGTTGTAGAGCATCATGTAAAATGTGGGTTTAGCAAAAAATCCGGTGAAAAAATCTCATCCCCTGCCCTTTATTGAGTGGGTAAAGTGAAAGGTATGGCTAGCTAATGTAGACAAAAACAGAAAAACTCTTTAGAAACTTATTAGAACTTTATTAGCTTTTCAGGGTAACGACTCATTCATTTTCAAATGTACTGCTTTCTAATAAGTATGACTGTTGGAGCTCATGATCGTTGGAGCTCAACGGGCGCAGTTGAGGATTTCACAAACGGCGAACCTCCTCGGGTTTTCCCGTGCAACAGTGTCAAGGGTATTCCATGAATGGCAGTTATACCAAAAAACAACTTCCAACAAACAACTCCGGACGAAACACGGCCGTGGATGAACGAGGCCAATGGCGATTGACACGAATCATCCACAGCAACATGACGGGAACAGCCCAACAAACTGCAGCGCAGTTCAATAAGGGAGCATCCCAATCCATTTCGGAGCACACGGTGCGGCGCACCTTGCACCGAGCTGGGTTTAACAACAGGCGGCCTGTACGGGTACCGTCGCAATCACCGCTAAATAGGAAAGCGCGCCTGCTAAGGGCACACAAGCATCGCCACTGGACAATGGATGAGTGGAAAAAGGTTACCTGGTCCGACGAATCGCGGTTCCTACTTCATCATCCGACGCATCTGGCGCAGACAGCACGAGGCCATGGACCCGTCCTGTCAGCAGACAACTGTACAGGCGGGTGGAGGAGCAGTGCTGGTCTGGGGTGTCTTCTCTTGGGACACACTGGGTCTTCTGATATCCGTAGGCACATCCCTGAATGCGACATACTACCTGAACATTGTTGCTGATCAGGTGCACCCGTTCATGATAATTGTGTTCCCTGGTGGTGACGGACAGCTTCAGCAGGCCAATGCTCCATGTCACCGTGCTCAATGGTCTTGGACCGGTTCGAGAAACATGGCGCGGACTTCCACCTGCTTCAGTGGCCAGCTCGGTCGCCCCATCTCACCTGATCGAGCATTTTCGGGATGAAGTGGAGAGAACCATCCGACGCCTTCCCACACTGCTGTCCAACTTGCACCAATTACGGGACGCTGTGATGTCAGCCAGGCAGTTCTCGCCGCTAAAGGAGGCGCAACACGCTATTAGCGGGGTGTCTTTAATAAATTGGTTGTTCAGTGTATATGAAATAATTTTTCACGACAGCCAGCTCGCAAGAGAGAAGTCAAATTTTCTCTCCATATCAATTATAACTGTGAGAGTTTATTGAATTCGACTACAGTCGAAGTGTACAGGCGGAGGTATTTACGATAAATTTCTCTGGCTTTAACCCCCTTTAATTCTCGTCAGTATTGCTTGAAGGGATAAGCAACGTTACGATCTAATTTAAATTGAAGTTATTGCATTTTCCAGTTCTTATCATACGAGAGTGACAAAGCTGACGCTTTCTAAATTTCGTCATCTCTGTGTTTGTCTGAACCACACAGATTTATCTGACTGATGAGTGTTTTCGTATCTGCTCATTCATAATTACAATTTATCTTCGTGGGACTTTCAATTTGTGATCCACTGTGTTGTTGTACCTCAAATCCCAAGCGAGTATTTTCGGCAATTGGTTATGAACGGGTACAACCACGGCCTTCTAGATACTACCAGGCCTGAACATGGAAAAGATAAAACATTATTACGTCAAACTGGTGGTGCTATTACAGAAGTTAGTTCAACGTCACAATCTTGGTGCTTCAACAATACATTATTGACGTCATGTTCAGGCCTGGTAGTTTCTAGGAGGCCATGGTACAACTCCGCCAATTTATTTCAATACTTACATTCTTCGACTTGTGTGTTTGTATTCATTGGTGTTCAACTTGTGCAACGAATCTATAGTGCTAAACAATTTAATTGAATCAAGTGCTGTGTGTGTATTTTTGTGTTGTAGGTGCTTCTCATTAAATCAATTAATTCCCGATCAAGGCTATGCACCTGTGCTTGTGCTAAAAGTGAATAATTTTATATATAGTGCGTGAAAATAATCTCTTCGATACAAGTTTGTGATCGCTGATTTAATTTCCCATTATTGTTATTATCTCTTGTTATTGGTGTGAATCGCCACCTCAGTGTTTTCAGTGAGAGATATTAAACCAAAGACATTTTCGTAACCATCATTGTTTTCAACAAACGAAATCATACTGACTGTTAAAATCCAAGATGGAAACAATGAAGGCTACATTGTTGCTCAGACTAAGATGGGCAGGTGACTTTTCCGCGTCAGGGCTTGAGTTAATGACAAACAAACAGCATATTTTAGAGTGTATGAATAAATGGCATAATTCTAAGTAAAGAATAAAATGATTATTCTTGCAAATTCAATTATTATGCTTTAAAGCTCCAGAGAAATTCGCTATATTGATCTAACCAATTAATTCAAACTATCTTTGGTTCTGAAGATGGTGAATTATTTATTTATGTTGAGGGGCTCTCTGTTTATTCAGTAGATTGAAAAGGAGCAGGAAGCATGCCCTTATTTGTACTGAAAACTGCATCGCCATTGTTCGTGCACAGTTCCCCAAACACGGTTTGTTCTATTTCCTCTACCAATCTTATTTATCTTGGAATAGATTTTCAAGAATAATTTGATGAATTCGTCATAAAAAAATCAATTTAATTTATTTTATACAAATTGCTTTTATCGGGCTTCTTTTATTTAGATTGCTTTCTTATTAAGTTAATAGAAATTACTTCGAAAAAGTGCCAAATTTTTAATGAAATCTTATGAACCTTTACGTAAACTTTGTTCATTGACTACATTCAAATAGACAAGACGGCCTCTTAATGATTATAGTCAGATTACATATTGCCAGATTTATAAGGAAATTAAGATTAAGGAATCTATACGTGTTTGTATGCTTGTCTGGTTTTAAAATGCCTGGAAGTAACTTATAAAGTTGATGGAAAATATTGCACACAGCTGCATATACTACCAAGATGATGGAAAAAATTCAAAACGAGATAATTATGTCAGCAACATAGAAATTAATAATTTATATATCCATGAAATAGATATATATGAAATAGACTTCGTTTATGTTTTTTAATATAGATAAAAATAATTCGATGCTCATAGCTTTTCTTTGATATGCTAAAAAGTTAAGGATGCAATGTCGAATTTTCCTGGCAAAACTCAATTGTACACAAAATTCCATTACGAGCATTTTAAAGAATTTTTTTCATTATCCCAAAGTGAATATTTACTGCATTAATTCTAAGGATTTTTCGTTTGTTCGTATTCATATTCAAATTCAGATATTGCAAAATTTCATCAAACAAACAGCCCGAGCAACGCAGGGGATACCACTTAGTATTGAATAAAAGACACCATAGCCGATAATTTCAAATTTACAAATATGGTAGTATAAATTTCCATACAAATATTTTCATATTCAATTACAAGTTTTCAATCAAGAAGAAAGTGTTCTGCAGAAACTGTAGAAAAATATTCTATTTTAAAAGCAAAGATACTTAGAATCTGCAGCACTTACAAACTTTACTTGGAATTTGAGTTCAAAATTTTGCAAAGAAATGGGAAAAAAATAAACTTTATCATGTTACTAAGAATGAAACTGAATGTGATTGCAGAATTTTTTTTATGATGGCTACTTCCAGCTTAAAATGCCTCTCGCTTATTTTTTTTATTATATTACAGCATAAAAGTACTCTACATTGAGTTACATAAACGAAAGACAGAAAAGGCTCAGAGGGGTACGAGAGCCGGGTAGCGGCGTCGAGCACTTTTGCATTTTCTCAGTGCATTAAACCTAACTTTATTTGGCATTTTGCTTCACTTGCTAATGGGAAACAAATCGCTCGCTCTCTCACGAACAGTCCATTTCCATGCAAAGCACCACTTCAAAATGCAATGGCCAATAACGTCACGAAACCACCGTCTACCACTCGCAAATGATTGGTCAAACTTTAAACCTCGTTATTACTTTCGCTTTCTTTCTCTCTTTCTCTTTCTAGTTTTTGTTTATTTACATGAGATGGGGAAGCAAAAACGTTGAATGATAAAAGCTTCGCTCAAAGACATAAAAAGGAAAAACATCTCTCGTCCCTTGTGTATATAAAATGATTCTCGATAAATTGTATATATAAAGAATTAATGTATAAGCTGCTAAATAACTACCTAATTCGTTTTTTCTTTGGAAATTATTTTATTAATTACATGCTACTTTGCAATTACTTATCCAATTTATTCTCCTAATGAATTTTATTTATAATGAAGAAAACATATTTCGATATTTAATTTTTTAATGAATTTTAATTTTTTACAACTTATAGAAATGCTAACATCAGCCGTGTGAAATCTATAATTAATAACTTCAAAAAATAAGACAATTTACTTACTCATTGATCACAGCTGATATAGTAATAAAAGCAAAACGTGAACACGACCAATCTTAATATCTATATAGGTCGAGGTCTTTGTATGGCTATTAGATGTATGAAATATTGAGGCTTTGCAATACAATTTATTGATTAATCTTTTTTTTTACCAACCGGTTTCGCCATCTTTTCCCGGCTGTGTCAAGGTGTTGGATTGAATAGCTGCTAAATATTTTTGAAAATAAATAATATCTGATAATATGATTGGTTTACAATGCACAGTGAATAACAATATCTAATATCGGAATCTGACACCCCGCATATACAATGACCGTTCTCCATATTGCCAAGGATCCCTTCAAAATTAGTGTCCTCAAAAGCATCGATAATCTTCAAAGCTGTTTCATCGAACCCCAAAAAACTTTTAAATATGCAAACTATTCCAAATTTTATGCTTTTTATTATTTTTCTATAACTTATTATTTATTTAATTTTATAATTTATAATTTAATATTTATTTTTATATATCAAAGTATCCTTATTGTAATTATTAATTTGCTTTGTTCACAGCCTCCTTCCTATTGTTAACTTTTATCTCAACAATCGATATTTCACTATGCATTGTAAACAAACGATATTTCACCATTAGATATTGTTATTCGTTTTCAAAAATATTTAACACCTATTCATTCCATCATCTGTCCTGTAATGACCATAATAGTTGAAAAGGACGTTAATACAAAAAAAAACAAAAAAAAACAAACCATTCCATCATCTTGACAAAGCCGAGAGAAAATGGGGAAACCGGTTGGTGAAATAAAGATTCATCAATAAAATATATTGCAAAGCCTGAATATTTTATTAATGGTATCACCCAAAGGAAATAAACATGTAATTTCCCCCCCCCCCCTCTTGTCTGAATTTTGTTATTTCTCTCCAGTGGTCTTTGCTCACCGTTTCCATCATCCAAATCATACTTTATAAATCATTAATTCGTGACATAAAAATAACTTCTAGAAGAGGGTAAGTTAGCAAAATTTAAACAGAAGACAAATTTATTCCTAACAATTCCTAAAATAGCCCTTGCGAGAGATTGAAAAATTAACGGTTAAGCTCATCTTAAATGTACTTGTTGAGAAAGAAATATAGTGAACCATTTTCATATGCGAATATTCATGACGGATGTATGACAAGCTTCCTAAATGTTATGGCGATCGCGCCCGACCGAGCCGAATTTACGTATGCCATGTGCTCTTCACGTAATTACAAACGTGTTTCTCACTCATTGGTTATGCAAAATAGAGAAGAAGGCAGGCCAACGAGCGATAAGACACTAAGGAAATATATTCTGAATCTTAAGAACTTTATTGTAAAATTTAAAAGAAATTAAGTTACAAAATAAAGCTGCAATATCAATCGATTCTCTCCAATCTACTTTTTCATTGTGTGTCCAGTCCATATCTATGCGAGTCTACACGTGATTACAACGTATTAAACACAATGTCTGCTGAATAGCGTTAAACTCCTGCATTGACGCTATTGATGCCCTCGATTAATATATGCGATGGATGCTCATATAATGAGTTTTTCATATGACCTCAGAAAGATCAAAGGAGCAGATCGCGTCTTGGGGGATCTACGACACTTCCAATTTTGATTCTTTTTAACTCTGTAATACTGTGCACTTAAAAATACGAGTGATCTAAGGACAAACTTTCTTTCGTCATTATAATACAGTAATGAAAAGATGTTGCATAAGCCACCATTAACGAATATTGTACTCGTATGATCTTCCGATTAACATTACAGCTTACTTTGTTCAAAAGATATCTTTTTCCGTACTCTTTCTAAGTCCTAAAGCTCTTTTTAAATCGGCAGTAGGCGCTAAAAGTGACATTTGAATTAATGCTGGGGCCTCCAAAAGCTTTTTTTCTGTCGCGGCGTGAGACGGGGGAAAAGGAAGACAAAGATATCTTCAGACAAAGATATCTTTCTAAATAAAGTGCTATTCTGTAGTTAGTAATGATATTAGGACACGGGGGCTCTAAGTGCTAGTGCAATCCAGTGTGTCGAGAAATAGTGGTTAGAGTTAGATTAAAACTCTTCGCGAAACTGGAACGCAACACATTAAGAAATTACTGGGTTGCAATTTTAGACTGAAAAGGCGTAAGAAGAAAAATGAATAGACTGATCAAATTATGCAGAAATTGGAGGCATCAGGTAGCGAGAATAGAATTTGACTTAATTTTCCAGATATTAATTCGTCCCAGGTTTTTCCACATGATAAAAAAAATCAACAATAGCTATTTTACAATAGATATTCCCTTTTGAGTCATACTTTTTCAGATTTTGTCAGTTTAGAATAATTGTTATATCTTGTAAGTAGGCATTGTACATTTGAATTCATCGTCATAATATATTCGAAGACCTATAATTCCAGCTAAGAGTTTAGCAAAACGCAGCAGACATTGGTAAGACTCTTGGTTTCTAATATTTCATTAATAAACCTCCTCTATTTTTGTGAAGAATAAAGAAGAAAAATTTTATCTCAAGGGCAATATGAGAATGTTGTTTGCTGCAGATAAGGAAAGATGAAACCATACCATCCAGATTCCCTATCAAACAGCAGAAGAAAAAAAATCGATATAAACAAGTGTTACCATGGTAACGATAAACGTATAACATTCTGGGTTCCATTAGCGATTATTTTTTACGATTTCTTTGGGTCCAAATGGAGAAGAAATATACAGGAGAAGAATTAGACTTTTTCTATTTTTATCGAGCTTCAAAAACTTACATTTCGATTTGAACGGAGGAGAAAGAAACGACTTCCTAGCTTAAATGTTGCGACTTGGTGGTCTGTCTAGCTTCCAATTACGGCGGGATGAGAGCAGGCTCAGCGTAATCCTTCGGAAGGAGCACGACGACACCCTTCCCGTCCCCCATGTTCTTCCAGAAACTTGATGCCTCTTTTATGGAAGATTATCGAAGATTTCAGGTAAGAAGAAGAGGGGGGGGAGGAGGGGGAAGCTTCCTTCAACTTTTTTTATACATCCGAACCTTGACATAAGATCTCTCCATGTTACATTACAAAGTTTCGAAAGGTTAAGTAGAAAGTTCTTTTATTTCGCCTTGAAAAATACGTTAAAGCGGTTTATAGAAATTTGATTTGCTCTGTATTCGTAGTTTTGGTTATATCGTAGAAGTTGACAAATAGGGAATAATAATATCAAAGTTTTTTTTTTCGTTTGGCGGCCAGTAATTCACTACTGGCAAAACATGGTGGTATTCCATAGCTCTCTGCATTAGTAAAGGACATCTCCGCTCCAGCAGAATTCGAGCCCACAATTCGATAGTCTAGAGAGCGATTATACGGTACATCAGCGCTCTCGGCAATAATTTACTTTTATTAGCGTTAAATAATTAAAAGATCAGCTATTTGAATCGCTTTCTTGTTAATGAAGAGAAGTGATCGAGAACTGCCGTTTCTTAACATTTTATAAAGTAGTCTTTATAATAAATCGTTAGATAATCACTGAGGGTTTTAATGGTACGCCTACCTCAGATGTTCGAATTAAAGATGAAAAATAGGAAAGAAAATTCCGGGCTGCGGAATTTTCTTTCCTATTTTTCATCATTAAGTCTTTATAAGTAGATGTCCGTCAAAGCGACACTTATAAATATGTTATTCGATTTACAGCTAACCAAAGTAGCTAGAAACTTTAAAGCTAAACAGATTCCAAGAAATTTAACAAAATTTTATAGGTCGGCGACTGTTTTTATTACAGGTTCTTGATAGGTTCTTCTATTAGGCAAGTTTTATTTGTTGGTCTCAGTCTTTAAGGTATCTCTCAGAACATCAGCTTTCAGAAACTTTAGATATGTTCGGTTGGAAATTCGTTTATCGTTGGGGTCTTTTTTTCATTTACAGAACAAACTATTTGCGTGATGTATCGGAAAGACGGCATTTTACCGGCATATGATGCAAACTTTTTATTTAACATGGAACGATGTGTTCTAATTGACTAATTGAATAATGAATATTTTCACACAACTAATAACGTTGAAAAAGGAAGTTCAAAAAAGGCCTTGGCTGAAACATGCTGACACGAATATTCTGGACACCTGTTATCTCAGAACGTCGGAACATCGTGTGTGCAAAGAACGAAAAATTATATTATAAAATCATGTTAATCATTCTCGCATCTTCAGGCGAACGTAAAATAAAATTCTTAAAGATTATCGTGATGGAAGAGACGAAAATTAAAAACGAAAAAATCAAATTCGAATTTTGAAATATCTTCAGTGATCCAAGTCAAGAAATCAAGCGGTTTAGAACCAGGAGGCTAGACTAAATGGAGTATTTGCGTTCGAGTCACTTGGGTCTTAATATTATTATTATTGTTATTAAGGACATCGCGATAACTGGAGATTGCTGCTGTCCCCGCGACCCTAACGGATAAGCGGATTTGAAAAGTAAATGATTGTATTATGCAAACAAAATGCGGTCGCACCGAGATAAAGCCTCTCTAAGGCAAAACGACGGCGACGAACGATGAAGGGGCATGCGATTGCCACGGTAAGAAAAACCGGCCTCCATTTGCCTCTTCTACGCCCTTCCTCTCTTAAGGCATTCAGCTAGGAATGTGGAATGCGTTTTGCATATCCCATCCCCCGGAGAAATGTTGGTTTATAAGCGTTTCCCTTATCATTGTGAGCATAGATTGAGAGGTACTATTCTGTTTCTAAGCAGACCGTGGACTAATTATTGGACCATTAGAAAAAATTTTGGAGCTACTTAGTTTGAAATGCCTCTACTGTAGAGTTATATTTAATTGAAGTTTAATTTATTATTTAACGAAAGTTAATGACAAGATTTATCTTGATATTATTTTAATAACTTGTAGATTGTAAAGATTCAATATCGAATTTACAAATCCAGTGCATTGCACACAACGCTTGATTTCTACTAGTACGATCAATAAGTTCGGAGACTGTGCTGATATCTCCAATCAAGTTTGGAGGAGAGGGGAACTATTTGACCGTGGGGTAGAGGCATATATGAGGAAGCAGCTCTGCAATGCAGGGTTTTTTCAAGCAATGTGTGTCAATGAAATATAGTTCGCGTTCGTCGGAAGGGCGTGATGCATTACGAGTTCGTACTGGAAGGGAGAACAGTGAACAAGGCGAGGTACATACAGTAACTGTCATGCCTCCTATGTTGCTGTCCGCCAGAAACGCCCAGAGCTCTGGAAAAGCAAGGATTGCGTACTGCTATATGACAATGCCCCCGCACATCGGTCTTTCATGGTGAAGGCTGCATTAGCCAAAATGGGAATGTTAACTCTTCCACATCATCGCTACTCACCCGATCTCGCCCCATGCAACTTTTACCTGTTCTCCCGTCTGAAAACGAACTCAAAGGACGACTTTCAAGAGTGCATCTGAGGTTCAGGAAGCAGCGACGGCCGCTCTGAAGACCATCTCCTCGACAGGCTTCCAGGAATGTTTTCAGCAACTGTACTCGCGTTAGCAAAAGTGCATAGCTGCAGAAGGGGAGTACTTAGAAGATAGTTATGTGTAACACTTGATAACAATACATCATATATGTCGGGAAGGCCAGTCTCAGAACTTATTGGTCGTACTAGTATAATTGGTTATTGTAGAAATTAATGTACAAGGATACAAGGCCTTTTCTTTTCGACATCGTTCATATTTTCTGTGCTTGCATTCCAGGTTCTCCCCAAGAGTTTTCAACGGCGGAATTCTAATTTGTTAGTGACGTCAACTGCGAAGAACAGAATGTCTAACGTAGCAGACAAAAAAGACAGGCCTGGGCCCTCAAAAATCATCTGGCTACAGTAGTCTTAGCAAAAATCCAACTTCCATTGTCTCCATCTTGGATTTTGACAATGGCTGTTTTTTCGTTTGTTGGAAACAATGAAGTTTGGATTATTGCTCAGACTACTGTGGTCAGGTGACTTTTGAGTGCCAAAGACAGACCCTGACGCGTAAAAGTCATCTGACCGGACTGCTATGGTCAGTAGTTGCATCTTGGTCTATTTTGCTGAATACGGGACGAATAAGGAGTCTTGAAATAGCAAAATGGTAGTGTTTTAAATTAAATCTTTTAATAAAGAAACCTACGCGTTTCGAAAGTACATTTCATCATCAGGGTGGGAAATGGCTACAACCGAATCAGCCCACACCACCGAATATATGGTATATGCCCACCAATCAGGTAAAGCTGACTGGTGGGTTATCGTTATCTGTGGCACTTACTCCTTCGAGGGAGTTTTGCGCCATCCCTATATCTTAACGACTGCTGTATGATGGTCGCAGCAGCCGGGACCAGCTTTACGTGCCCTCCGAAGCACGGGGGGAGATGGAAATTTCCAGGTGGTCACCCAACCTGTGGTTAGCCGCGCCCAAGGTTGCTGAACTCCACCAGTGCATTGAGCAAGGCGAGACAACTGAGCTACGGCTGCCCCCTGGCTGATGGTTACATAGAAGCTTACAGGATTTGTTAAAAGTCACCTGACCACAGTAGTCTGAGCAACAACGCATCCCTTTCCACGCATTGCGCCAACGCGTGACTAGTCGGGTGAATCCGTCGGATGTGGACTATGTCGAAAAGTGAAATAGTGCATTACATAGAGGACAAATGTACGTATCAGATACAAAAAAGAATTTTGAAAATCGGTTAACAAGATTTTGCCATGGAGGCATTACTTTTCGACCAACCCTCGTAGTAGCTTAGAAAACTTGAAGCGAAATGAAGATTTACTTTGAAATTTATCTACTTGCTTCTGATTCCAAGTTCATTTATATTATTTTGTTACAATTGAATACTACAGGTTTGAACTTTGTATTCTACTTCCATAGTCTTTACTGTATATTAAATTTATTTTAATTATTAAGGCATATAAACAGATGTGTCACAGTGTTTGGTTTTGCGTTCTATAAATAAATTCACGGTTTCTAGTTACTAAACATTTACTTGAATATCCGAAACTTTTATATCATGAAATTTAATTGAGTAGAATTTTTGTTTGGTAGGTAATATTTTTACGACGCCCAGTTTTATCATCGTCTTCAGAAGAAATATTGGTTGAATTCTTGGTACTATTATGGTTTCAATCATGAAGTCTTCTGATGGAATTTGAAAAGGATTTTAGGAGGGTTTTAGGAGAATTTAGGAGAATCATAAAAATCCTTAAGAAATGATGGTTACTGGAACCGCATTAGAATCGCGTCCCTTATGGGCTAAAAAGGATATCATACGCCCTGTCACAAGCTTCGACGATGCAACTTGATGATCCTTTCGGCTTCACAAAGAAAAGTGTTTCGTGATTGAATTGAGAACAGGAATTTACTCTTTTCGACGAATCGTCCCTCTTCTTGTAGCACTGTTTCATTTTATTAATTCACTATTATTAAATTCAATTTGTATAATTAATATAATTATTATTTTCAATTTACGCAATCATTCTTAACCACTAATTATAATCTCACCAAACTTTCACTGTAACCATTTCTTTGTAATTTCTCCAATCATCGGTCAATTAGTCAATAGATATGACGTGTCTACGATGATTGGAGAAAAAGGACTATATGAACAGATCATGTATCCAAAACCGATTTGTAGTATGCATAGTTCCTGACGATGAGGTTTTCTCGAAACTCATAGAACAGTAATAAAAACTGCTGTCAAATATCGCTCGCTATTCCTGGACAGTTTATTCTATCAAGTTTACACGGCGATTTAGACCATTATGCAAATTTAAAAAAAAAAACACATTACACAAATGATTTAGACACTTGGCGATGAAAAGCGAAAGACGACATTTATATAATCGCACTTGGTTGAAGCCTCAAGTAGACATTCGCCGCGCGGCATGCGAAGACGAGATATCGAAAATGACGCACAACACAAATTTGATGATCAAATATGATTCATCAACACTGGAACTGATGGGTATTCACAAAACAACACTCGATGACACAGGTTATTCGAAAAGACTAGTTTACTGGCTTCCCCTTCTGCGAAGAAGACAAAATGGAATGAGCCAGAACTGTTAACAGCGAAATTTATACCAAGTAGCTGTCACAAACTGGACTCTTGAAGCTGGCATAAATATACGGGAGCTGGCCACAAACTTTTTCACGATAAAAATATATCCGAACTGTTCGCAATGAATCCCCCAGCATCACCATTTAAATAAGCACAAAGGGAGAATAGGAACACTCCTTAGAGAACTTGATATCGCACGCAATAATTACGAAGTTCTCGTAATTCGGGAAATGTATAAGGCATGTTCAAATGAAAGTGATTCGGGCTCTAGCGCGCGAGCATGTGAGTACGCAGATACGAGGCAAACGGGTGATTATTGACGTATAGTCTGCTTGTTCTGATAAGCACTGCTGTGGAAAGTTACGTTAGGCTTATGCTCTTATTTCGTTTTGTTACAGTGGACCCTCCTATTAAATTTCCGTCCTAAAACTGACCAACGAGCGGTGATAATGTTTCTGACATCTGAGGACATTCCACCAGTTGAGATTCATGGTCGATTGTTGAATGTTTATGGAGAAGCATGTGTCTCGAAAGCAACCGTGGTGCGTTGGGCCAAAATTTCCTTGATAGTCGTGTGGAAACGGCTGATAAACCACGTCCGAGCCAAGCAAACGTGGTCATCACCGATCAATTGAAGACAGACATGGATAAGTCAATTCGTGAGGACAGGCGGATCAGCATACGGTCAGTTGCGAAGGATCACAACGTCAATATTGGTTCCGCATATGCTGTAGTGAAAAGCCTAGGTTATGGCAAGGTTCTGCTGTCAGTGGGTGCCGCGAATGTTCACGATAGAGCACAAAGGGCTGCGTTTCGGCTGCTGTTTGGATCATCTGGAACGTTACAGTCGTGAGGGGGAAGCGTTTTTGAAGATTATCGCGGTAGATGAGACTTGGTGCCATTATTGGGAACCCTCCGGGAAGGTATCCACAATGCAGTAGAAGCATCCATCGTCACCACGGCCCAAAATAATCAGGTCACAAAGTTCGGACGGGAAGGTTATGCTTACGTGTTTTTTTGATTCCGACGGTCCTCTGCTTTTGAAGTTTATGAAACCCAAAACCCGTATTAAAGCTATCGCATACACCAATATACTGAAGAACTTGCGTCAGGCTGTGTAAAACAAGCGTCCTGGTAAGCTCTGTGATGGGGTGATCCTCCTCCATGCTAGGCCACATGTTGTGAGACTGGTGCAGGAAGCAATAACCAAAATGCGGTGGCAAGTTCTGCCAAACCCTCCTTATAGCCTCTGACACCATGTGATTTTCTTTTGTTTGGTCCTTTAAAGAAGGCACTGAAAGGTCGACGATTCGCTGTTTGGGCATGGTTCAGAAAGCAGCAAAAAACGGACTTTTTTGCGGTCGGTATTAGCTGATTGATGCCCCAGTGGGAGTCCTGTATTGCGGCAGGTGGAGATTTTTTTTAGGACTGCGCGTCTATAACAGTAACTATAAGATGTTCTTCTTTCGTATCACAAAAGTAAATATTAATACTTTCTTTTAATACATTCCAAGCTAATTTGGGACGGGGTTTAACAGATAGTTCAAAAGTAATCTCTCCTTGATACGCTTTATCATTGTTGGGGAAGAACCATATCCTCCCATCCACAAAGTATATCCGAGAGCCTTTCTACCCTGCGTCCGTTCTCTCACATCTCTTGCTTTCCTCCCCCTGTTCACGTGTCAAACTCCGATTACACTAGTCAACAAATTTAAACTTGTTTTCTGCTTCCATTACAAAAACGCCACCATACACAATTGCAGTGTACTTTATTGCAATGTATTTAACTCGGAAATGATCAGAAGCCTCGGTTGGTTCTAGTTTTTGAGTTTTTCAGAAGCCTCAGAAAAGTGTTTGCAAACACTATACAAACAATTTCACATTCATTTCTTTATTATCCAATCACGTGGCTTATTTTGTACCTTATTTCTGTATATAAGAGCATGTAGCATCTAATGTGTTATCTTGATAAAGCCGGGAATAAATGTCGAAACTAGTCGGTAACTCTGTTCTCCCTTTATTGTGTTGTAAGGTCTCTACAGTTTTATTGATAGAAACAGCACTTCACTCAACGATCTCATCTTTAACTTACCAAACATGCGAAATTGCTAGGATCCACTTTCTCACCACACAACCTATGACAATGGCCGTTGGGGCTTATCTGCGCGCAAGATGGGGTAGGGAAGTGCTGTACCACCCTATGTATTTTCCAGATCTTAGGTTCTGTGACTTTGATTTATTGCATGAATTGCAAAAAAAAAAAAAAAAATGGGATTAATTAAGATATAAATCAAAAGTTATAAATTAAGAGAGCCAAAATTCTGGAGTTTGATGTGCTTAACAGAGACTTGCTCAAGTGGTGTTTCATGTTATTATAATCCCAAAATTATAACCTTTGGCTAATGCCGCTGACGCGCTAACCTATAATTTTCATCGTTAACATTTTGCTTGAAAAGCTTCTCTAGTTAAAAGATTCACAGTAAATCTTTCCTTTATAAGATTCACTTTGTCCTTATAAGACTTTATAAAATTGATTTTATGTTTCAATATCCAGTTCAAGTTCATGTTCATGTCAATCTTTCAATTCAATATTCATAATTATTGTATATCTCAACAAAAGACAAAAGATATCAAAACAAAACTTTATTTGCAACAATACTAAACCTAACACTACTTTTCTACACAATGGCTATTGTTTTTGAGGCTCTTCTCATAACGAGAGACAAGTATTTCAATGCCGATATTATACTCTACCGCCTGAATCCAGTCCATGAAACGGCATCAAATGCATTCTCCTTCAGAAGCAGAAAAGCAACTTCAAAAAGCACTACGCTAGACAAGAAACGTGGGATGTTGTTGGCGGGAACTGTGATGATTCATGACAACGCTCTGCCTCATTCAGCTGCAGCAATACAACAAGAATTGCAACGTTTCAACTGGGACGTTTTTGACTAGCCTCCTTACAGTCCCGACGTGGATCCTAGTGATTTTCACCTTTTCCCTAAAATGAAGGAGTTTCTCGGGGCAACAAACTTCCAACTAGATTAGAATAACTTTTTGGTTTCAGTCATTAATATCGGATATCCCAAAATGAGCGACGATTTGAAAAATCAATTAACGAAAAACCAGAGTTTCAAAATCAGTTAAAAAGTTCGTCAACAAATAGTGCTGTTGACGGGGGAAAACTATAAAACAATGTTTTAAACATAACCACCAAAATCAGCAACAATGTGGCGCAGTCTGAGGCCATAATTCGCAGACGCCCGTGCAAACATTTCATTTGGAATGCTGAACTAGGTATATATAGAATACCGATATGATGGGACGGAATACGTAGAGAATAGCAGCGTCATCTGTATTTTTGAAATTTTGTGCGAATAAATTCCCTGGCTTCATAAGCAGAACGCAGCAAACCGTACATTTCCATCGCCTTCATCGTTAATTGATTTTTCAAATCGTCGCTCACTTTTGGGACACACGGTATGACATCGACTTGGAAAAACTTGTGCCTCAATAATAATGGCGGTTAGGTAGAAAAGTAGTGTTAAGTTTAGTTGTTAGAAATGAAGTTTTGTTTTGATATCTTTTGTTTTTTGTTGAGATACACCCAATCGTTCTTTATTTTCTGGACGACCCTCGTGCATTGAATTACCCTGAAACCGAATTTCTGCTACTTTGATGAACACATCAACTGGTTGATATGGTTCGAGACCGTATGATACAACATCTAACATTTCGTAATGATATGATAAAAGTTTGACAATTTCCGCTTCTTGTCAGTTAAACATTCATTGTTTTATGTGCAATATTTTGCGAATCATAAACCTGAAGAGTTATTTATAATAATTTTGTATTTATTGAAAACAATTTTTCTAGTCTAAATAGGGCTTATTTGAAATATAATTATAATTATATCGTTGTGCTAAAATACTTTTATGCACGTTTGCTTTATGATTCATGTTTGCGTAAATGATATTACTTTATTATTCAGAAAGACTAATTTCATTCCTTATTAAAACTGTATTTATTGGAAATTAAAAATTATAAATAGAACCCAGTTATAGCAAATCTTGTGCTGCTTTTTTTACTTTTAAAATTATTTCCTCCGAAAGCAGTAATTACATAAATAATCTCCAAACTTTTGTAGTCCTCTGGTAAATTTTCAAGACCTTTTTATTGTTGAAGCATATGGGTAATAACTTCATTAATTCTGAGTTTAAAGATTATAAATGCGTCCTCCTAATGAAATTCTTCTATATTGCCGTGAGGATTTTCTTAATTTGAAATTATTTTAACTTGAAAGGTTGCAGAGATTTAATTAATATTATTTTTTTCGTATAAGTCTCGAGAGAAACACGAGAATAAATATGAATTAACTTAGAAAATTGTGACATCGCATAAAAATTAATTTTTACCGCATAAAAAATTAATTAAAGCAAAATGCGGGGCGACAGAGGATAAACTTCTTTGGTTTCTCTTATTCTAATTACAATAAGTTAATAATAACTTTTATTTTCTAGACTATTCATTCTACTAGACCAGCGCTTCTCAAATTTTTCCCGCTGCGTCGTTTTCAATCGCATTATGCGGTTTCACATATTCCTTCTGCCGGTTTCACAAATAATTCGAGCCGAGCGGTTGAGTGCCGCGCGTCGTCCGCTGAGCTTGCGGACGAAGTTCGTCGTGTTGAACCTGGGCGGCCGCGGCAGCAGTGGCTCAGCCATTCAGAATAAACTAAATTACATGTAAATTCTGGGAAGGCAATAGCACGTACCATGCACAGACATAGAATCAGAGTTAGGGGCAGTTTAAACCTGCACATTGGCCGACTTCATTTCAGTCGAGAATAGAATAAACACGGCAAGCGAGCGATTAATGGCGGACAAGCAAGGAGTTGTGATTTGTATGACGTCATAACCACCGACCAATCGAATTGCAAACGCTTGCTGTGCCGCATTTTTTCGTGAAACGAGAAGCGTTTGCGGTTATCACCAACTATCTGCCGCTTTTGAAGAAATGCAGAGCAACTGCTTTTGGGATTCACACGGGAAGCCGATACATATCTGACGCCGACGTCACTCCTCATTGTTATCAAGGTTGCCGCAGGTACATGTGAGACGCGCGTCACCCAGATCAGAGGTTTTACCTCCATATCTAGAGGTTTTGAAATTCGACAGAGGCATAAAAGAGGCACGAGTTGTTCGGAGGTAAATTTGGAGGTAAAAATTTGGACATAGAGGTAAATATAGAGGTTTCATGCGTCATTTCAATTAGGGTCATCGATATAAATTCCGGCGTTTTTTGTTTCCATTATTAAACCAATCCGAAAGCTTTCGGATTATTAAACGTCTTTTCATGTGTATGGCTTCTCATTGGCCGCTTCATTTAACCCATTCTAATTTCGACCAATCCCATGCGGCCTTACCCTTGCCGTTTCTACATATAAAGAAGTTCTCGTTTGCAGTGTCTCATTGCTAACTTAATGAATATGCTAAAAGAAAGTGGCAACGATTTGCCACAGA
Source organism: Rhysida immarginata (assembly GCA_023313115.1). Classification (NCBI taxonomy): domain Eukaryota; kingdom Metazoa; phylum Arthropoda; class Chilopoda; order Scolopendromorpha; family Scolopendridae; genus Rhysida; species Rhysida immarginata. The sequence goes on along the minus strand of JAHWFO010100943.1, from coordinate 2,373,186 downwards.
TTACTCCAGTTGAGAGCAGGAAATAATCATGGATAGACAACCGTATAAAGTACTAAAGCAAGGAAAACTACGATGCACTATCTGGAATGCGAGGTGAATCCCTCGTAAGTATCATGAGTTCTACGATTTTCTTACAAGTTGGAATATCAACGTTGCCTTTTTGTGCGAGACTCACCTCAAGCAAAGCAGATCTTTTAACCTACCAGGTTATTATATTTACAGAAAAGATAGGATCCCTAAAAAGTTGCTGATCCAGGCTCTGGAGGGGCAGCTATTGTTATCAGAAAAGGCATTGAGCATACTAAGATTGTCACTCCAGATTTAGAGAGAATGGAAGCAGTATCCATTATCCTTTAAGATGTTGACGTTGGTGAGGTCAAGTTTACTTCCCTATATATCCCTCCAGGGCACAAGCTCGACTCTCGCGACATCTATGAGCTTCTGTCCGGATCCATTCAAGTTGTTTTGGCAGGTGATTTAAATGCGAAGCACCCTCACTAGAATTCTAGATGCACAAATCAGAACGGCTCAGTACTCTATAGATACATGTTAGACCAGATTGACACTTCCATCGTCGGTCCCCTTGAAGTACTACTGTGATCACTCACCTGTTAGTGATGTTCTTGACATAACTGTCCTCAAGGGGTTTTTCAAACTTCTACACAGTGAATGCCTTATCATCTGATCACCTCCCTGTTGCTTTAAATTTCGAGGAGATAAATATCGACCTGAGGGTAAATCTTCGTTACAAGCAGGACTGGATATTTTAGGGAACTTTTAAAAGATAGCATTCCATATCAGGATCCAGACAGCAGCAATGACATCGACGAAAATATCAAAAATGTCGCTCGCACCATTCTCAGGACTTACGGAACCAAAGGTGGAATGACAAGATCAAAAGTCTCTCCGTCCTAGACAATTCTCTTTGGAATACTGTCAGGGCCCTTAAAGCAATAGGGCCATTGAACTACCTCCTCTACTTACAGAAAGCGGCGATTTTGTTAGCAGGACAAGGCTCAACTTATCGCTGACTCATTGAAAAGTCAATTCAATACGCCCAAGCAGGACTGTCTGGTTAATATTACTGGTGAAGTCAAAGACGTGTGTGACAAGTTTGGCTTCTCAGAACGCGCTCTTACTCATCCTAATATCATTGGCACCTCTGAGATTTTGAACACCATTAAGCACCTGAAAAACAAAAAAGCAGCCGGCATCGACACTATCACCAACAGTGCTCTGAAGAATTTGCCTCTTAATGTCGTTTGCATTATCACCAGGATCATGAATGACTGCTGGCTAAATGGTCACTTCCCTAGCGCCTGGAAGGACTCAATCATCCTCACTATTCCCAAGCCAGGACTTGATCCTGCTCTTTCCATCAGCTACAGGCCCATTAGCTTACTGCCAGTGCTATCCAAGGTCTTTGAGCGAACTATTCTCAAGAGGTTCAACGACTTCTGCGAAGCAAACAACCTTATTCGTGAAGAGCAATTCGGCTTCCGCACAGCTCACTCCTGTCAGCTCCATGTATGGAGGCTTATTGCTAATTTGAACGGTCCTCTCAAAATTTCTATGTTTGGTGGTATCGTCTTTCTTGACGATCAAGTCTGGCATGATGGACTCATTTATAAAATGAGTACTTGTGGCTTCCCTGATGACCTGATTGCCTTGGTTCGCTCCTTTCTTACAGATAAGACCTTCCGTGTTAAGGTTGGTGACTCCTTGTCTGTCCTTTGCGATGTTAATGCTGGTGTTCCCCAAAGCTCTGTCCTGGGGCCTGCCTTGTTCAATTTCTTTATCCACGACTTTCCTAAGTTTGCAAAGTGCAATCTTTACTTGTTTGAGACGACGGGTCCATCATGACCTGGGCACATAATCCAGTACATGTCATCAGCCGTCTGCAGAAAGCTTTACACCGTGTGAGAGCTGGTACTCGAAGTGGCGGTTACAGCTGAAAGTTAACAAGTGTAAAGCCATGTTCATCACACGCAAACGCAAAAACCCTCCAATGCCCCTTATCCTATATGGTAGGAAACTTGAGTGGGTTAAAAATTATAAGTACCTCGGAGTTGTGATTGATTCCAAGCTCAAATGGAACGACCACGTCCAATATTCGCTTAACAAAGCTAAGAAAACGAAGTTTAGTCTCATAGCGTTACTGGGGCGAAACAGCGCTCTCAGAGTGGACAGCAAACTCTTGTTATACAAGGTAGTGATTCGTGCCATTCTGCTTCACGGTATGCCTGCTTGGGCTTCTATTTGCAAATCGAGATGGAAAGATCTTCAGACTTCCAAAATGTTACCCTCCGGTCCATTGCTCAACTTGACAGAAGAGTTGCCAACAATCTCTCTATCTATGAAGATCTGGGGATGACCCACATTGGTTCCTATGTCCAAACACTTCTCAGGAACATGCTGTCCAAGATGGAACATCATGAAAATACCCTGGTTGCTGGTATCCTGGATCACTCACTATCAGGAGTTCCCTCAGGTTTCGAAGACCCCGTCATATCTTGGATGTCAATTTCGAGAACATTAACAAGGCCGAGTTCCCCGACTACTGGATCTGCTAGATCCTAGTTTTTCGGATTCGCTATTCGTTAATCCTCAATCCGATTCTCGTCCCTACCATGAAGGGACTCTTCTCTGGATGACTTTAAGAGGTTCATTAGGCTTCTTTCCTACTTCAGTGTACCTCATTTGGCTTGCTTTTTGGGCGAGCGTGTAAAGTAAGCTAAAGGCTCTTACTACTTTTTTCACTACACTGATTGATTGTCGATAGGATCTCATTGCAAACCTTCTCATTAATACTCATCATTACTTCTCTGGAAAGCTCGTCATTATTATTCTTCTCCATTCAGGTAAGTTAGTTTTTTGTTGCTTCATTTATTTACTTCAACAAATTCCCTGACTTTTCCCGGTCGCTAGTCACCCCGTTTAAATATAATATGTATTGTAAATTTTAATTAAATAACTAATGCCTGATAAGAAAAATGTTAACTGATATTAAAACGTGCGTATCTTTTAAACCATCTAAGAATATGATAAGCCGTTTTACATCTACTAATGTTTATTCAGCTGAAGACACCAAAGAGTTTGCGAATGAAACTTTCGAAATTTTAGATTTTAGAAGTTTTTCGGATTGTGAATGATTTTTATGTCAATAGGAATAATAATATATGTTAATACAGTTGCATACTTTTTATACATTAAAAATAAAAGTTATGTATTCAAAACCAAAAGTAGTCATCTGGTAGGGTGACTAGCGACCGGGAAAAATCAGGTGATTTTACAAAACCAGCAAAATAGAGGTTTTCTAGAGGTATTTATACCCTGAAACAGAGGTATAAGCTTCACACAATCTGGCAACACTGTATACACCGAAAACTGGCAGTGCTCATTTGTCTATAGGGGAGTGCACATCTGCCGCACCGTTGTATCTCCTATCGTGTGAAGTCTCTCTACACGATGTCTGATGAAAATGTGGCCTATCACCGTGTTTTCACCGCAAAGTGTGCATTGGAACGCCGATAAGATGCAGATTGAAATGCCGCAGCGTGCTGATAGCTTTTGCAGCAAGTGTTATACTGCAGCTAGCATAATCCATTACCGTACTCAGTATTACCGATGTACATGATTCTGTAGATTCGTCCATTGATAAATAAATAAAAGATTTATGTATTGTATAAAATATTTATTTGTTGCACCCAAAAACATTATCATGATACAATGCTTCGAACTAAAGAGGTTTTGTGCAAAATATTATCATCATTTAATTTATGATAATGATTCGAAATTAAATTTCATTTTTTTTTACACGAACTAACTACGCGATTGACTGTTTTCAAGTTCCTATTTGGAGTTTCATTCTTCAAACGGTTTGGTATCAACAATGTTTTTTTATTGTTTTTTAAATTCCAAATCCTTTGCATATAAATTTCTCGTACAGCTAAAACAGTATTCGGACGAGAGTTGGGAGTCACCAGATTTGCAGGCAATTAAAAGGTTATACCCACAGTCCGAAAAGATCGGTCCGTAAAACACAAGGAAAACTGATAACCTGCTATTACATTTTAAAAACCGTCACTCCGTTTTAGGACAAAAGTTGATATTAAAGTCAACATAAGAAAAGTTAAGTGCTTTGTCTCTTTTATAATATAGTTTGCTATGTCCGTTTTTAGCTCCTACCCCCATAATATGGGACATTGTTACAATTATAAAAGCATATAAATAAGTTACAATTCTTTTATTATTTAGTTCCCATAATTTTTCCTGTACTGAATTAATCGCTTCTGTTCAAGATTCATAAATCGCAGTGCTTTGTTTTTTTTTTAATAGAGTGCGTTTCTAATAAAATATTTTCTTGAAAACCTCTCAAGTTATGCAACTCTCCTCTGTATGTCTACTGCAGAGCCATAAAAAACGTGTTTTTCTTGAGTGCTGTCACGAAAGACAATGCCGATTATTTGCACTAACTTACATAAACAAGCCGATGATTAGCTTTCCAGGAAAAATGATTATCAAGGTATTATCGAAAGCACTAGACAAATAAATTTATATTTTACGACGATGCCACCGGGATAGTAATAAACGCTTTCTTTCTTTTTTTTAACCAGTTGCGACATTTAAATGACGGTTTTGTGCAAAACTAGTGTCAAATCTGATGAAGGTTTATTTATACAGCGAATACAGCGAATAACAAACATGGTTGCATAATCAGTAAAACTGAGCAATAGTTTTAGCATGTCTGTAAAATGTACCTCTAAGTCAGTGATGATTTATTTATGTTATTTTTTTCTCTTTTCCTTTCTTGACCTTATGATCCGTAATGGTTATATACCCTAATGACAACTTATTCGTTGGCAGAGGAGATTCTCAACTTTTATTTTATTTAAGATGCGGGATTTTAAATCATTCACATGAAAAAGGCTACAAATAGACAATACAGAGACTTAATACACTTATGTTAGTCAGTTGTGGACACTTATGTCAGTCAGTTGCTTTTTTGACTTGTAGACCCAAGATATATACTGAGCAGCAATTGAATTACAGATACTGTATAGTATCGTGTATCCCTGATAAAGTAGACAATTCCTCTCGTCATGGGCTCGACAGGACACCGGAAGCGTTTGGAAGACATACGAACTTACGACCCTGAACACACCCCCACAGTTCACGAAGATTTGATGTCAGTACTCTTATTTGTTTCATTTTTATACTGATTCATTTGTAACTTATTGATTTCGCCTTGTATTCGTTGCGTCCTGTGATGCATTCAGCAGAGGTACCCACGTGGGACGATGGCTTCTGTACCCATAGCGAGGACACGTTTGTACCTCTCCACAGTGCAAAGAACAGTCGGCAAATTAATACTGGTGTGGCTGCTTACACGTTTCTGTGCACCAGCATTAATTTGCCGACTGATCTTTGCATTGTGGCTCGTCTATCCGCTGTTAACGATGCGAGCTAGCAAATGTTGGCCCTTGCAGGGATTGTTTTACCGGCATCGACGTATTCTCGATATACCCGTGATACAGTGACTTATGAAAATCCCAATACCTGAACGACTTCCGAAATGGTCTACTATCCCAATACTATCCCGACTATTTGCCCAGGATCAAATGTGCGTTTTACCAATATTGCGCCCGTCTATTGTCGGACTGATTTCTGTCGCATCATTCCTTAAAGTGTGTGGACGTGTGGACTTTGGTCTATCGAATTCCGACAGTCGCACCGTTCCCTCGGCGCATGGCTTGACAAATCTCGGATGGCCTCGAATAGACCACTAGAGCAGTCTGGTCAATGGGGGCCGGCCAAAAGCCCCTCTGGACATTAGACCCTCGGACAAAAGCCCTTCCGAAAAGAAACCCTCCGGAAAAAAACACATTGGACAAAAGCCCTTCTAAAACATAGCTCAGGTGGAAACATAGGAGGAATTCTTCTGATGCGCACTAGTGTCCCATCGATGGCTGGATGCGTCGATTTGTTCCAGAAACGTAAGTGCTGTCGAAATAGTTTATAAGCTCTTCTATTCCGCACTCGCCATTATGACACCCTCCGAAATTTTCAGTGCAAAATTATAACAAGTTATAACTCGTAATGAGAAAATAAGAACGAGTATAAGCTATAAGCGATTATAACGTTATTAGGTACGTTTTCGCCAATTAATAAATATGCTTCGAAGATTGTCAAATTTGGTTCAGTGGTATTAGTTCTAATGATACCATAAAAAATACTTCAAATACCATACATACATACAATATATTCAGTTTACATAATTTTAAATGGATTGTTACGTTTATTTTTTTAAAATGAAAATCGTACAAACAAACAAAAAATTGCCTAAAAACATGCGGTTTTAGAAATCTATAATCTAAGAAATGAAGGGTCTTGATATAGAAACACTAATTTATTTAATATTTATCTGATAAAATAAAAACATGAATTAAAAAAATGAAATTGCCTTCAGCTAAAGTTAAAGCTTTCAGGTTTTGTGCTTCAGCTGCCATCTTGTTTTCGTGATCTCTGTCGACCGGGAACTGAAGTGAGACTGAGCGAAGACAACTACGCTCAGTTAGCTCGCGAGATTTCACGAACGCCAACATTTTGGTGAGCGAAGAGTTTACGAACGAATTTGTACTGAGCGCTCAATTTACGAACGCAGCCGTTTAAGGGTTTTTTTTTTTCCAAAGGGGCTTTTGTTCGGAGGGGCTTTGGTCCTACACTCCTGGTCAATGCACCATTGCTTCATTTTTCTTCTTTCATCTTAAGTTTCATTTGTTTCGTTGTTCAGTAAAAATGAATAAAGTTTACCGAATCCGACAGTGACGAGGAAGCCTATCGAAACTTGATTCCTGTCTTTATGGTGCTGATTTTGTGGATCCCATATGACACGTTCTCCCTCGTACAGATCCAAAATGAACTCCATAATCAATTCATTACTCCACTCCATAATGAACTACTTGAAAGTATTTGAAAAGTGCGATGCGAAAATTGCGCAACTACACTCCACCATCTACAACAGGCCTTGTGAACGTTTGCACACTCCACCCCAGGTCATCTCAAGCAATGACGGATCTTTGCGTTCCTACGGCGCGAGGAATGACAAACTTCAGACCAGATCCGGCAAGCCACAGGTCTTGGGAATAAGGCTTTAGATAGTAGGATTGCTGCTTACGTCATTCCGTTTCCGTTACCAGGGCAACATTTGGATAACTTCAGCTGTTTCTAATTCAGTTGCTCTTCAATGTACACTCCCCACTTATTAAAGTGTTGGATACTAGACTGGATTATTCTTGGCACTGATTCCACAAGGTATCTGAAAAGTTCCATGCCACTTGAATGGCAGTCCAAAGTTATTCATTGTGTTCATTGTGGCCGTATATATCGGACCGACTGAAATAAGTACGATTTGGGTCGGATCATGTGATTGTTTGATGGCTGTTTCATTCCGTAGATAAATAAATATCCTTGGAATTTTTAAGGCCATTTTCATCAATTTTTTTGCAAACTATAATACATATCGCACATGAAATTTCTCAGAATACAGTACGTATTTTAATATTATTAGTAAAGTGGTTTGACACATAAGCGTCTAAATCTGCCATAAATCGTGTATTGAAACACGTAAAATAAAAATAAATCTAACCTTAATAGGATTAATTATCGTTAATAATATAAGCCGAGTTAACATGAGATTTATCAAAGTGAAATAAAATTTCACTCAATTTGGATTCAGATAAACAAGTTCTTGAAGGAGAAACGATTAAAATATTTACGTGAAAGAGAATTCATTTAATTTAAATTTTAAAATGATTATGAATTCAAAGTAGATAATTATATTATGGACCGAACCCTGCTAAAAGCCATTCTGTAATTAAGCTTATTTCAAATGGCGATCCGCGTAATCGGACTTGGCTGATAATACGACAAGTCGTTCGCTGTTGTTTAAGCATTAAATTCTAATTAATTTAATCCTAACTAATGGAAAATATCGATTTACCCAGCTAGGCCAACTAAATACAGTTCTCGCTATTTTCATTGCTACCGAATTTTTCATTTTTAATCCCTTAGTTAATCTGTTAATTTAAATTAAGTTAAATTAAATCTGTTAATTTAAATATGAACTAATGTCATTTAAATATTTCAGTGCGCATGAGTGTTTTAATTGTCGCTACAATTTTTTACTCTTTATCAATAGCATTCGCATAACTGACCAAAATATGGATGGGCGAATTCCAAATTGCTATATAAGCTTAAATTTCGTTTAAACATATATGAATTATAGATAAACTGTGCTCCTTTTGACATACAAATCAGTGCTATTTAATTAACAGATTTAACTTCAGCTGCTGACACTTTGCTCTCTTCCAGTTCCACCTAAGAAAATCGATAGCAGTTTTTCCTTTACTCTTTAATTAAATGGACACTCGATTTTGTAGTCTACTAATCAGATGTAATAGTTTCCGCGCACGAAAGATTAGGGTTCTATTAAACATTTCATTATCCTCACATCAGAGATGCACCATATCTATTAGTAAGCATACCAAACAACACATTCACAAAGATTGCACCCTATTTTAATTAATTAGGATGCTAAAAAGAAAACTAATTAACATACTCGGATATCTTCGAGAATGTAAATAAAATTGAAACAAAATTGATTGTATCCTAAAATATAAGCGTCATTAACACAAATTTATTCAAATTTCAGAAACTGCTCAGTCAAAGATTAAACACAGTAATTTTATTAGTGCGTCTAACCATAGTTTAAATTATTCTGTCACTAATAAGTATTAAAATAGATTCAATAAATGTTTTCATTAATAAAGGTGTGCATAATAAATAAATAAAGGCGTGGTGCTTTCAAAACTACCGAGAGGCCAGAATGAAGAAATGTCCCTAAATGCAACTTCATACTTTATTTCAGCTACAAATAGCATTTTTTTGGTGGCGTATTTAATCTTCAAAGTGCTCATCTTCAAAGTTCTGAGCGGTGTCTTTACCTCCTGTTGTTTTCAAATATTTACGAGCGTGAAGCTCCCGTTAGTCATAAGGAACTGACAAAAAAAATAGTGTTTCGGTGAAAAAGGTTTGGAATAATTCCCCCGAGGATCAAAGATTACTAGTACCTCCCCCCTCCTCCTTTTGAAGGTAAAGAAATAGACAAGAGAAAAGTAATATTCGTTTGAAGAAAGAAAGAACGAGAATGCTTCGTTGCCACTTTAATTGGTTCCAATTCTGTTGGAAAGTTAAGTTAACCCTCCCAGCCATTGTCGATTCATAGACGAGAAACATTAAGACGCGAGTTGGTCCACTGGGAACCACTTGTAAATAAAAGGTGAGAAATGCGTATGAAGTCGGGGCACGGGCACCTGCTCAACGAGAGAGACTAACTTGGAATGCTACCTGGATGAAAACGTAATTTTTAAAAGGTCGCAAAGGTTGAAAAATTTTATTGTTGCTTTTCTCGTTTATCGGAATTCACTTTCAACATTTAAAAACGCAGAAAAAGCAAACAAATAAAGCTCGGTTCAGCTCTTAGGCCTATTAATTGCAATTTATTTTTAATTTTATCTTCTGATACTGTTTATAATATTGGAATTTTTAGCATACTGAAACTAAAAAAACGCCATTTTATTATGTTTATCATTTTTTTAATGGCATTTTCCGTTCTACATTAAATAGTGGCTTTCTAAGTGCATCGAATTCAAGCCTTTAATGCAATTATTTATTTAATAATTTATTTTTGAATTTGAATCGCTGTTTAAAATGACTAATGTACTCCAAGATCTATCTGCATTAATAATTATTTAAATTCAGAAGCTGATATAATTTAAAAATACAGTAATTATTCAGCCGTAATTAAATAAAACTAGTGAATTTATTCTACCAAAGAACGGTTGACGGCCGAGGATCTGCGTTATGTGCGCCAAGCGATGAAGCCGGGTGTTGAAAGCCGATTTTGGTGAACGTATGCAAGACGATGGACAGAACAGGCTTGCTGATGATAATTATCATCGAAAACACCAGTTGTGATTCGAGGCCGTTTTTTTCACGACTTTTAATCCAGATCTTAACTGCTGGACACGAGGGATAAAATGATCGTTCTATTTATGCAATAGCTACTTACCTTTAAGGTTCATTAGATACCACACATTGTGTAATTTTATCTAATTTGTCGTTTACGAGAAATTAACCTTTAATTTGACGTAATTAGGAAAAAGGTTTCGATAGATTAAGATTTTTAAAACGTTGTTAGTCATCAGTTCTTTGTAATTAAGCTAATACAGTGCTTCAGGAATTCTGTGAACTAAATGGTTCTAAAAATACTCCGTCAATCTCATCATGATAGTCCCCAGCGGACTTCTTTGCCTTGAAAATCTCCAGTGCACCATTGACGAAACAAATAATCCATCGGCCACCTTTTCCTTATAGATTTTTAAATCCGGAGCTGAGGCCAACAAGAAAGGCTTTCACGGCTACTTTTTATCGTTGAATAGTAGGGACTGGTTGAATCAACCCATACTTTACCTGTTGCATGACTGGCATTCACCTATCAGTAAAATAAATAGGTCTACCATTCTGTCTGAGTTTTATGGAACGCAGGAATCGTCTTCTCCACAAGACAATGTCTTCATGGTCAATGAAAGACGAATTCCTTTTCCGTTTTGCATACATCATTCCTATTTGCTTCAAAGCACGGTACAACTTGGTGTCTGAAAACGGGGGAAAACTGCCGTCTTCTATCAGCATTTGCTTATGCTTCAAAGTCGGAATCTTATTTGCAAAAATAAAAATAAAAAAAAATTCGTGCACTTTCCGACGAAGAACACATAAATAAAAGTCATCGAATTTTCTTGCTTGCTTTTCCTGAAGCTGATGGTCGCACTTGACCGCTCGTTTTCATCTCGCCTATGCATCTGAATTCCTCTTTCAGCATGAACACTGTCCGTTGAGAAAGAAACACCAGTTGCACGTGCAGTTTTCTCAGCTGTCACGTTCACCGACTCGGATGGCTCAGCCTTTCAAAAATAACTGTAAACATTCAGGATGATCTGTCTTTCTCTAGCAGCAAGAGGTTCTATTTCTTGTGTCTGCGAACATATTTCTGTGGAGAATCAAACTTCCACTCGCCACGATGACACGAGGAGAGTATCCGTGTTAACACCTGGCAAGTCTGAAGCGCAACTGAAACAATCGCATCGTTAATTGGCCATTGGGTGGCACGTGAGCTTAAGGCCAATCGTCATTGAATTTCTAACCTATTTTCGTTACACGAGTTCGAAAATTCCATTAAATTATAAATCAAAATTTATATTATAGTGCTCTATATTTACTAATTTTAAATGTTACGTATAAACAATTGAAAACACGTGTGAAGTGGAAACGAAGCAGGAAGTGCGCTTCGCCAAATAGCGCATGCGCAAGTCCAATTATTTTTAAAATTTCATATTTTTTCTTAGTTATGCTTCTTAAAATTTAAAGAATAAACGAAATTGAATAAAAATAATAATTTGATTCTTGATTTCAAAATAATTATTTAAGAAATAAATTAGTTATAGGTATTTTGAGTACATAATAGACGGACTTATTTTGAGCAAAGGCTTTAGGTTAGGCTGACGTTGGGCTTTTCTTCGCCTTGTATAAAGAATACTTAATACATTCTTAATGCACGATTAATAGTAAATATGAAAAGTCGAAGTCAAATTGGATGGATAAAATTATACTTTAAACTATTTTACAATTTTATACAGCGGTTTTATAAAATGAACGGGCTAACAAATAATATAGATAGTAAAAATAAATCAAATTGAAGAAGAATAAACGGGAAAATATAGCACTTTAGGAATGAAATATATTAAGTGGTGAGGTTACGCACAAGTTTACAGGAGATGTTGAAAGTGCCTTCCCCAATTCAAGCGTTTTTGCGGTTCCCATCTCAGATTGACTTTCGATGGGAATCGTCATTTTCCACTGCGGAGAGACTTTACGGATACCCTGTATATTGAAATTAAAGTTAAATAAATTTTAACAATTTGGAAATGGGTGAAAGAATAGCGTGTACATCGAATATGGTTTGTGTGTTAATAAAAAAGTTTGGTTTCTGTCACTTGACTTAAAGAGGAGAGAAATTTGTAAATGCGATAACAAGTCGAGTTAAGGAAGTAAAGGGATACCCGTTTAGTGGCAGTGGGAGTAGGATTAGTAGGGCGGGATAGTATACGTTTGTCGAGCATAAAAAGTTGGAAATAGAAGAAGGGGGGAACTATTCTGGCTTCCACTAATGGTCTCCCCTCCTTCTACTATTTCAACCTCATACGCTCGAGAAGACGTATACTATCCCGCTCTACTAATCCTAAATGGGTATCCCTTTCCTTCCTTAACCCGACTTGCTATCGCATTTCCAAATTTCTCTCTTCGTTAAAACTTCGTGTCTCCTTCAGAACTCCCGTGTCTCCCGTGCAATACAGCACGGAGCTAAAGGAGTGCTTCCTCTATCGTCTTTCACTCTTTCTCAATAGTCTGCTAACTCATTATCTCCAGTTACTGATTATTTTAAAGATTTTCAAGAAATTGTTAAGTCCTAAGAATTCTCTTTTCTACGAAAAGCCTGAATAACAGGAATTCTATGCATTGAATTCTATATTGCACAAACTTTGCCTTGCATTGTTGGTCATGAGACATATATTGTTGACTAGCAGAGGACCCGGCATTGCCCGGGATACTTACACAGCAGGTAAACAGAACAATCTCAAGAAGTTAAATAAACTGATGTGTTTTTTGGAAATAAACTGCAATAGGTTATGCACTGCTAAAACGTGCAAAACACACACTCACAAAGAAACATATACACACTTTTCCTAATCGTCTGAACGCTTGTTAGGGAGCTGAAGGAAGACACGTGTATCTCCTTTGCCTCATCGAGAGAGACTGCCCTATCTATATCGTCTATTATATCCATTTCCTGTTCATTGTTACTAATTCTTGGAAAAGAATGTTCTATTATTGCATCATCATTTTATGTTCATTGTTATAATTCTTTGAAAAGAACTTTTTATCATTGCATCATCATTTTATATTCATTGTTATAATTCTTGGAAACGAATGTTCTGTCATTGCATCATCATTTTGTGCTCATTGTTATTGGTGAATTGCGTGTTGATACCATTGTCGATACCTATTGTTGCACAAACTTTGCCTTTCATTGTTGGTCATGAGATATACATTGTTGATCCCTGCCTAGTGTTTGTGGATTGCGTGTTTATACCATTGTTGATACTTATTGTTGCACAAACTCTGCCTTGCATTGTTGGTCATGAGATATTTCTCATTAATATGCCCTGCCATAACCATGAATATCGATTTTTTTTTATCAATAATTATTATTTTTCCGAAATCTGAGGTAGACAATGACCTTCCTCGTGCTCTGAAGGTCAAGTATGCAAAATTTCATCAAGATCGGAATAAAACTGTAGATTTGCATAAGAAACAAACAAACCCACAAACAAACAGACCCACAAACATCCTTCTTTATATATATAGAACTAGAAGAGGTACCCGGCGTTGCCCGGGATTATTACACTTGGAATGTAAACAGAACAATCTCAAAAATTAAAATAAATTTTGCAATATCTTAAAAATAAATGCATGAAAATGCTTAGAATTAATACAGTAAAAATTCTTAATGAAAATTCGAAAAAAATCTTTTTAAAGGCTCACAATGGATGGACTGCTCCAATAATTTCTTACTCAGATAATCTTACTTCAGATCTACACTTGATGTTGTTGCAATTTCCACTCTTCTCTCGCTGTGTTGAAGCAAAATTTGGCCTTTCATCACTTTGGGTAGTCTAGCGGTCGCCAATTCTTCTATTTACTTGCTTCCCATTTGCTCAATACAGCACGGAGCTAAAGGTTTGCTTTCTCTGTCGTCTTTCCACTCTTTCTCAATAGTCTGCTAACTCTTCATTATCTCCAGCTACTGATCATTTTTAAAGATTTTCAAGAAATTGTTAAGTACTAAGAACTCTCTTTTCTAAGAAAAACCTGAATAACAGGAATTCTATGCATTGTTACAAATTGAAACTTATCCACAAATTGCATCATCATTTTATGTTCATTGTTATAATTCTTGGAAAGGATTGCTTTATCATTGCATCATCATTTTGAGCTCATTGTTATTGGTGAATTGCGTGTTGAAACCATTATTGATACCTATTGTTGCACAAACTTTTATTTGCATTGTTGGTCATGAGATATATATTGTTGGTCCGTGCAGAGTGTTTGTGAATTGCGTGTTGATACCATTGTTGCAAAAACTTTGTCTTGCATTGTTGGTCATGCGATATTTCTCATTAATATGCTTTCCATAACCATGAATATCGATTTTTTATCAATAATTATTATTTTTTCGAAATCTGAAGTAGACAGTGACCTTCCTCATGCTTTGAAGGTCATGTATGCGAAATTTCATCAAGATCGGAATAAAACTGTAGATTTGTATAAAAAACATACAGACAAACCCACAAACATCCTTCTTTATATATATAGATAGATATGGTTATAATACAAATTACATATTAAGTACAAATTATCGCTGTAAAATATATTGAATACATTGATGATAAAGTAATTAAATAAAATTGAATAATAGTTAATGAATTACTAATTAGCGGGCAGTAACGTGGAATGTGTGAAGTTTGACCCCCTACTGTCTGAGAAGTCGAGAGTGAGGGTCTTTCACAAGAGTCGCCGCTGATGACTGATGTGCTGGCAAAAAAACTACCTAAATAAATAAATAAAATCTATGTAACCACAAAATTTTAAACTAACGGGATTGGGTGGATTGGGTACAATAGGGATACAAACAAAAATATAAACACGAAGTCTGAAAGCAAAAAACAACAAATAAACAAGATAAATAACGTTATCTAAATATAAGATATCCAGCATTGGGTCTACCAGATCTGTAAATATGAAACCGGAATTTGCTAATAGATGGTCCTAGCTGTCAATGTAGTTATCGTCAAACGCTTCGTTGGCGCCATTTTCTTACTCTGACGTCTGACAAGTTTCATACAACAGCATTATAGCGTTGAACATGTCGAGTTGTGTTTGTAATGGCGTTGAGCATGTCGAATTGTGTGCTTGGAAACTACGATTTGCGGACAGCATTGATTTTCTGTTACCGTTTGAAAAAAACTGCTGCAGAATCACATCAAATGCTTGTCCAAGTTTACGGTGAGCATGCTCTTGATAAATCACAGCGCTTTGAGTGGTTTCAAAAATTGAAAAGTGGCCATTTTGACGTGAGAAACAATGCTCTATGATATTTTCGAGTCGTGTTCGTAATATCATCGGGTAATTTTAGAGTAGCCAATTCTACTTCAGTGCTTCGAAAGTGTGGTACGTACATTATGTTTAGATCCTTTATTAAGTAGATTTACGTATCTCTTGACAATTGAAAGAAATTTCAGTTACTTTGATGAAATGAGTTGTGCCGTGTGTTGTTGTTTATTTTTTTGCGAAAACAGTAGTTTCCGAGCTTCTCGTTCATTTTTTCTGTGCTTTTCCATTCTTTCTTGTCGTAATTTTTCCTGGAAGATTTCGGAGACATATAGGAAGATTAAGATTTAGAGTCCAGTGGCATTACAGATGTGGTTATAATTAAAGTGACACCATTTAGACCCTTCTAGCGGCCGTTCTGTTAAACAGATTTTGACGAAACTTGAGATGTGTTAGACAGACCATGGGGAAGAGGATTTTGCAATAAAAAAAATTAGCTCACATTTTGACCGCTACGTCAAAATATGGCGCATGAATAATAACAAAAACAAGAAGCAGAGAAATTTATAAAATCCGAGCATTTGTTCAATGTGCTTTCCATTTGTGTCAATGACATGTTCAAAGCGCATTATTGCATGTTCCACAGTAGAGCGAAGGGTTTCCTGAGGAATCGCAATGATATGGCGTGTTATACTTGCTTTCAATTCAGGGACAGTCCGTATTCTTCCTCCATAGACATTATCTTTCAAATATCCCCACAACCAGAAGTCACAAGGGTTTAAGTCCGGTGAACGAGGAGGCCATGCAGTTGGAAAAGTTCTCGAAATCACCCGATCATCTCCAAAATGAGCATGAAGCAGTTCCTTCACTTGTCGTGCAATGTGGGGTGTTGCACTATCTTGCATAAAGACAGTAGTGTCTATACATTGTCTTTCTTGTAAAGCAGGAATGACTCTCTGCTGCAGAAGTTCGCAGTAACGAGCACCAGTGATTGAACATCTTTTAGTGCCTTGAGGAGTGTTGTTTTCATAGAAAAAGGGGCCAAGAATGAAATGTGAAGTGTATTCGCACCATGCAGTCACGTAATCAGAGTGCAAAAGCTTTTCATGCACAACCATTGGCTTTTCAGTACTCCAGATGGGACAATTTTGAGCATTCACTGTTCCGTCTAGTGTGAAATGCGCTTCATCTGACCACAAAATGTTCCCTGGCCATGCATTATCGACGGCTATTCTAGCCAGAAACTGGCAAAAGAAATCAGTGCGTTTTTCCGGATCTTCATGAAGCAACTTTTGAACCACCTGGATTTTGTATGGAACGCAAAACTTTTTGTACCGTAGACCACGGAACAGACAAATCACGTGATACGGCTCGAGCGCTTGCTGAAGAATCTCCACTACAGAAGCAGCAACGTCTTCCACAGTCTCATTTGCAATTCGTTTCCGTCCTCTCCCTGGCAGCACACCCAACTCACCAGTTTCTTCAAATTTCTTAATCATCTTTTTTAACCCATTAAAGGACATTTCGCAAGTTTTTCAAACGTCGATATTCTCTTAGTGCAGCAGAACCATTATTGCAGTTCTGGTAAAACAACTTCACCAATAAAGCTCGATCTTTTTTAGCTAAAGCCATGGTGAAGAATGACTTTACATTTAATTTCACTGTCATTTTAAAGCTTTTCTAATTTTATATCTCATTTGCATAATGTCTCTGAATAAAAATTCTCAGATAGTTTCTTACATGACCAACGCCATGTTTTGACGTAGCGGTCAAAATGTGAACTAATTTTTTTTATTGCAAAATTCTCTTCCCCTTGGTCTGTATAACATATATCTCCAGTTTCGTCAAAATCTGATTACCAGAACGGCCACTAGAAGGGTCTAAATAGTGTCACTTTAATTATAATCACCCTGTAGATTTAGAAATGTTGTATTTCAGTGACAACGGCAATCTTACATCCGATTCTTAACGTATTTGGGGGTGATGTGGATGGTATGTAGTTTCGATTGAACGCATGTTCATACTTGTGTTTGAAAATACGGTCTTTTATTCACAAGTTTTTTAATCACAGTATAAAAGTTTCATTATATATATATATATATAGTAAGCTCTACCGATTTGCAGATCGATGAAAGGGAGAGCGCATGTGAGGCATTTACATTTGCCGGATTAACATTAAATCTTTTAATATTAGTATTCGCAAATGTGGATTGCCGTTGTAGGCGCCTGTATTATTTCGGCTTATATTTGCTCAATTGATGCATTTTAGTTATTTTCTTTATACATGCATCAAGAAAATACTACTTCTGCTTCAAATATTTATTTGAGTTTTCTTTTAATAACAGAGGATATTCTTGAACATATTAAAGTTTCTTGTTTTTGGTTTTGGTAAGGTCGACGTTTTGATCCTTCCAAATGACCAGGACAAACATGCGGGATTCAAACTCACAAAGCGAAATCTGATGTTCTCGGCCTCGGGGCGATCCGTAACTTCTGCAACCATTTTAAAGCAAAAAAATACGATACATTTTCTGTGTCAAAAGAATATTATTTTAAATTACTGAGTCCTACTTTTCTACTCCTTTTTATAAAAGGATGCTATTTCTCGTCGAAGACTGGTCTTATTTATCGGTCTAATGTATTTTTTTCTTTACTTGTTTTTATCATTATAAGGTTAATCGCTCGTGGCATTTTAATGGATCTGTCAGATTTTATTTCTCCATTCAGTGGCTAAGTAAAATTAACAAATTCAGCAACAGCGCGGAGTTCTTTCTCTTCCACTCTCCACTACCATAGCGACAGTAATACTCGGAACAATAACAAATAAAGGGGAAAAACATATTTCCATTTAAAATTGGCTCTACATCCTCACAGGATGTTTTTTAATTAATTCACTGCAGTGAATGTTCTCCGCTAGAAGAAAACGATGCTCTTTTTTCTAACAAATGAGTTTTGAAATTTCCAATTTCGAAATTAAAGTTCCCCGCTGATATTAAAGTTTACACCCCAAACACGCCCAGTAAAATAGACAGCGACACCAAAAAACCTTATCATTATTATTTTTTTTTATCTGGATACCGTCAAAAATCTCATAACCGTGGAAAGTTGAGATCATAACCCGTCTGGTTTCGTCCTCCTCAGTGGGAGTCGTGGCTCTCCTGTGAGTGGAAGCAACATCATCGGCAGTGACGACAGTAATAACTATTCATTCTGGGACTCGGATGGAACACGATATCTATCTTTACGCCTGGGAAAGTCTGAAAAACCTCCTATTCCTTCTTATTCCTGTTTACAGCCTGTAGAAGCGATATGTCCCCTTTTTCCATTCCCATCTTCAATTTTTTAGGGAATCGCAACAAACAAATTTAGTCTTCTCAGGAAATGTATCTCCTTCTCTGTGTGTCAATGTTAAGATCTGAAAAAATATTTTATAGCGATTACATTGGATTTCTGTCAATCTTTGTTAGAAAAAGAGCATCAAGTTTGTATTTTCACTTTTTAACGTGAGTGATGAAAGTTACGTTTGCAACTCAGCGTTCAGAATACTGGCTAAGTTTAAGTTAAAAATTCTCTAGAATATAAGGGAAGAATCTAATTAAAAACTGGAAGCAATCTGTTGGAAACTGGTCGTTCACTCAGTTGATGCGTATTTGAAATGCTAAATTCAAAATATATACAATGCGTACATTTAGACACACATATGTACATTTAAGATTGCTGTAATTTGAAGAACTGCAAACTTCATCAATCTTAAAGGTTGATAAGAAGAGAGTTCACTGTGGATAATGACATGATTGACAGAAAACCAAAACCCTGTTGTCCACGAAGATTTTATTAGGTGTATGCGTATTTCGGTCTCTGAATTATTCTTAGTTGACATTGAATAATGGTCTCAAGAGATTGAAATACGTATACACCTAATAAAATCTTTGTGGACAAGAGGTTTTTGGTTTTCTTTCCATCTTGAAGGTTGATAATTTTTATTGTCAGACTTAGATGGGGGTCTTCGTATGGATACGTGTGCGCTGACAAAGAAATTCTTTCGTTTTCTCCGTTTATTTTTAAAGAAACAAAATAGAGCGATATCTTATTTTGCAAGATGAATAAAATATTTCAATTTGATTTGAAACTGTGAGATACAGGTTCGAATGAGGGCACGAATGTGGCACGATCATCAGATGTACGGTTGTGGTATATCGGTTCGCAAATATATGCCTTGTTTCAGGTGACTAAATCAACTGTAATTGATGTTATTGTAAAATGGAAACTTCCATGAAATAAAAGTGCAGCAGGTGAAGAAATGGTAGTCCGATCTACATTATTATGAAGTTTAGGCCCAGTTGTTCCATTGGGGTCGGATTTGCGGGGGTGGCAGTCACTTGGTCTTTAGAACTATGGCAACATATGGCATGTGATATATCATACGTTCGGAAATGATGAGAAAAGAAAGAAAATACGAGCCTTATAAATTTTCTATATATTACGTTCGAGAAAACTTGGGAGAGGTAAAAAGTGCAGATAAAAGGGTAAAAATCGATGACTGCAGGATCTGTTACTTGCCTTACCCTGCTCGGGGGGGGGGGGTTAATTTCTTTTTAATAAATGTATTTCTGCTTCCTTGGAATGTTTTCATGATTTTAATTCCTCTCTGCACCATCAAAATTTGTATTGGTATTATCGGCACAAAAAGCGACAAGTTTCTGTGGTAGCTGATATGATTCCAGTGTTTCCTAACATATTGGTGCTGTAGCGCAGATGGTTCTTCAGGTAAATCTTTAAATTCAAGGATTTTTACTTTAATTCTTGTTGATGGCAAAAAATAGCGAACAAGTATGGAAAACAACTTCACCTCCTTATAATTGAATATATCAATGAACATGGACACAACTTTGCATTTTCCAGCTCCTCTTTCAAACGCTTCATTGCAAGAAGTGATAAAGCATTCACAATAATTGCTTCTGTCTTTGTTTTGCGCAAGTAAACTTTGCTACGAATATTTTTTGGTTCAGCTTTGAGATACAGTCCATGGAACGGAAGCTATGGGTGTGACTGGCTGACAGCTGATATGCGAATGTAAAATAAATTTCTGGGAAATGTGGCAAAGCTTATTCTCCTAATATTTAAAATAAACATCAAGTTTAATTTTCATGGAAAAATAACAGCTGGTCCCGTTTGGAACTTTACTTTAGGCCAAGTCAAAGTTCAAGGAAATTATTTGTTAGCCAACCTCTACACGTTAAATTTACAGAAAGATCTCTGCACTTTTATTAAAAATCTTGTAAGTTTATCTGAATAAAGCAAAGTTTAAAGCTTAAACTTTCAAGAACTACAAGTCACACAAAAAGAAAGCGTCCCACATCCGGAAGGCTAAGGACTAATTGTAACCACGACCTCATAAAACTGGTATATTTATGAAATTAGGACATTTTATTTTCTTAATGAAATTTAAAGTGGTCTTACCCTACATGGTGGAAGAAATAACAGATTTCCCTATTAGTTTCGCCGTTTATTCCAAGCTCTTGTAAGGATACATATGAAAGGATTCGCAGGCTGAGACTATCTTTCCTACTGGCGTAATATTCGTTGAAGAAAAATAATTGAATGATCTTAAGAGGGTTTTACTGGGTACTGCTCCAACCAGCCCTAAAGACATGTAGATAGCGTTAATGCTTCCATATCCGCAGCGGCGCAATTGGTTGGCGCGTCTGAACGGTGAGCAGAAGGTTCCTGATTCGAACCCAGGCTGTGGAATTTTCTTTCCTATTTTCTTCAATAATAAAAATAGAAGTGGTTAAACGGAGCAGTAAATTAGAAAGGAATAAAACACAAGTTGACGAAAATCCAATACAAAGATAACCATTAGTATCGGGTTTTGCAAAAGTTCTGTTACACATGTGAGGACCCTCGAAAAAAATGACATAATTTCGTGTGTAAAGCAGTTAGACACGGTTTT
The DNA here is from genome assembly GCA_023313115.1 of Rhysida immarginata. Taxonomy (NCBI): domain Eukaryota; kingdom Metazoa; phylum Arthropoda; class Chilopoda; order Scolopendromorpha; family Scolopendridae; genus Rhysida; species Rhysida immarginata. The sequence continues at coordinate 2,351,945 of JAHWFO010100943.1, read as the reverse complement.
TATTGTCGGAATTGATATTGGTGTGTACACAATGCATTTTATTCGATGTAACAGCAATCGGCGGCAACCACATTCTAGGCGTGGTCTAAAGGTCCGACAAAAGTTACGGATGTAGTCTTTCTTCATGGCGATCCACACGCGGTTCACAGATGCTTGATTTTGAGAAAATGGGGAATCACTGCTTCCCCTTCCAAAGGTGTGCTTCACTGCAATTCAAATGTGTTAAAAAGCTCAGCCAACCTGGCCTGCTCAACCTGACCTGGAGCGGCTCTTTCTCGCCCATTTTCTCAAAATCTTTCAAGGGGAAGGGTGAGATTAAAAATTATTTTTAGACTAATGTGGTGTTGCTCTACAGGGCAGCAATTGGAAATTTTTCTCTCTTTTTAATAGTTTTCGAGTTAGCAAATGAATGACCTTAAATTTGGGGGTCAAGGTCAAATTTGAGTGCTGCAATGAACCCCCCCCCCCTGTTACCTATAAACCACACTCATCAGATCTCGCCTACCTGGCAGCTTTGAGATATCTGCCATGTTGCCAGACTTTTTGGACACTATATAAAAGTTTAGAACGGATTGGGTAGCGAATCTCATATATTGAAACTGTATAAAGCTAAATAAATTATTACAATTCCAAAATGGGTGAAAGAATAGTGTACATTGAATGTGGTTTGTATGTCAATAAGAAAGATTGGCTTCTGGCATTTGGCTTTAGAAATTTCAATTACTTCAGGGTTAGCTGTCTTTTTTTTGGGTGGGTTCTTTGGAAATACAGATAATTGACATGGAATCTTCTTATGGCTTAAGGGGGTGTCCTTTCTCTATGAGGTTTGTAACATATTGGGATTTTTTATCTTTATCTTTATCTTTTTATCTTTATGCAATTTATACAGTACTCCAAATCTATATATACAGGGTGATTTACATCGAATGTAAAATACTTAAAGGGGGTATTATAGAGGTTAAGATAAACACAAAACGTCCTATGAACATGGTTTCAAATATGAACGATAACTGAGATATGAACAGAAATAAAAATGCCGCCACCAAGATCAACAAGTTAATAACTCAGGTTCTGTAAAGCCTAGATTAATGCAATTTGGGGGAATAACAAGGTACATAAGACTGTGTATACCGTTAAAATTTGATTGAATTCCAACGAGAAGTTTCTGAGTTACACAGTCAAAATTGTGACAAGTGCTAGTTAGTACTCACAAGTGAACACGTACGTATTATGATGTTGAATGAGTAACTTGGAAACTTCTTGTTAGAATTAGATCAAATTTTAAAGGTATACACAGTCTTATATACTCTGTTATTCCTCCAAATTTCATTAATCTAGGCTTTACAGAATCTGAGTTATTATAACTTGTTGATCTTGGTGGCGGCATTTTTATTTCTGTTCATATCTCAGTTATCGTTCATATTTAAACCCATGTTCATAGGACGTTTTGTGTTTATCTTAATCTCTATAATACCCCCTTTAAGTATTTTACATTCGATGTAAATCACCCTGTATAAAGAAGGATGTTTGTTTGTGGGTTTGTTTGTTTGTTTTTTATACAAATCTAGTTTTATTCCGATCTTGATAAAATTTCGCATACATGACCTTCAAAGCATGAGGAAGGTCACTGTCTACCTCAGATTTCGAAAAAATAATAATTATTGATAAAAAAATCGATATTCATGGTTATGGCAAGGCATATTAATGAGAATTATCTCATGACCAACAATGCAAGACAAAGTTTTTGCAACAATAAGTATCAACAATGGTATCAATACGCAATTCACAAACACTCTGCATGGACGAACAATATATATCTCATGACCAACAATGCAACCAAAAGTTTGTGCAACAATAAGGTATCAACAATTGTGTCAACACGCAATGCACCAACACTATGCAAGGATCTTCTATCTATATATATAAAGAAGGATGTTTGTGGGTCTGTGCGTCTGTGGGTCTGTGGGTGGGTCTGTGGGTCTGTGTGTACGTTTTTTATACAAATCTACAGTTTTATTCCGATCTTGATGAAATTTCGCATACAT
>JAHWFO010100943.1:2327415-2349500 GCA_023313115.1 Rhysida immarginata | reverse complement strand
GATTTTATAAATTTCTCTGCTTCTTGTTTTTGTTATTATTCATGCGCCATATTTTGACGTAGCGGTCAAAATGTGAGCTAATTTTTTTATTGCAAAATCCTCTTCCCCATGGTCTGTCTAACACATCTCAAGTTTCGTCAAAATCTGTTTAACAGAACGGCCGCTAGAAGGGTCTAAATGGTGTCACTTTAATTATAACCACATCTGTAATGCCACTGGACTATAAATCTTAATCTTCCTATATGTCTCCGAAATCTTCCAGGAAAAATTACGACAAGAAAGAACGGAAAAGCACAGAAAAAATGAACAAGAAGCTCGGAAACTACTGTTTTCGCAAAAAAATAAACAACAACACACGGCACAACTCATTTCATCTAAGTAACTGAAATTTCTTTCAATTGTCAAGAGATACGTAAATCTACTTAATAAAGGATCTAAACATAATGTACGTACCACACTTTCGAAGCACTGAAGTAGAATTGGCTACTCTAAAATTACCCGATGATATTACGAACACGACTCGAAAATATCATAGAGCATTGTTTCTCACGTCAAAATGGCCACTTTTCAATTTTTTAAACCACTCAAAACGCTGTGATTTACCAAGAGCATGCTCACCGTAAACTTCGACAAGCATTTGATGTGATTCTGCAGCAGTTTTTTTCAAATGGTAGCAGAAAATCAATGCTGTCCGCAAATCGTAGTTTCCAAGCACACAATTCGACATGCTCAACGCCATTACAAACACAACTCGACATGTTCAACGCTATAATGCTGTTGTATGAAACTTGTCAGACGTCAGAGTAAGAAAATGGCGCCAACGAAGCGTTTGACGATAACTACATTGACAGCTAGGACCATCTATTAGCAAATTCCGGTTTCATATTTACAGATCTGGTAGACCCAATGCTGGATATCTTATATTTAGATAACGTTATTTTTTTTTTTTTTTTTTTTTTTTTTTTTTTTTTACTTTTCGTGTTTATATTTTTGTTTGTATGTGTATTGTGTACAATCCACCCAATCCCGTTAGTTTAAAATTTTGTGGTTACATAGATTTTATTTATTTATTTAGGTAATTTTTTGCTAGCACATCAGTCATCAGCGGCGACTCTTGTGAAAGACCCTCACTCCCGAGGGTCGCTCATTAGTAATTCATTAACGTTCCTTGTGAAAGACCCTCACTCTCGACTTCTCGGACAGTAGGGGGTCAAACTTCACACATTCCACGTTAATGCCCGCTAATTAGTAATTCATTAACTATTATTCAATTTTATTTAATTACTTTATTATCAATGTATTCAAGAACATTTTACAGCGATAATTTGTACTATAATATGTAATTTGTATTATAACCATATCATTTGTATTAAATTTGGTCAAGCAATCGGGAACCAACCAGGCTGACCAAGCTGTGGTTAGTGTCTACTGATGGGTCATTCTTTAGTTTCTGTTATTTTGTTATTAAATAATTTAAAATATTTGCTTCTTCACTTTGTTCTATTTCTGATGATGTAAATCGAAACGCGTCAGCTTTATTAGAGGCTTTAGCAGAAAGCTGCTTAAAGAATGCACGCTTGGTCTGTACGTTTACCCGACCGTCCGCCTTTGCACGATAACTTGAAAACGGATTAACTTTTTTCAAATTCTGTTTTCAGAAATATGACCATCAAGGTCTTAGCTCGGCCGTATCAACTTTTCAGAATTTTTCGTGGACCCCTTCACTTCGACTAATAGTGACTGTAAAGAATACCAAGATAATGGCATGTCATATAACAATCGAATTTTCAAGAATGAATATATTGTTACTTTCTGTTCATCTTTAAGCATTGTTGACATCGGCACGCTCACGTGAAATCGCTTTGTCGACGCACCATTGCTCAAGTGCTCAAATCTATATTATTAAGAATGGAGCTACTTATTGGTTTTATAATGATCACTTCATAATTTTTAAATTTTTTGAGGTAGAAAGTTGAAATTCGGAATGTATCTTACTATGAGCATGTCCACCTTCAGTATTTATTTTCGTTTTGATTGGTGCACTGGGGTTGGAATTACCGGGTTGGGATTCAAAGAGGACAAAAGATCTATGTGCTATTTAGGTACGTAAAGGATTGAAATTCAGTATCTACATTACTATGAAGTTTAGGCCCAATTGTTCCAGTGGGGTCAGAATTGCGGGGGTGGCAGTAACTTGATCTGAAATCAATGTGTTTGAGAGCATTAAATATTCTTACAGTCCATAATTTAAATATGCTATGGACCCCCTCTTGAAATGAAATCCTTCATTCCTATTACACTTCTGTGCTGAATCAACCTGAATAAGGGATTAATATTTAAGAAACAATTAACAAGTAACAAAAATAGATCGCTGCACAGGGAAACAATTTTTACTACTTACAAATGTGATGTTGAAAACGTTTACCTTATAACTTTTACTAACATCAGAGCAGTAAAATTACTATCACTACTGCTATTATTATCAGAGCTACAAAAGTTATAAGTTTTAGTGAGTGTCTTGTCCCGATTTAAAATCTTATGTGCCTCTTTGGGAGAGTTGCTACAAGGATTCAGTATTTTTCGATTTTCTTAAAAATAAATTTGAAGTTACTGAATTTTTAGATAATTTTTAATGTAATTTAATAAAAGTACAAAAAATACAAATTGCATAATAATTAAAGGTTTAATCATGTTTTAAAGCTTTTTAATTTTATTTTACTTTTATTTCATTAATTTCCTTCAAATTTTGTAATTAATAATATAAGTGTTTAATTAATAAAATGTTAATTTTTAAAATTAACATCTTATAAATTAACATTAATGGCTTATGAATTAATGGCTTTCTAGTTCTCAAGTCTGCCTGGCCGTGGGTTCGAATCCCGCTGTGGGCATGGATATTTGTGTATGTCCCGGGCTGCTACAGATATAACTTGTGTTAAAGGCGCAAAATGACCTTAGTAGTCGACGCCAAAATTTCTAATAAACCAACCAATCAGTCATTCACAAGAATTGGCGGCATGGTTTGATTCTGCTCCATGACGATGCAAGAAAAACAGAACTGCATGCCTCTGGCTTTGACCGGACTGTGGATAAATTATTGAAGACGATAAAGAGACAAGTCACCTTCTTGAAGAACGTCAAAAATGATTTTTGTAATACTATTTTCCTTCCGTACAATCTAAATTTGAACAAAGATCTTAAAAGGATTTGCTAAAATTCAACTATAAAGACATGCCAGTTGAATTTTAAAACGCCGTTATTTAAAACAAAGACATTCCTTCATTGTCAAATAATTTCTCTTATTGGTTAAACGCCGTTAGATACAGGGCGAGTTAAAAGCCCCCATACAATTTCAAAACGAGCGGAGATACAACAAACCTGCTGCAGGCAACATAGGAAGTTAGGTATGAGCTAAACAATGGTAGTGTCAAATTGGACCTTGCAATTTGTAAAACTTTATGACCGTTACAGGTAGAGAAATATTTCCAATTGTATAGTTCAAAACGCTGATTTTGTGACAAACCACCCTGGTACCCAAGCGATGATGCCTAGATGCCACTCCTCATCCAACACCGTGACCTATCAGTTAAGATACCTGAAATTTTACCCAGGATGATCGTCGGTGGTTCGGGGACCTCGTCATACGCCTACTGGTTGCGCTCTGCAAAAAAACCTGCCACATTAAAATAAACCATGCATAAACAATTAAAAGGGACTCTTTAATAACACCAACTCTCATATGCCTTACATAAGACCATCTCCCAGTGCAGTCAACAACAATTAGTCTCCTTAACACTTAAATATACCAAAGCGTTCATGTGTATAGTGGAAAACGCAGCTTTAGCTGAAGGACCGGCTCATAAGACCGACAGTCGAAAATCAGGAGAACACAAACGATTGGTTTGGTTTGGTTTGTTTGGTAGTCCTTTTCAACTGCCATGGTCATTTCAGGACGCCGTTATAGGGGCCGTAAATTTTGCCTCGCAAGGGTTCTTTAACGTGCAGCCGGCAAACGACTACACAGGACCAACGGCTTTACTTCCCTTCCGAAGGAAGTGCGTGATCTCAGGATTTTCCCCCTGAAAAAATCCTCGTCGTCCTCGGCCGGTGTCGAACCCGCGTCCTCGGGCATCAGAGGCGACCACGCAACCCCTGAGCCACCGAGGCCGATAGAACACAAACGAGAGGGACCTTGAAGCATGGAGAAACGGGGCAGGGAAGCAAAAAAACACTCACCGCTCATCCGCGGACTCTCAGGGCCGACGATAAATCTCTTGCCATTCCATTCTCAACAAAAGGTTTCCTTTTAAGAAAATATGGATACTGTTGAGAAAAACATATACTTGGTACAACATACTTTTAAGCGTCTAGTAATACTCAAATTGATTATCGTTCCACATAACCAACAGACTTCGAACAAGTCTCCAAAATCTTTCCCTTCACCACATTTAACTTTTCATGGCTACCGACATTCCATCTCTCTTTCTGCCGGCAATCTCTCTCTTTTTTTTAACACCAAAATCACAAATTAAAACAACAAACTTCCCATAACAACCGTGAAAACAACAATGCATTTTCGCTGTCGTTTTCTTATAAAGCAACAACGGCCTTGCAAGTATAATACGACCTTCTCAATATAAAAGACAACAATATCATTATACACCACAGAATTCTATTACTCACATTTTAAATATAAAATAAGACAACAGAACAATTCATTATATAAATATAGAGAGCAATTTCTCTTTTCCCAAAATTATTGAAGTTGATTGCTCACTGCACTGAAACGCATGCTTAAATAAAAGAAAGGAGCATGATACCCAGAAAATAAGCACAAAAAAACAACACAACATTCTTATTCCCCAAGCAACACAAGCAAAACACAACACACGGCAAAGCCATTGTCTCCTGCCAGGCGTACGGACTATTAATGAAATGTCACAATTTTAACAACCAAAAAAAAAACCCATTAAAAATAAGCGTAAAAATAAACCCACAACAACAAAATGAAATTTCAGTGCTCAACCTACATGTTGTATCTCTTATTTCTATATGTAGTTTGTCAAGTTTCCTGAAAATGGCATTGCATTCGGTTAAAAACCCTGTATGTCATAAACTGAAAACTTACCAAAACATTTCGATTTTTTTTATATCTTCATGAATATACGTGCTATTCTCATCCAAATGAAGACAGATAAGTAAAAGAAGCCTAATAATCATATGCTACAGCTAAGACGCATTTCAATCATATTTTACAGGTTGATCCCAAACATTATTTTTTGGTTCACTTTGTTGCTGGTCCCCTATTCACCTTCGGGACAAAACCTTAACTGAAATTCACTGAACATCCAATTTATTACAGACACCTCTTAGGGAAAATGGATTCGCCTCCCAGTGACACCCAAACAATGGAACAGGCCGAAGAGTTGTATAAAAGGGATGCATTGGATCAGAAGTTGCAGTCAGCAGCAGAAGTGGACTGAATATGGGTAAATCCAAGGATTTGACCGACTTTGAACGAGGCATGATCGTTGGAGCTCGACGGGCGCAGTTGAGGATTTCGCAAACGGCGAACCTCCTCGGGTTTTCCCGTGCAACAGTGTCAAGGGTATTCCATGAATGGCAGTTATGCCAAAAACAACCTCCAACAAACACAACTCCGGACGAAACACGGCCGTGGATGAACGAGGCCAATGGCGATTGACACGAATCATCTACAGCAACATGACGGGAACAGCCCAACAAATTGCAGCGCGGTACAATAAGGGAGCATCCCTCCCATTTCGGAGCACACGGTGCGGCGCACCTTGCAGCAGCTGGGTTTAACAACAGGCGGCCTGTACGGGTGCCGTCGCTGTCACCGCAAAGTAGGAAAGCACGCCTGCTAAGGGCACACAGACAATGCCACTGGACACTGGATGAGTGGAAGAAGGTCGCCTGGTCCGACGAATCGCGGTTTCTACTTCATTATGCGGACGGCAGACTGCGCATCTGGCGCAGACAGCACGAGGCCATGGATCCATCCTATCAGCAGACAACCGTACAGGCGGGTGGAGTGTTGATCTGGAGTGGCTTCTCTTGGGACACGTTGGCTCCTCTGATATCCGTAGACACATCCCTGAATGCGACACACAACCTGAACATTGTTGCCGGTCAGATGCACCCGTTCATGATGACTGTGTCCCCTAGTGGTGACGGACAGTTTCATCAGGACAATGCTCCCTGTCACCGTGCTCGTATGGTCTTGGACTTGTTCGAGGAACATGACGCGGATTTTCACCTGCTTCAGTGGGCAGCTCGGTCGCCCGATCTCAACACGATCGAGCTTTTATGGGATGAAGTGGAGAGAACCATCCGACGCCTTCCCACACAACCGTCCAACCTGCACCAATTACGGGACGCTGTGATGTCAGCCTGGGCTGCTATTCCTCTGCAACGGTTTTAACACCTTGTTGAATCCATGCCAGCTCGTATTCAGGCAGTTCTTGCCGCTAAAGGAGGCGCAATACGCTATTAGCGTGGTGTCTCTAATAAATTGGTCGTTTAGTGTATATGAGGTGTAACATGCTCTTTATACCCTTGAAGTTTCAGGATAATTCGATAAGTATTTTTCTAGATATTCTACAAAAAGTCTAAAATTGAGTGTGTCCGATTACTTTTGGGTAGATAGTGTATGCGCTACGAAAGGTAAACGTTCCTCAAAAATTTACTGTGGATTTGTGTTTTCTCGTCGTTAGTTTAATCACATAGTTGCTTGCATGATAGTTAAGCACAGAACGATCTCAGTTCTCTAGTCAATACCATTTTCCTTAATTGCTTGCTGCTAGAAAGTGAAAAAACTGCGTGAAAATTAAACTTTCACAGTGGTAATCTTTGTATTTGTATCCTGTATTTGAATGTGTTTATTCTAACTTACTGAATTAAACGAGGTAATAAATATTGTAAGTTGTTGAAATTTTATTTCCAATAAACCTTATACATACGCTCGTATGTTTCATTGTTAAATGGTGCGAAAACATGCCCTAAGCATTGTGTAATCCTTCAAGAAAATATTTTTATTTTGTTAATAATATAAATTTAAAGTAAATTAAAGGCACCATACTGTAGCTTAAGTTCAACTAATGAATGGATATGAAAATTGAGTGAAATAGATATACCGGGTGGGCAAGAAATAACGTGAGGTGTTCAGCGCTCGCTAGCGGGAATTCTATTAGGCCAAATGCAGTACATTTTGGTGTATATACTTAGTGGAACATGCAGTTTCGATTTCTGCAAAAAAAAAAAAAAATAGTGCCAAAAGTCTCCATAGGGGGCGCTTATTTCCAGAAAACAATGAATACCTAATTGTCAAATGAACAAATACCGTACAAACCAACTTTAGTAACAACAATAAACAATGTTTTATTTTTAATTACAAATGTGTTTCAATATGACCACCAGTGTGCTGTTCCAATAGCTGCATGCGGTACACGACATTTTCTACGGCAGCTCGCAGCAAATCTGCATTAATTAGTCTGATATGTAACGTTATTTGATCCTTTAAGGTTGAGAGGTCAGGAACATGTGCTTGATACACAAGGCTTTTCAAATATCCCCATAACCAAAAATCACAAGGGTTGAGATCAGGCGACCTGGGTGGCCATACCATGGGAAATGCACGACTAATTATTCTGTTGTCTGAAAAACGTTCTCGCAAGATCTGCTGCACCTGACGTCCGTAACGTTTTCAATCGCCGGAATTCACGAAGGGCAGCACTTGCATTGTCGCTCTTCTGATAAAACAACTTGACTAATAACGCCCGGTCAGGCAGAGTAAGCGTCATCGTCAGGCCATTCGTTCGTGAATGATGGGAAATCCTCAGCCTTGCCTTTTATTGTCATGACTGCTCAACACAGAACGCGCTTATGCAAATGTATTCATTGTTTTCTTGAAATAAGCGCCCCCTATGGCGACTTTTGGTACTTTTTTTTTTTTTTTTGCAGAAATCGAAACTGCATGTTCCACTAAGTATATACACCAAAATGTACTGCATTTGGCCTAATAGAATTCCCGCTAGCGAGCTGTGAACACCTCACGTTATTTCTTGCCCACCCGGTATTACTAAAAATACAAAAATAATAATAAAAAGGTGTGTAAACCCGCTCCGGTCTTACACCCGCCCCGGTCTTATAGAGGTATAAATTTCATTTCCAATAAGCGCTATAATGTATGTACGGAACAGTAATCACCAACAAAATCATGTTCTGAATGGACCAAAATTAGCAATAATGCTTGGTACATGTGAAAATGTGCTGTGAAAATTTCAAGAAAAGATATTAAATAATCGAACTCCGAGTAAAACTTATTGAAATCCTTTACTTCAAGTTTTATATTTGAAATGTAACTGTCATAAACAGAACAGCTGACAACTATTAAGTTATTATGAAAATTGCCGGCAGATGATCGAATTTTCATGTCGGATTCGTGAAAAGCGCCTATAGAAGAGGAACGCGCTTCTCAATAAAGAGAACGAAGACGACAAAAGAGAAAGAGAGAGGCCTGTCATTGATCCGCCAATGAAAAGCAAAATCAACGAAGAGAAGAGAAGATTATTCATTCACCGCTCTGATAAGGCTTTGTAAGAAACCCGAGGAAAGACGAAGGCTAAAGCATTTTAAGAAACCCGCCTTGAAAAGCTTTTAACTCTAAATAAGACTAACATTTGCAAATTTTCTTCTCTTTTGATACAATAGCTGAAGCCCGCAGCCCAAATTAAAAGACTGCCGATTATTAGTTCAGCATCACCAAGTGGAGAGAGGAATAGAAGCTGTAAAATTGATTGAATCGTTTTTGGACAACTTTATCATAACTTAAATGATAAGAACGTTACTATTTTCTGGCAATTTTAGAAATTAGTAATACACTCTTCAGTACTAATCAATTGTCTGACTATTGGACTACTTTCATACGATCTTCGCTTAGCTTTATCGTCTTGTTTCAAGGCTTGTATCACCCTGATATGAAAATTTGAATTCATCCACTCAGCTTGATATAATTTCATATCAGGTGGACACATTAATTTTATGCTTACATACTCAACTTTATCATTATATTGATGACAATAAAGGAATCTAATTTCAAACCTGTAAGAATGAAAAAATTCGTTCAGCTTCTGAAATAGCCATTCAAAAAATACACAATGATTAAGGTTTCATTTCTTGATTAATGCGTTTAACACCAGGCAATTTCCATTTTCGTTTTCGCTTCCATTTTCAGTTTGTTTGTTTTTAGTTTTTAATTTCATTGTTCTCGCATGAGTGATAAAAATTAGAGCGAATAACATAATTATTTCGCCTTTTATTAGCATTTTCTAATTCTCCCGGAAACACCGAGGAGAAAAGCGGCTCATAGGCTCATAAGAGGATTCCAACGAAGTCGACGGATTCAGATTTTTTCCCCATTTATTATTTAAATTAGTTTTTTTTAATATTTGAGAGGGAATGCTTAGAACAACTTTTCTTTGAAGATTACTTCGCTTCAGCATATTAATTGAAATATCAAAGATTGTAATTATTATTTTTCTTTCAGCGCTATACTGTATTTTCAAAGCGTTTATTTGCTATATAATTTGCTCTTCCAAAAGCTTTCCTGTTATGAAATATGTTTACGTTCCTCACACACAGTTTTAAAATACGTAATACACTAGAGGCAAGGCAGGCAGGCTTACAGCCTGTGAAATTTTTGTTTTGAGGATTATAGGTATTCTTGGAAGAAATGGATACATTCAAATAATTGCCTTTGAGAATCATTCCATTTTATATTGGTTTGTCTTAACTAATTCATTACCACTTTTCTGAAACTCAATGACGTTCATCCGAGCACCGAGTTTTTAGTCAGGTTGTCGACAAACGCCCTCAATTTCAACCAAAGACTGTCGCGACGATCTCGGATCTATGCATCGAAGTTTAGTATGGAGCCAGCTGTTCTGTTATTTCAGTCCAATTTGGATTGCATGTAAATGTGATGAAAAGATCTGGTATCCAGAACTTGGGCACCTTGGCCATTGCATCCTGGTAAATTTGCTGCAATGCGTGTTTGCTTCCGGTAAATGGCATAAGTAGAACACAGACCTTGCCTGCTTTCATATTAAAGTTATCAGCCTGATTGTGAAAATAATCCATTAAGCCAAGTGGTAAGCCTCCACTCTCAAAGTCTTCTGATTTTCTTACACCCATTGTAGCCGGTCTCCTTCAATTTTTAAAATACGTCCACAATATACTGCTGAGTAAGTTTCCCCGCGTGCAATACCGGATTAAACAGTCCTGGCCTTTCGTACGGTTTGTAGGAGTAGAAGGCTAACATGCTGACTTTCGTCGCTTCAGTGCTCCTGAATTTCATCTTCCAGCCTTCTTCTTCATGAGGAAACAGCAACGGGTAAGTCATTGGATCAGAGTTCGGACTCAAAATCGACATACAGGGTGTTTTTGAATTGAGTACAGATTTTTTGGGAGATGATAGAAGAGGTCCTTAGAAGTATTTTTTGTCACATGAACATAGGGGCCCCGCAGCTCCGTTTACTTACAATACTGCATTGAACAATCAAATGACACCGGGACGCAATGTGCGTTGGTAGGCCTAGATTATTTCATTTTTAACAATTAACACAAGCAATCTACTGTATGACTTTTACAGTAATTGTTCGAAATGACCGCCATTTGCTTCATAGCACAATTCGCAACGCCTTATGATGGATTGATGTACGCGTGGAAACAGTTGATTTGCACGGTCGCTGATGTCACCTGCTACCGCGACAACACGAGCCGCCAATTCTTCTTCGGTATCTACGGGTTCGGAGTACACCATTGATTTTATGCTACCCATAAAAAAAAATCCATCGGTGTGAGATCTGGCGATCTCGGTGGCCAAGCAACTGGTCCGCCACGACCAATCCAACGACCAGGATATGTCTCATTTAGGTAATCTCTAACTGCTCTTGTGCAATGCGAAGGTGCGCCGTCCTGTTGAAACCACATCAAATGTCTGGTCATTAGTGGAACATCTTCAAGAAGACCAGGGAGCTCCTCCTTCAGGAAACCAAGGTATGTTTGCCCGTTAAGACGGCATGGTAGGAGATATGGCCCAATCAGGACATTGTGAATCATGCCAGCCCAAATATTCAACGAAAAACGATGCTGAAAACTGTTAACATGTGTTGCACATGGGTTGACATGAGACCACAGATGACTATTGTAGCTATTGAACATTCCCTCTCGTAAACGTTGCCTCATCTGTCCACAAAACCATGGAAGGAAAGTCTTTACTTTATACTTCAAAGGAACGTACTCTATTTCTCTGCTCTTTTTCTCTTCTGGTTCATAATCGTCCGATGAAAGATCTTCAATTTCTTGACAAGATACTGGTTCACAATCTTCATTCACATGAATCAATGCCTCTTCATTTGCAAATATTTTTTCATCCAGCATTTCTAATGTAAGTTCATAGAGTTGCTGTCCCATCATCAAAGCTTCGTGTGAAATTATAGTTGGCGATTCTGATGCAATCATTATTTTCATGGAGCAATATTTCAAAATATACTACTGCATCCTTCAATCGCAATTTCGAAACTTCGCTGTTCATATATTCGTCAATTTACTCATCGATCCCCGAAGATTGAAGAGCCAGCAAATTCTCCGCTCTCCATTTTCACAGAAAAACGTTTTTATTAACTGTTTTATGATTAAAAAACCATTATTGTTTCACAATTAAAAACGGCTTTTTTTTTGTAACGGCTTGGCAAACCTCCGCTCATACTTGACGAGAGCCAGCGGCGCGAGAAAGATCTAGAACATTCCAAACCTATTCTCACGTGCCTCTCTGCGCTCTGCCTACTTTGTGCACTATATGATAAATATGTCAGGTAGCCTCGAAATAATTTTTTTTTCAGGTAGCAGAAAATACTTTATTACTCCGTAGACACTTGTAACAATAAAAATAAGTATAATAATTTTGAGAAAAGGAAAATTTTGTGAAAAAAGTTGGTTGTCACAAATAAATTTGTAAACATAATATACTGAATAATTACTTGGGTAAAGAAAAAAAAATTGTTACAACTGGGATTCGAACCCGCCACCTTGCACTAATAATTTGAGTTGTAACCACGCTGCCGTCTGAGCTATCGGATCATTTACAATCAAAGAGGAAAAATTTCCCATATATATGGTGCTCGAAACTTTAAACCGTTTTTTTTTCAAAATTGGCTGATCAGTGCGCCTTAATATTTAAGTATATTAACATCCTAAACGTACACGACAACTATACGAAGTCTGGTTTTAAACTAAAATTCCGAGGTCATAATGTCCCCTTGTTAGAAAATTTCACGGAATACACAATTATAAATGTAAGTATTAGGGTCATTGGAGAACATTTTTCCTTGCTTGGAACACGATCTGAACTGAAATCTAAAAGTCTGGTTTGTTTAGCCGAGGCATGTAAACAAAGCAGAGTGAACAATTGTTGTCAGCTCCGCTTCCGCATGGCACGCCAGGCCAACACTACCTAGACAGAAGGCCTGATAACGAAAACTTCATACATTGTTACATCATCATTAGTCGACCAAATGTAGGAATTATTATTGGTAGAAATAGGATTAGCAATGGTCGACTATAGATGCTGTAACAATGTATGACGTTTCCGTTATCAGGCCTTCTGTCTAGGAGGTGCTGGCCAGGCATGTTAACAAAGCAGAGTGAACAATTGTTGTTAGTTCCGCCTCGAGTACCACATCAGACTTTAGAGAAAGAAAGATGTATCTCGTAATATGTAGGAAATAATGATGCATATAGAAATAATAATGATACATTTTAAATTACCAAGCAGGCAACAAGGCAATTTTATGAGACAATTTAAGGGCCTCAAAGGTATACTTCGATATATTGATACCCTAATTATGTAGAGAATGTAACTCCATTGTTGACCAAAAAGAACGTTTTAAATGCATTTAAAGAGAAATGCATTTTAAAGACAACGTTCTTTTGTTTTAAATAAAATATTCACTAAAAAGTAGAAAACAAATTTCTTTTTTGCTTAATGTTTTTGTGAATAAAATTAAAATCGTTGGGGCTCATCAACTTTTAATATCATAATATAAGTTTGATATGCTTCCAATAAGAGCTTTGTTTGCATTTATTGTTTCTGCTTTTATACTCGGGCGATTATAGGAAGACACTTCAGTTCCTCTGCAAAACCTTTCTTTGAGACATGGCAATGTTAACACTAAGAAATTGAACAAAGGCTGAGAAAAAGAGGCTTACGGTTAAAGATGATTGACTGCGTTGGACATGTCACTTACGCTTGCTAATCTGTAATTGGGAGTGACAATGTGTCTTCCTGTAGTCGTCCGAGTATATAAGGCTAGCTAACTTTTCTATTCCTATTTTACTTTCAGTGTTGAGATTTAATAATCATTGAATCTATTTGAAATTTCAGCCTGTAAGGGACTGGTTCACTACGGCTTTACCTTGGCCTCCAAGCTGTGTGTAAAGAGACAAATACATAATCCATGTTTTTAGTGGGATTCGAATCCGCGACTTGCTGGTCTCGATAGCGACAAGACCTAGGAGTCTTAACGTTCTCGTTTACCGAGCCGGCTTCTACAAGTCTCAATCGCAGAACAATAACAACAACAAAAATAAAAAAACGGACTTATCAACCGATATTGCAAACAATCATATCACAAATGCCATACAGTACAAGTAAATTAAATTTTAAAATTAAAATTCCAGGAAAAAAAAGATCACGCACCTGACCCCAAAATTTATCTGTCTCAGTCTAGTACAAATAAAAAAGTTGGTTTGGAAGTACCACTTACAGGCAAGCTTCAAGCTAAAGATAATTTGTATTTTAATAAAATCTTGTAAACATTCCAAGGAGGAGCTTTAGCAGTGAAGGAGAAATACATTTATACATTTATTAAAAAATATTAATCCCCCCCTCCCCTCCCTCTACCCCCGAGTAGGGTAAGGCAAGTAGCAGATCCTGAAGTCATCTATTTTTATAAGCTTACATGAGGCGTTGAGCGCAAAAGTGGCCCAAGCCGAAAAAAATATGTTCTGAGAAAATCCACAGAATTCTTCCCTATTATGTATGCAAAATGGAATTTAGCGAACTAAATGTATGCAAAATGAAATTTCGCACACCAAACTATGGATGGGCCACAATGGCACTGTAAAAAGCAATCTATCAGCAAGTTATTTCCACATGTTACTCTTTTTCAACATTATTGTTGGTTGGACCACTATTGCGCTCAACGCCTCATATTAACTTTGCTGTGTTAGTTGTTTAGGTCAAATCTTGTAATCAATATTAAACCATCTTTCCGACAAGCTAGGGAGCTGCAATTTGACACACTTTTGCAGAATCGATGACAATTTATGATAAAGAAAAAATTTTCAAATCGGTTCATTGGTTCGTGTTCTAATGGTACTAACTCATTACTACGAATTGATTGTTGTAACAATTGGACATTTCGTTATGGCGAGAGTAAATGTATCTTTTGTTTATTGTTGCAAAATTAAGCTGTATTGTTGCCACTAAATAAACCATTATAAAAGCTTGGTTTGATAAAACCTTTTTCCTCTTAACTTGTTACCCCTTTATTTACACTTTTTTCCTCTCCCCAAGAATTAATATCAAAAATTAATTTTCTCGAACGTAATATGTAGAAAATGTAAAAAAGCTCGTATTTCCTTTCTCATCATTTCCGAACGTATGATATATCACAAGCACGTGACTACCACCCCGTGACTACCACCCCGCAAATCCGACCCCAATGGAACACCTGGGTCTAAACTCCATAGTAATGTAGATCTTGCCTAGAGAAATCTGGATACTGTGAAGCCTTTACGTACCTAAATAGCACACAAGGTGATCTAGAACAAGGTGAGGGTCAGTTTGCCGAAACTGGTAAAAAATTGCCTTACTGCGCAAGCGTATTTTGACGTCACTGGATGACATCGAAACCAATACCCGCTAAATCGAAACCTCCACAGAAATCAAAACATGGCGGCAATGAAAACAGTTGTGCGATAACGATTCTTGACGACTCGTTCATTTCCTTCACAATTCTCATTCTTTATACTATTTATTTTAATTAAATAATAATGCCGTTATAAGGAAGGACTTATAATTATTGTAAAATGTACTTACGTATTTCTTTTTAATGTGAACACAAAGTTAATGTTAACTATCTGCACATCGCGCGATGACTGATCATGCGACCAAGGTAAGTGAAATTTACTGTGACTAAATAGAAAAAGGGATATATATCAGTTCGTTAGAACAGGGGGGGTGTCTTTAAAATATAAATTCATTTACCTTGGTCAGTCATCGTGCGATGTGCGGATAGGTAACATTAAGCGAACACAGAGACAAGGACGATAACGTATTTCTCGTTATCATCAGGCCTAATTTTCATTCCTCGTTAAGATTTCGAGATTGATTCGTCGGAACGTTAGTAGTTAGAGACAGAGATAATAATTTCAATATTATTTCATAATAACTTTATTTATGCAGGCATTAAGAAATATTAATTTATAAAATAGTAAGTTTACAAATAAACGTTTCTTCAGAAATACAACGTAAGAGTTTTGTTTTTTACGTGAAAACGTTTTCTTTTGTGACCAAAATAATGGCTACTGCACACAGCCGGAAGTAACGCCATAAGTCATCCAGTGACGTCACAATACGCATGCGCGTTAAGCACTTCTGACAAACTGGACTTTATTCTAGATTACCTTGAATAGCACATAGATATGTTGTCCTCTCTGAATCCTACCCCCGTAATTCTGACCCCAGTGTACCA
This sequence comes from Rhysida immarginata, assembly GCA_023313115.1. NCBI lineage: Eukaryota > Metazoa > Arthropoda > Chilopoda > Scolopendromorpha > Scolopendridae > Rhysida > Rhysida immarginata. The sequence goes on along the minus strand of JAHWFO010100943.1, from coordinate 2,333,661 downwards.
ATCAAAACCAAACTAAATAGTGCAGATGGACATGCCCATAGGAAGCTACATTTCGAATTTCAACCTTCTACCTCAAAAAAATGTAGAAATTATGAAGGGGTATACAGTTAAGCCATTATAAAACCAATAAGTAGCTCCATTCTTTCGCAACTGAATATAGATTTGAGCCAATGACGTATATTAAAGATAGACTCCGAATCCCATTGTTAACAGCGGCAAAAAGTGAAGCAAATTGAGCCATAATAGTTCTGGGCAGGAGTGAGCCGTGGAGTAATTAGCTGTCTGGCTGCTTTGTTTTTGAAAATTTTGGGCCTGAGGAGTAATTTATTCAAAACCATTCCTCAAAGTTAAACTGCGTATAACTGTACAAACAGACAAGAAAAAGGATCAGGAATCATTTTCCACAAAAATAAATCAAAAATACGTAACTAAAATGAAATACGTAACTGAAAGACAATCGAAACGAAATTGAAATTGAAACCATGATCGAAAAATTGTTTATAAAATATAATAAAATACTTCAAATACAAAGTAAACGAAAAGATAAACTTATCACTCCGTGATCGGCGTGTGAAAGAATTATTAATCAGCTACTCATGTGTTTAGCATGTGTTTTGCATCATCTTCACTCACTTTCGGTCATGACAGTTCCGGGCATGGAGCTTCCCAATTTTCTTCAAGTTACAACAATAGGATTCGGAGTCTATCTTTAATATACGTCATTGATTTGAGCACTTGAGTAATCGTGCGTCGACAAAGCGAATTCACGTGCGCGGCGATGTCAGTAATGCTTAAAAGATGAACAGAAAGTAACAATGTATTCCTTCTTGATAAATCGATTGTTATATGACATGCCATTAGCTTGGTATTCTTTACCACTCACTGTTTTAGCACGTGAATTCGACTTGAAGGGGTCCACGAAAAATTCTGAAAAGTTGATACGGCCGAGCTAAGACTGTGATGGTTATATTTCTGAAAACAGAATTGGAAAAAGTTAATCCGTTTTCAAGTTATCGTGCAAACGACGTACAGACCAAGGGCGCATTCTTATAAGTAGCTTTTATGCTAAAGCTCCTAATAATTAGAGATACGTACATCCAATAATAACAGAAATAGAGGCTAGTAGTCAATTTTAACTTAATTTTTTTCGTCTCCCGAAAAGAGTAGAAGATAGGTAACAATATCGGATCTAAATTTATATGGATACACATGTTGATTGGAATTCTACATACAAACCAAAGTAAAACGAACTTTACCCCTTATACAAATGCACAAATAGCAAAAAATATTACAACAAATATCAATTTCACGTTTTCAACAGAAACTTTCTCAAATTTCTTTAACTTTAAACGGAAATTATCTGAATAAATTAAGTCACTGTATGTATAATCAATAACTTAACCATTAAGCCGATAGCGAAACAGTTCCGAAAACACCAGTAAGTGTTGAACAGACAATGGTTATTTCCATTGCATTAAAATTCAATAAAATTTGGGCTAAACCAATGATTAATTATCTGTATAATTTCTTTGATGGGGAAGAAGGGGGGCGTATATAAAACAGAATATAGGCTATTTAGTTGAGATGCAATTAAAAGTTGGTGATAACAAACGTAACTTTGGATACACGGATCGACCGACCGTTCTACCACTCAATCACATTTGGCTGGACATTTATGGCGCTTCTCTTAGCGCTCCATCAATGGGAAGCAGCATCTCATTTTCCTCCAGGGAAAATCATTGTAAACCGGCGACCTCTGACCTTTTCCGACCGACTTGTTCCCTTGGAACCATGGAGTCAACGAGAGGTCGTACCGCCATAGGAGAACAACGACCGCTGCCGTCCATCTATCGATGGCTGCGTAGCGACTCCAATCAGGGTGACCAATCACGAGAGACTATTGTCGTACGCGTTCTCTCCAATAATGCAATTACGCGGAACCTTTTTATTTATTTTAATTTCGAATTATGCTTTGAAGAAATTAATCAACTAAGGCGACAACAACACTCGTGTGCATTTAACAGTTTCCCCCATTCTAAACTTCGAAAAATGTTTAAGGCTATTTGCGACTTATTATAGCAATAGCGTCCCATCGATTCAAATGAAGCTTGAAAATATAGAATTCATCCTGAATTAAGCTTGAAATTATAGAATGGAAATGCTGCTTCATACAGAAACATAACATATTTCTAAGAAAGTTATTTATTTAAACCTCTTTAACTTACAGAAATCCTAACTAATTGTCAAAAAATAAGGTTTTCATAATAATTCTGATAATAATTCTAAAAATTCTAATATAATTCTATCAAATTAAACTATAGTTTTGCCGCAGTTCACAAGATACGATTAATATGAATTTATGAGTATGTCAAAAGTTCGATTTTAAAATTGGCATTAAAGCTTTCCGATTATCAAGAAATATTTCCAAATCACACAATTATTCATTCATCCTTTCAAACCAAGCCTCCCCAGAAACCTCAATCAATGATTCGATGTTATGTTTCAATGCATCTGCTTTTTTTTCTGCATTATTTTTCAAAAGCTTTTCAATGCGAATGCGAGATTGTAAAGAATTTTCTTCGTCAACGGAAGATTTGAATAATTGATTGCTAAAGAGAACAACGAACCTCAATCAGAAGAAATCGAAGGAAAAGCATATTGTTCTATTATTTATTTACCCATTCTTCAGTTTCAGCTTGAAAACTAAGAGATAGTCGAATTTTTTTAGAATAGGCCTATATATATTTTAAAATAAAGATTTTACTTGATTTATGTATCTATATGCAGAAAAAATGGGAGTTTTATTTTCTTAATTCGTTGCATTTCTACATGATCGTTTCCACGTATCATAGTACTGTTTTCTACATATTCAGAATTTCTGGTAATAATTTCGAATTCGAAATGCCGCGCCTCTTTTAACAATTTTGTATGTTGGAATCAAAAAACACTGCAATATCAACAGTTGGTCCGAAGAAAACGTTCAAAAATTTCTCGTATTTGCTATAATGAATAAGATTACTGTTGAACCGATTTGTAAATATGGTTAAAATCATACGAATTTTGGTTATAACTTTGAGAGCATGTAATACAGAACGCGATTGTTAATTGTCAGTCGATTCACGCTCATTTTAGCAGCAATACGGTACTAATTCCCATTATTCTTTTGCTTCAAAATAGTTGATGCGAATTTTCCAATGACGTATATTAAAGATAGACCCCGAAACTTGCCGCCATACTTGAAGCCAATTGGGAAGCTCCGCCTCCCAGAACCATCATGGTCGAAAGTGAGTGAGGATGATGCAAAACACATGGCTAAACATGAGGATGCTGATTGTGGCTAAACACCAATCACGGAGTGAAAGTTTATGTTTTCATTAACTTTGTATTTTATGTATTTTATATTTTATAAACAATTTTTCGATCATGGTTTCAATTTCAATTTCGTTTCGTTCATTTTTCATTTCAGTTACGTATTGGCCTACCAGTCTCTAAGAGTAAAGGCCTATGTATTCGTTTCAGAAACTCAAATTTATTTATTTTTTTGCTGAAATTGACTTAAAAACTCATGATTCGAAAAGATAGGTTGAAATTTTGAAAATAAATTGGAATGGCGGAATGGAACATTCGCACAGGCTTACCTCGAGTTGATGATATAGATTCAAAAAAGAAAATTGTATTTTTCAATCAGAGGAATCAGTTCATAACGTTTTTATTGTGTTTGCCTTTTTTTTTTTTTTAATTAATTTCTCTAAAAAGGCTTAGCCCATTTCCATAAAAAAACAGGTCAATGCATAGCTAAAGGACCCCTCTAAATTTGAATCAGTTTTTATAAAGAAAAAAAATGGGGGGGGGGGGTCACAGCCAAACAAGTCATTTACAAAAAAACTTCGCCTTTTCCAAAACTTTAATGAGAGGAGTCCGTACATTTCGAGTTTATTCAGTTCGCTGGTTTGAACGCTACAGCCATTTTCTAATTTTTAGAAAAAAATTAATATCTCGAAAAAGGCTTATCCAATTGACATAAAATATACGCTAAGGCACAATTTAAGGTACCCTCTAGGTATGTATCATTTTTATTTGGTTCTGCTATTTGCCGTTTCAGAGGAGTTCGCTGCACAGAATTGGTCACATACGTACATACGTAAGACGGATTTTTTTTTTTTTTTTAATTTCAACATATCTTTTCGAATCATGAGTTTTTAAGTCGGATTTCAGCAAAAAAAAAATTTTGAGTTTCTGAAAAGAACGCGTAGGCCTTCACTCTTAGAGAGTGGTAGGCCAAAAAAAATTTCCGTCAAATACAAAGCAGCCAGACAGCTAATTACTCCACGGCTCACTCCTGCACAGAACTGTAATGGCTTCAATTGGCTTCACTTTGGTGGCGATGTTAAAAATAGGATTCGGAACCTACTTTTAATATGCGTCATTGGAATTTTCACCCAATCATTGAAACTGGTTTTACGCCATCCTTATAAATAGAGCAATAAAACTGAGCGATCTTATTTCCTGCTCAGCAGTCTTGTGAGCGATCAATCTAAACGAGACCTAAACAAAAATGAGCGCTCATATTAACAACAGTTTTTCTACAGTAGTAATCAATCAACGCACCCTTACCGAATGCCGCAAACTTAGGAGCTAGTCAAGATATTTCAGGGAAAAATCAGAAAAATGTTATTATATTATTATTTTCATTAAATAAAATTAACATGTTACTTTTATGTTATAGATTTATCATTCATTTGCAACCCTTCAGCAATCGCGTACGTGAATCTCTCCAACCGCGCAAAATGGAAAATGAAATGTACGTACGTGTGTTTTTCCCAGTTTTCCTTCTATGGCAACGCAAAGGATAGGAAATAGGAATCATTGTTGTAAAGGATAAAACCTGACTAAAGCCAATTAAAGTTTTTGTAATGATTTTTTTTTTTTAGAAAAAGGTCGAAAAAGATATATCAGGCGCGCATTTCAGAAGTTATCGGTAGTTATCAATCACTTTTGAACAATTTAAGTATTTCTTTTCGAGGTAGATCGTCATAGTATTAGACAATATGCATTCACTTTCTTTGAAACAGTTTGCTATCCAGAGCATTATTTAGGAAATATCCATAACGACTTGCTAGGAATTTATAAAATATAAATTGGGGCATGCAAATAGCATAATGCTTCCATGTTCGCAGTGGCGTAATTAGTTAGCACGTCACCGGCATGAGTCGAAGGTTTCTGGTTCGAATCCAGGCTGCGAATTTTCATCAATAATTTAACATCAATTTTTCTATTTTTCATCAATAATTTAACATCTCAGTGAAGGCGTATGATGAAAACTTCACGGACCCATCTTGAGCTGTTATTTATAAAATAAGTGCTGTTAACCGAATCTGGTCGAAAATCTAAAGAATATGTGAAAAAACATTTAAAAGTTTTGAGTAAATTACATTTGTACGAACTGTAAATACACTCTGCTTTGTCCTTTCACCTTAAGTGCAATTCTCATTTATCTGATAATCCATTGTCTGTTTAATCGTTTATAAAGTAAATAAAGGGATCGGCACGCTTATAAAAACAATTTTTGGAAATGGTATTTTATAATACTGAGAAACAGTAATAACAATAAAAATAGCATAAAATCCGAAAGATCATCTAGGTGGTTGCTTTCACTCACTTGGAACATTCGGCAAACCTTCATGAACACCCATATCCTCACTCAAGAATAGGTGGATGCCAATTACAGAAAAAAAAATTGTGATCTTTCTGACTCCGCACTATAACAACACGCTATATCAGCGTTTCTCAACCTGTGGGTCGCGACTCAATATTGAATAGTGCATAAAGTTTTAAGGGTCGTGAAAAGATAGAAAAATTATATAAACATTTCACAATTAATCCAAATCAGAGGCAACAGTTATTCAAATCAGACCCAAAATTGGATCCGATACTGGTACAAATACATGTGTTAGAACGCAACACGTAAAAAGAGTGAGGAACGCTTCGCTATATGATTTTGTGAATTTGTTCGCAAAGATTTGATATCTTGAAAATAACCGATAATGAAAGCAGAGTTTATTAATCGATAATGCATCGCTGATCATTAGTAAAGATTCGCCAAGTGTTACGAAACTACAGGGTGTTTGTAATTAAACCAACAATACTCAGAGCCATGTGTAACCCGATCTCACAAACGGAATGGATCAAATTTGGGAGGGGATTAATGAGGAAATGGGAAGAAAGATTCCGCGAAAAACCAATTCT
>JAHWFO010100943.1:2303779-2322415 GCA_023313115.1 Rhysida immarginata | reverse complement strand
CACCCGACTAGTCACGCGTTGGCGCAATGCGTGGAAAGGGATGGGGACTATGTCGAAAAGTGAATAGTGCAGTACATAGAGGACAAATGTAAGTATCAGATACAAAAAAATTTTGAAAATCGGTTAAAAAATAAAAAACTTACAGCCTGGAGGCATTACTTTTCAATATGCCCTCGTATAATTAATTACAAATAGTCTACCCTGTATATTGTTCATTCCTTAATTGTTCATTCATACAAACACACCGGAATTCCTTAGCATAAAAGATTCAAAAAAACAATTTGTCATCTTGTTCGATTTCCCCTTTATCAATCTCCAGGAGTTTGGGTGAAAATATCTTTGCTTGTTGGTTAGTTTGCAATAGTGCTCGCATGTTTGTTTTCAGTCTCAAAATTGATATATTACGCCCAAAATACAAATTTCTTAAAGCAAGCATTAATTTCATCATAAAATATTAAAAAGTAGTTAAAAACCCTTCCCGGTCTATGCTAAAGCATCATGCAAAGTGTGACGACCGTTGGTTTCGTGGTTGTAGAGATTATCGCAAAATTTGACTTCATGCGTGCCCGCCCCTGCACTATACACTACATACTGTGTCTGTTGTTAACGGTCAATTTCTGTCTGTCTGCATCTATATTTAATATCGACCCATTATTAAAAAGAGCCACACCCATACACAAATCAAATTTAATTTAATTTAATATGATGACATATTCTACACGTCTTAAGTGCTATGTAAAATACGAGATGCGATCAAAAAGTTCCGAGACTGGTTCATTTAAAGAGAAAGTACTTTATACATTTAAACAGATTCCCCTTGCTAAGTCATACAATGAGTCCAGCGTTCCTGCCACTTCAGGAATGTGTCCTGGAAGTGTTTTTGTCGAAACGAGTCAAGCACCTACAATTCGCACTGCATCTGCTCAATTGTGTCAAAACGTCGAACTTTCAAATGGATCTTCACTTTTGGAAAGAGGGCAAAGTCTGCAGGAGCCAAATCTGGCAAGTATGGAAGTGAAATCATATCGTTTTTCGCAAGAAACTCAAGTGTGAGGAGAGCTCTGTGAGAGGGGTGCATTGTAGTGTGGAGCTTTCAGTCTTTTTCATCCATATTAACGTCCTCCCTCAGATTTCTTGTTTCCTGAATTTGCTCATTCTCAAATTTAAAGTCCATGATAAAATCGGAAATGACCTCACACACGTGGTCACAATAGCAGCATTTTCTCAGTTCCCAATGCGCATGACATAAAAACCCTCTGAAAAGCTGACGTATGAATATTAGGGCTATAATTTACTGTATTTGTGGACTTGGGTGCCACTTGAGTTGCGCAGCTAGTCCCGGAACTTTTTGATCGCACCTCGTATACATACAAGAGAAATAAAATACAAAATAACTATTTCAATATTTTAATAATAACAATACGATATAATAAAATACATTAATAAAAGTATAACATTTAATGACGACTTTTGGTTTTCCTCTTATTTATCTGATCACTCAGCACGTATTAAGATGGGAACTTTTATTTCTCGTTCTTTTTTTCGTATCTTAAGGGGAGTTCCTCGGGGTAGCTGCCTGGACCTAATATTGTTCGCAATCTATGTTAATGATGTCTTGGCGATGGTGGGGCCAGGAGCCTCCGTGTTTGCAGATGATTTAAAACTTTTCCAGCAGGTTATCACTTGTCTGATTGTGATATTTTACAGGTCTAGGTTTTTACTTTTTCTAAGTGGTGCGTAGATAATGGGCTTTTTATTAACAATGGTAAGAAAAAGGTTATTACTTTTACTAAGAAAATTAGACCTCTCTTATTTTCTTATACTATCAATGAAACTTGAAGATTGAAAGGGTTGAAGGTATTCGAGATTTGGGGGTATTCCTTGACCGTAAGCTAATTTTTGGCGATCATGTTGATAGATTGTGCAAAAACGCACTTTTAAATTAGGCGTGATTCGTAATCTGACTTCACACTTTAAGTGTGGCAAATTTTTTATTAAACTATTACCCTTATTATACTTGCTATTCGGTATTGCTGATTGGAGGTTATCATAAAAAACAAAAACTTAAAGACGAAGTTGTGATCAATGGGCGGACCTAATATTAGGTCCTTTTCCCTGATTGGTGGTCCTATCACTGTTTTACCTATATATACTGATGATTTTGTATGTTACTTTGTTAATGCCCGTTGAAGATGGTGTAAAACCGAAACGCGTCGACAATAAACGCTTAAGTATCCGTATCACTCTAGACTTCCACTTATTTCTCTATACTAACAGTGTAAGTGATACTAAGTCCAATGGAACTTTTGAATCAAAATTTGTTAAAGCCGTTCGCAGCAATTCTATGAGATGATCATTGGTCAACTGTGAATAGTACTTCAACTTCATCAACTTCATTGTGAGTACAAATTCACAGCAATATGTTGTACCAAAGGTTGAAATTAGACAGCAAGCAACTTTTTTTATGTGTTGATATTTTGAATTTGCACGAGTTTCCAAAATTCTTTCATCTTGATTCATCTCTAATAACTCCAATTCCCCAGCTGCTTTTTCAACAAGTATTACATGTATTTCTGAAACTGGAAATTCATCTTCAATAATATCACAAATAAATGTTCACAAAATATGCAAATGTAGATTTCAAACTTTGCAATTCATCCAGTTTTTCTGTATATTCGTCTAACTTTTCTTCTTTGATAATAATTATATTTGCTTTTACTCGTGGAAAATGATTAAATATTTTGTTCTTAAGTCCGGATCTCTCCCTTTTTTGGACCATTGAACGAGTTATTGGGAGGGCAGAAGTTAGGCTCCAATGAGGAAGTGAAAAAGGCTGTCCTGACGTGATTTCGACATCAGCCTGAATATTTCTACAGCTTCAAAACTAAATACACTGACAAATCAATAATATATTTTTCTTTTCCTTGTAAAGCCAAATTAAGTATTTGGACATTCCAATGCTATTACTGAACAATCAGTAATTTTGGGCAGCAGTGCCCATTGCTTTAGAGGAAAATGAAAAGTGGCAATCATAAGTGGAGTGTACACAATAGAGAAAATGTGTCTGTCAATAAAAAACACAGTGCGTTTTCAGTTATTTTACCCATTTAATATGCGTTACAACAAATTTCATCACAGAAAATTACTTACTAGTCAATTTAACAAGAATCAGTAAAAATGGTTTTGAAAAAACAAACAAACGCGGATTTAAATTTTCAATGGGAGCCGCACTTTACTCAACGAAGAGCCGCATTTGTCCACTCTTGATATTGTGTGTATTTCTCCTCTTTTAGTGCTCCCTACACTTCCAAAGCTTTGTGTTCGTATCAGATTATCATCGTTAGTGCTTCTGAATAATGAATGAAACCTATTTTAAGATAAGACGGAAATAATGTACTGTAACATGAATCTCTTATTTATGAACATCTATTCCTCTAACAAATACCACAAAATCACCTGCCGTTGCTTTTCCGGTGAAGATTTGCAGTTTTCATCATAACGGAATCACCATTCAATTAAATGGTTCCATGAAGTTTTCGACATTAACTTTTATTTAAAAAATAACGGCGAGAAAACAATTTAATAACCTGGAAGGCAATCCCTTTTCTTAGTTCCGTTTTTAAATTAAGCATTACTGTGTTTCTCGTAATAAATAGTTCAACATTGCTGCCTTCATTAGAATAGATTAATTTCTTAATTTAATAAATTTATTGATATACGTATATGCTTTATTTTTCATTTGAAACAACGATGCCTTTAAGGCTTTTGGTTTTGAGATGTTGTTTGCTTATAAAAGACTAAAAAGGTTTATTTTAAAAGCATAGATAGCATAATTTTAAGCTAATGCATAATGGATTATATCAATTACGTCGTTGAGCTGTTATCGCTTGAACAAATTGCTCCCTGGAGACACTCACGGAAATATGCATCATGAGACCTAGTTAAATGTTCTGATCTTTAATATCAGACTCCCTCATACGTATGCAGTATGTATATCCTAAAAAGATTTTATTTTTTTGAAGAATCTTTCTTCAAAAAGTTGTTCGAAAATAATATCAGAAACAATACTGTCTATGAATGTTGAAAAACGTTTTGTCAAATATTGACAACATCTATTCTCATCCTCGTTCGAAGTTCATTTGGATTATTGAATGTAAGCGTTTATATTTTATTTCTTTAAGAAATTTACTTGTCCCAGTAGTTTTTGTATATTTCACGGCTACTTTTGTCAATTTTCACGTGTCTGGATGAAACTGTAACCACCAGGACTGTTCATTGGGGTTTTCACCCACACACCCCCCATCATTACCTCGAGGAGATTGGATTGGCGCAAAGACAGACGTCACTGGACTCTGGAGCAATGACGGATGGTTGAGTGTGATAATGAGTCACGATACACCATCTGGCTATCGGTTGGAAGGATTTGTGCATGGCGAATACTCGGAGAATGTCAGCTGGCAAACTGTATATGCTCATAGTGAAGTTTGGCGGAGAGTTACTGATGAACGCGGAACGTTAGCAAGACATCCTGGACAACGCTGTACTCACTGCTCTCTGGCAGCACTTTGGAAATGGCCCTTTTCTCTTTCAACACGATAACGACCTTGTCATAAAGCAAGTGCTGTATGCAAAAGGTTTGATGAAATGGGGGTGCAAGAACTTGACTGCCCTGCACAGAGCCCTAATCTCAACCCCATCAAACATCTTTAGAATGTGTTGGAGGGTCGATTGCGCGCCAGGAGCAGAGCGCCCGAAATTTGTGACTGGCCTATCGAAGGCACTTTTGGCGGAATGGCTTCGGAATTCCTGCGGAAGCATATCAAAAACTTGTGGACTGCATACTTGCCAGAATAGAGGCTGTGATAGCAGCAAAAGGTGGACCAACTAGATACTAATACATGCATTTTCTAAGTGTTTCCATTAAACTGATGTGTCTCATGACTTTTGGCAAGATTGTGTATATGAAAAGCAGAATAAAGTCAAAGAAAAATAAATGAAGTTTTATTAAGTGGAATAAATTGGATTCATCAGGGTAGGATGGGAGATGTGTTGAAAAGACGAGATAATAAATATAAGCTCATAAAATTATTTGATGTTCCTTCCATATATAATATAATATAATATAATTGTAATTGCTTAACTGTAAACTGTCACCGAGCACTCAGCCTGTTGCTTACAATTTTAAATAAAATAAAAAATATAATAATAACAGAAGAAACACCTCTTATCCACAGTTTCTTCTGTTATTATGTCGCTTTCCACAGTTATTCGACGTTTTTCATTTCATTTTCAAAATAAAAATACTTGATATACAGTATATTATTTGTATACAATTTGCAGGTTTTCCAAACAGATTTTCTTGCCCTAAACATAAATTCGATATTTCTACACAGGAGTGATTGTTTTTAGGCTGTTATCTCTTTGCCAGGTACTCGAATAAATATGGTAAAGAGCTTTATTTCCCATGCTCTCTAGGAAGCTCTCTTGATCGCTGAGTTTTTAACTTTGATGGTCGGCGGAATTAGGATTGTTTTTCACGCCTTCCTCACGCAATGCTTGTAAACATCTTCATTGGCAAGGGGGTTAAAACACTCACTTGTTCAGTGCTTCCAGAACTTATATGGTATAGACTTTTCATCGTGTAAAATGAAATTCGATTTTTTAAAATAGTTTCTTTTTAAAAACAATATTTTCATAGTTTAAAATAACAAATTCTCTCTATTAAGAGTTGTGTTCGTCATATTTTTTTCAGCGGAAGGTTTAGTTTGCAGTTTCAAAATGGATTAGGAAGGTAAACGAATATAGTATGGGAATGCGAAGACCTAGCGCGTTGCTGTATTTCCAGTGGGAAATTGTAACAATGAAAGTAGGTTCTGGGGGACTTTAAGCTGGATCGCTATACTTAATAAAAAATAAATAAAATCTAATAAAGAGTAAAACCTCTTAAAACTTTTTTCAAATATTTTTCTTATTCTGCATAGTAATATTTCGATGATAAAATTAAAACTTCTCTAAAGACAAATAAGTATATCACACACTATACAATTATGTAGTACAAGGTTAAAATAAATGAAACAAGATTATAAAGTTACGGATTTTTATACTTTTATAAATTCGTATAAGAAAATAAGTGTGAATTCTGTTGCAATATACCGTACCTAGATAATAGTTGATGATTTTTTGCTCAGCCTGATAAGAACCATTTAACAGTGTGTAATTAGGGTATCCGATTTTTAACGTCGCTATAAATTAAAAGAGAAGAATTTATATCATTCGGGGAACATGCAGCTATAGGGAGTGCAAGTGTGACGTCAGTCCTTGGAATTCTTCAGTCACGTGACTCGATTTGGTTCCAAACAAGTCTTCTCGCTTCGGGATTTAACATGGTTCCAACGTAGGGATGGAATAAAATCGCTTTGTATAAGCCCAGTGTTTATAACACATTTAAGATGTGAAATTGTTTAGTTCCTCACTGCTCAAGAAGGAGCCAAAACAGCGATTTAGGCATTTATCGTTTTCCCAAAGAAAGAAAGATCCGCGAACGATGGCATTCTTTTGCTAAGTGATTAAAAGTGATTAAAAAGCGTTCTAATATTAATGTATAAATTATATAATGGGATTAAATGTCTTAATAATAGTATCAATTACACAAATTAACATAATAATTTAAGAGATGTCATTTTTACTGGCCGCCCGTTTCAACGTTACTAGTACGTATATTGCGTGGTTCCAATGTTTGGAACCAGCGATCCCATTTCCTAGGCTCTCGGCCCGTTCATCGCGCAAATGACGTCAGCTGTGACGTAGTCACTTGCACTCCCTATAAGAACTGAATTTCTCGCTCTTTTAAGATGTGTGTGTGTGTATGTGTCGATGCAAACCAATCGAGATTATATAAATTACCATGTACAGTTGGACAGGTAAGTTTAAGTACAAATTTCTTTAGAACTAATTAGAATTCACAGACCGGCTTTTTTTCAAGATCAACAGGCAGAGCTTATAAGAACGGTTTTAAATGTGACCCTGAATCCACGCATTATGAAAGTTATTGCAAAGGATATACAAGGTGTTGTAAACATATGTAGGATAATTACAAAATTATTTTGAAATTATTTAAAATTATATGCTGTCGTCCATAGATGGCGAAACTTGTACTGCATTTCAAAATAATTTTCCAATTTTCTTTTATGTCTTTGTAAATTATTTTTTTATATCTTTACATGGTATAGAATATAAATTTAAGATATGAATTCAATTTCCATTTTTACCAATTTCGGCGTAAATGGGTTAACAAAATAAAATTTCCCAATTATCATTTTATGAAGCGGCCCCTGAAGCGAGAGGATAGGTTACCCAGCAGTACTGTCATGTATATTTTTGCAATACCCCATATAACGATAATAAAGATTCTGCTATTATAACGATATCAACTGATAAGTATTACGTTAAATAAAAAGGATATTAAATAGACGTGCAGGGAGAATTTCATTTTACGAGGAAACTTTATATTTCAATTATCGTTTTCTCAGCTTAGTACAGTTATTTCAAAGTAGATGAATAGGAAAAATTGGTTTGACGCTATTTTATACACGGCCTTCGATAATGCGTTGTTACTATTTTGCATCATGTTCCCATCACTTTTCCCATCGTATTATTTCACTCTTTCCAATGCGTTTAAAATCAAAGATGGATAACTTACTAAAAATTAAACAACCATTATCCTAATAATTTACGTGAGGCGGGGTGGAGAAGTAAATTCCAAATTTTGTGAAATTTAAAATTTATTTGGGAGAAAATGAAAGTTCTTGGAACGTTGAAGGAATGATTAATTCCCGTAGTCCCTCCTCATTTCCACTTTTTGCAAGCAGATTTACAGAAATTGCGATTCATTGAGTATCATATTTTAGAAAACGCGTCTTTCTAAAGATGGATATTATTTTGGGTATATAAATAATCCCAATACATATAATGAAGTTTGAATTTTTGTTTTTAGCGAAATTAGTAACGCAGATATTTGTAATATACGAGGGTTGGGGCATAAGTCATGGCAACTATTTTTTTTCTTGTAGATATGTGAACGGATCACAAACGTATATGTGTCGTGTGGAAGTTCTGCAGGCATAGTGTGTATGCAGAACAACAGATGGCTCTGTGATAGCGCAGCGAGGGCTGTGAAATCAGTCAGTTGGTGAGTGTCATGCGAGATGGAAGTAACCCGTGTTGAGCAGCGCGCTTGCATCAAAATAGCCGTTCTCCGAGGGAGAAATGCGATGGAATGTCACAGTGAATTAGTGGAAGCCCTTGGGAATAATGCCCTACCATACCGTACAGTAGCACGGTGGGTAGGAAAGTTTCAGCAAGGACGTGTATCAACCAGTGATGAGCAACGTTCGGGCTGATGGTATTCAGCGCCTGAGGCTGATGATATTCAGCGCCTCCCACATCGTTGGCAGCGTATGGTGACAGTAGCAGGGGACTACTTTGAGGGTCTTTAGGCCCAGGTTTGTCATGTCAACTTTATGTGTACTGTGTTGTCATTCTTTTGCACCGTGAAGGCTATATTGCCCTGTATACTGCCGTAATAAATTAGTGTGTTACGATATTTCAGTGCTATTCATTGTCCACACATGCAGTTAACACCTTGTCCTTTCGTCTGTATATGTCACATTTTCCAACCGGACTGGTATCTTCAAGAAAAAAAATAGTTGCCATGACTTTTGCCCCAACCCTCGTAGTTTATGAAATGCGTGTGTTTCTTTCTTTCTATGATTATTTGCATATTTTTGGTAGGAGCATAATAACAATTTATTAAGAACCTTATAGATACTTATTTACAAGTTCTTACAGATCCTTATTATCAGAGCAACATCAAATTGTATTCTGCACAGGATTAAATTACAAGTGAGTTAAAATTCGTAAGAGGTAAGTAGTGTGAAGGGAAATTATTATTATTATTTATTATTATTATTATTGCAATATTATTATTATTATTATCTTATTATTATCTTGCAATAAAAGTAGTGTGAAGGGAAATTGAAATTTTGTGCGCTAGAGACTAATATAATGGCATAGCCAGTTCTTATTTCAATATACTGCTACTGTGTATTATTTAAATATTGAAATCAATGCTAATGCGACTTTTTTTGTATAAAGAAAGTTGACGAAATGCATTCGCAATATGATCAGTAAATAATGTTCGGTAAATACTCTGAAGTAAAACGGCAAGTTAGCGTTTATCGGAAGTCTTTGCAGCTTATTTCTCCCCATGACTCAGCTGCTCAACCTTCCAGTAGAAGTTATCGGAAGACTGCCGAACACGTTCTTCTTCACCTCTTCATTATGTCGACGTCATTTCTCAACAACTGTCCACGAAGAGAAGTCTTTAGAGATTCAAGAGCGGCATTCAAAGATGCTATCTAATGGAACAAAGGAATTGAACCTGTTCTTGTAATGGCTTCTAACTTCCATTTTCCTTTATAGTAGAGCTTGAACTTTTTTTGAAAAATATCTCAAAAAATTCACCTCAACCCGATGTTCTTTTAAACCACATTATAAATATCTTCTTCCCTATTGGAGAGATGTTTGAACTTTTTGCGTGAAAACGGAAAAAAAGAGTCACTACATGGAAATAAAGTATAAATCACATTAAATTTTTGTTATAAACTTCAGATAATATTTTCACTCCAAATATTTGTAAATATCCTTCTTTAAATTAGCTTCTCTGTAAGTTTTAGTGATCAAAAAAATCACTTAAGAAAAATTACACTAGCCAACAAAATTTAAGATTTTTCTTGTAACAAAATGAAAGTGGGTAATTTTTGGTAGTATTTTTTCTGTTGATTACGAATATAATTTTTAAATTTCTCTAGCACGCACAACTTTCTTGTTTTACAATGAAACATTTTTAAATCATTCAGTGTTTGGGGCCTGGTAAATTTCCTTGCGGCCCCAAAATATGGATACTTTAACATATTTGTAGCCGCTTCTCTTCACGCCCATTACTTTAACATAGAAATCTCGATGTGCATAACTTGGAAACTTGACGTGATAGAAAAAATCTAAAAGCAGAGTCGGATTCTACACACAAATTACTACTAAGAACACTTTGTGTGGTCTTAGTCACAAAATGTGTGTTGACTAGTGTTATTATATCCCAGATTTCTCATAATTTTTTTTATAAAATGCTGTAGAGCTAAAAATGGATTTGATACTAGAATTCTACCTTTTCGATTAGTTTCGAGACTGAAATAAAACTAATAGGGTAAAGAAACATCTCTCAATTACTAATTATTATCTCTAGAATAAAAACACAAAAAGACGAGTAGGCAAAGACCTATAGACACATAAGTAGAGAGTCACGTTTGAACACTGCCTATAAACATTACATTAATTTTATTTAAGAAGGTAATACACAGTTATCTTGATATATTTCTATTTTGCGTCATGAGAAGCCGCTACCAAAGTTTAGAAATCAGCTACTTTGAAAACATCTTTCCAGAATTATCTATTTTTCTTTTTACTTTAATATCTTTAACTTATTCTTTCTAACATTGGTAAAAAAAACCCGGCAAAAATAAACATTTACATTTAAACCACAAAGAGAAACAAAATTTGAAATATCAGATATCTACTTTGGAAATCCTCAAAATTGAGACATTTTGATAATTGAAACTGCAAAAGATTTTTCTTTTTTTAAATAACGGCTCTTATTTCATAGCCTTGTTGCTTGGAGGTATTTCCTTTCATTACAGTTATTTCATTCCACGGTGCCTTCTTATTTTATTATTGTTCAACTATTGGGCTTTATTTTTGCTTTTTAATGTATATATCTAAAATTAATAAACGCCAAAGGTCACCAAAAGGAATAACTTCATTCTTATTTTCAAATCAAAAAGAGGGAATAACCAAAATGTTGTTTTGATATTTGTGGAATGAAAATTTGATTATTATAAAACGAAGCGTTTCAAAATGTGTACAGAGAAAATATTTCATATTAAAGTTGTTTAAAATGCATATTCAACTGCTTCGCAAATTATAAAAGTAAATTTTATGCAGGAAAACGTAATTAAGATAAAGAAAAACTTAATACTCCATGAAATTTCAAATTTACTTATTCACTAATCTATTTCATATTCTCTTTTAAATTCAAAATAGAATTTTCTGAGTATCCACTGTTAATTATAACTTTATGTAATATATGTTCATTTTTGTATAGTTTCTAATATTTATAAGCATTGATGTATATAAGCTTAATAGAGTGTTTCTTAGAATTGTTCAATATGAAGCGTCTGAAGCAAGGTTTGTATGGACTGAAATGGCTACAGTGGTTACACTAATGAAATAGCTAGGGGAAAGATGCAATTTAAAAGATTAATTCGAAATTAATATTAGAATTAACTTGATGACTCTATAATGCACTTTATATATGGATCTTACTTTCTCTCGATTATGTTTTTTCTTTTTATTTTACTCTCTTATTGATAACATTCAAGTGGCGTTCTGACCTATAGAGGATATTTATCTTAAGATATAGTAACTAAAACAATTCCAACTCAGATGACACACCTGATATTGGCTTTTCTAATAGCCGAGAATGCATTTCCTTTGAATGACTCTCACAGTTCGCCAAATTAAGCGCGAATTCCCTTCATTCTTTAATTGAATTTTTAAAATAAAACGCAAGAAATCTGACTCACACGTGTCCCCACCGATACCTTTCTTTTTGCCTTATTTCTGAAGAACTATTTAAAATTTAAATGAATTAATATAGAAATCATTTAGAACATACAGAGTATCTTATTAAATGAATCTCAATTTAAATAATTTAATTAATTAATTTTTTTTGTGTTTCTAGAGCTTCAATCAAGTTTTGCGTAAAAAGCAAGGAATTAGAAATTGGTAATGCAAGGAAACATGTGAAAATTGTTTACAAGATCATACTGCGTTTTTAAAATTGGTTTTGAAATTATTTAACAATAGAATAGTAACTATTTGAATTTAATGCGGAATTTTCATAATATCTATGACATGTTCGAAAATCGGGTTAGAATCTAGAATAAATCTTTTACTAAGTTCATTTTACTAAATTATAAGAATAGTTAAGAAACAAGTGAACATTTTTGAACGAGAAAATGTAGTCTTATTTTTCATGAACATTCCCCCGGGGTTGTTTTTGAATGACAACCCAATAAATGCAAGAAAATTTGCTTTCCGTTGTGAGTACTGTCTTTGAAGCAAATGAAATTTTGAACGAGAAAAATAGAAGCGGCTGAAATAAAGCGTGAGTGAATGGAAATGCCACGAAATGACAGCCGCATAGGAAACGTGGTTGTGAGGGAAAGTCGCTAATCGTGCATAATTTCAGCAAAAAAACAACGTTAAAAGAAGATATAAATATAGATTTTTTATTCGGAAACAAGCCTTTACTGATTTTTTTTTTTTTAGCTTCTAATAAGAGTGGGAGCTAATGTACAATACCTGAGCGACTGTGTTCACGGTGGTCAGGTAGCACCTTCCTCCTGAATTTGCTGAAGAAAATCGACGAAGAAAATCAGCGTTGAAGAAAGTCAATGAAAAATTTTTTTCCATGAGAAGTTCTATTCCAACGGAGCTACTCTTCACGCGCCACGTGTGACAAGGGTGAGTCGCCGGCAAACGCGAACCATCGTCCAACAGCTTCGGCTCCGCGCTGCTGCCGCTGCTCCCGCCTCTGCTGATGACGCTGCCGCTGCCAAGCGATTTTGAAGACGAGAAGAGAAAGGAAGAGGAGAAAGAACCAAAAAGTAAAAGCGAAGAGGAGGTGGAGGAGGCGGGAGACGCTTTTCAGCCCCAGTGGGTCACTGGGTTTGTGATCGACGGCTCCACCAACAGCCAATGCCACCCGTTCACTTGGTGAAGGGAACGATTCTCCCGCATGAAGCCGCTGTCGACCACCACTGGTTGAGCCTGGCTAATAGAATCAACGATAGACAGAAAAGAGAGAGAGAGAGAGAGAGAGAGAGCTGTGTGCGTTGTGTCGTCGATTTCTTATCTGCACAGGTAAACAGTCAAAAGCTATTTCTCTCTTTCTCTCTCTTTGCTTCCCACATCGTCGTCGTCTCTCGCGCCGCTTTTTACGCCCCTCCCCAATATTCGTCGATCCTCGTTGCGGAAGGATCCATAAATTTCACGAAGCGAATGGAAAGAACGCTTGGGATGTACTGGAGGGAAAAATGACGTCATATTTGGCTTACATTGTGAGCAGAATAGCAATTTAAATTTACTCGTTAGGAGTAAAGGGCATCAATTAATTAATACAAACTGATTCTAAGTAGTGGCATAAAACCTTTAAAATGCTTCATGTTGGAGCGTGAAAACATTAATTTTCCTTTCTTTCTAGTAATGAAAGATTTTATTCCGTGAGTCATTATTCCTGTTCATTTGTGTATGTTATTCCCATTACATAGGAGGCTCAGAGCTTTTCCATATGTCCTGTATTTAAATTTTGCAATTAATAAAAAAAAAAAGGAAGCGCAATTGGCTTTCCAGTTGAAATTCCTGCTTTAAATATCTCGCTATTGATTTATTCATGAATTTTATATAAAGCAAGTAATCCTTTCAGGAACAACAAAATCCGTTCTTGAAGAGATTGTCGTCAACACGGTAATCTCCCCGCTGGAAGCCAACTTTGATGTTAAATGGTTTTTTAGCTGAAACATACGGAAGAATTTTTTAAAATAAAACTAGAAATTAACGACGTATTGTTTTCTTCGACAAGAATAATAAAAAACAATAAATTCAACTGACAAATAAATTGATCTTATAAAAATTTCATTGATGTTTACCTGCTGTGTTTGGATATTGTGGGTAATTTTCCCAACGACAGAGAATAGAGCAATACTTATCTTTCCTATGCTGTTTATCATTCAAAATGTTTCTCATTGAATATGTGAACCGGTTCTTTTTGTGATCAGTCGCCTGCTTCACGTCATTCGCTCGTCCTTAATATGAATTTACATCAAGTGGCCAATGGGCGAAGATTTTGCTTCAGTGTTGCCAGATGTAGTAGCATTTTTGATGCTACGGTAGCATATTTGAGGCCTAAAAAGAGGCTGTACCATAAACCGTAGCATAATTGAAATTGTAGCACTTTTGTAGCATATTTTGCAATCTTGTAGCACTTTTGACAAAATCCAGATACCAGATATCTGATACAACATCATGAGTCACCATTAGTACTTTACTTGCATATTACAAAGCATTTAAGCCAGTGGGCTCTTTTAGGCAGCACAGTGTGCAGTGATTGGTTAGTGGTGATTGATAATAGCGTATATAAACCCTGAAAAATTCCGACTGCTGCTACTGTACTGCAGACAACTTCACCCATCATAAATTAAGATAAGATCATGAGAAATTACTGTACTGTGATAAATTTATTTATTTATTTTTGAGAGATTAATTAATATGCTTAAATTGTTGTTGCATGATGACAATGTTAAATGCACATGGACCATTGTGCCTTTGACTGTAGGAGTTGCATTTCGGAAATTAAAAATTCCAATGGTAGTTTAGTCTATCCTCAGTTGACAAAAATAAGTGCGCTGCTTTCCATTCCAGTATCAAATGCAGATTGTGAAAGGATATTTTCATCTGTGACATTGATAAAAAATAAAAAACGCAATAGATTTTCCGCAGAAGCCATGGCACGCCTTATAACACCAGTTAAGGAAGGGTTAAATTCATGCACATAATTTACACCATCAACTGAAATGTTATCACGTTTTAATAATATTTATCAAAATATTCGTGAAAATGAAACTTTTGAATGTATGAATGCAAATATTTGAAACTTTGTTATTAATAAAAGGTTTAAATTATAAGTAATGGCTTATTTCTGTTGTGTTTGACAATCACTGTGGTAATTTATGACAGGCTTATATGTAGCATAAATCACCCATAATTGAGATGGGTCTGTAGCATAACGTAGCATAATTCAGATGGCATTGTAGCACTTTCCGTTTTCAAAACCTGACAACACTGTTCAGTTGACAGATGCATCTTACCGTGAATTTTTCTCCTCGTGTAAACACTCATGTTAGTTGCCATGAGCGAGGAAAACTATTTTTTTATTTTAAGAACGAGAAAAGCCTCTTATTTTTTTAGAATAAGGATAAAAATATAATATAAACCATTTAAAAATATAAAATACTTAATAGTTACCGTCTGTCTAAGAAAGAGTGCGCGCTATAACTTTCAAAATGTTTATTTCCGGGAAATGACAAAGACAAACTGTGTATGTACATTGGCGCATGCATATTAGTAGGTGGTCCAATTGCCGTCGTTGTTAATAATGACTTAACATCTCAGGTCAAGGAAACTCTAGAGGTAAAGACTTCCAAATCTGTCGAATTTCTCGAGTCAGCTGGTTCTAATTCCAGGTGTTTCCTGCGAAGCTATAAATTTTCTATAGGGTTGGCATCAGGTGACAGCCAATCTAACTGTGCACAGTCATGATGTTTCGGGTCATTGTCTTCTTAAGGAACTCAATTTGTAATGTATCTGTCCTTCCATACAACCTTCGAACAGACGGTAACAGTAAGGATGCGCAAATTCCCAAATCCATTTTTTGAAAAGCAATCCCAGACATGGACCGTTCGGTGGAAAGTTCTGTTTGGTGGAGATGACCCTTGATGTGGGGAATCACGTGACCAAAACGAGGCTTCATCCGAGAAAAGACATTGCTCCAATCACGATCATTCCTCTGCTCATTGGAGACGCTTCTTCACATGATTTTCAGATGAGAGGTTTTTTTACGTACTCTGCCATTTTATAGTTTTTCCTACCGCAAACGACTTCTTATTGTCTCCATACTTAGTACCTTTGCGTCTCAGTTTTCCTATCCTTCCCGCATGGTTTTTTGTGGATGCTTCATGAGGGACTCTCATGATCTGCTTGTCTTGTTGTTTAGGGGTCTTTTTTTATAGGCCTCGTTCCGGTAGGTCATCGGCATTTTTGTGGTCTTCAAAATGCTTCATGCACTTCTTTACAAATCCCGTTGATTTCGTCATGCAATGTGCAGCGGCTGCTTGCTAAATTTTCGGAACTTTCCCATGCAAACACAAGAAAAGTGTTTTGAACCTTTTCGCATATTTCGCACTTATTGCTGTTTCACTTAAAGGTTGTACTAAAACTCTGTATTCGAATTGCTCGTGCAGCGTGAGATACATGTCATGATAACTGTTGTTGCTGCAAAATTTTCCACTCTGTATTGCCATGAAAGTTATAGCACACACTTTTTTCCTTAGACAGACGATATATAAACAATTTCTATAGAAACCTTTTAGACATATTTTGTGATTCATTAAAAAAAAAAGAATAAACTTAACATTTCCCTGAGATTGGTTCATCGGGTAATATTCCCTTTAGCTTTTTTTTTTTTTTTTTTGACTGGTTGCATATAGGGAATATCTACTGAACGCATGAATACACTTCAATTTTATCAATTTGTAAAAGGAATAATGAAAGTGATACTTCCAGTTAAACCAAATAAAGTAAGTATTGATTGTCATTAATTGAGCAAGCAGATGAAAATTTAATTGCTGTGATCGTTCCTGTTACCAGAACGGTTGCATTAAAGTAATTAGCCAACGTATACAAGTTGTCTCCAGATATCTTTAAAATTTCTGCAAAATTTATTTATTTTCTCTTTAAAATTTCTTTTAGTGCCATAGGCATTTAAGGAGTTCATCGATTTTTGAACATAAAAGAAAGCATCGATAGAGGTATCGATTAACTTTGAAAACTCGCAGAAGGATCATAGCTTATTGAGCTTTATTAAAATTAAAAATTCTTTAGGAATACATGATTGAGATTCAATAACTAAGAAGAAAATTGCAGGGATTTTGAATAAGATTGAATGTAACCTCACGAAACTACTAAAATCTATAGGATTCGTTTATAGGAAAACTTCTAAGTGCAGGCAACAGATGGTAAAGACAAGCGCGATTCGAACAACAGAGTAAGAATCATAATCGCTCCTTTAGAAAAGTGCAGAGATGAACAATGTTCTGTAATTTTTGTGGAAGAGAAACGAACACAAAATTTTTCCTATAATTTGCAATCGTCGTCTCGAATTTGTGACCAAATGTTCCTTTCTCCAATGACAATCACATATGCTGCTATAAAAAAACTATCCAAACCCTGTGGCCTGAAATTTCAGACCTACATCATCTCCTCTGTGGTCTAGAACTCTCTCCATCTGATTATTATGCAGAAGTCATCCAAAGATAATATAAAATTTGAAAATGCAATAAATCGCAAAGTATCTACAGTAATCTGATGCGGTTTGCACTGAAAACATGAGATTTTTGATTCATAATGAAGAAATTTAATAGCAGAATTGTTACATACAGGGAGTCATAGGGATCTATACTAAATCGCATTTCCCGCATGAGTGGTCTCCAAGGATATCAGATCTTGCGACTATTGGTTACGGGTCTGTCTGATGTCGAAGATGTACAAAGATTGCGCGAATTAATTGGCCACGTTGAAGGACGCTATCCAGTATTATGTTTTGGCCATACCAACTGCGATGATCTTTAATATCCTGTACAGTCATTTTATCTCGCTTGACGGCTTTCTTCTTAAATGATGGCACCATATATAATATATTTTAGCATTTCTATGTATGGACTATATCACGCCTGCTCACAAATTGTACAATCTCCTACGGCACCCCCTGATCGTCAATAATGTAACTATTCTGGTATTAAATTATTTCCTTATAAACCAAAAATCCCACTTCTTTCTTGAAAATCGCATTACTATACATGTTTTGCAAATTTTTGTAGTTTCAATTTTTATGTTGCTTTTGTATCTCTTATGTTCGAATTAATGATGAAAAATAGGAAAGAAAATTCCGCAGACTGGATTCGAACCAGGAACCTTTGGCTAAGACCGCCAACGCGCCAACCAATTGCACCACTGCGGCCATGAAAGCTAACCGCTATTTACATGACCTTAGTGCTTGGTTGGAGCAGTTACCTAGTTCGCAGGCCGGGACTATCTTTCCTAAGGCGTAAATTCATTACAGAATAAATCAGAAGATTTTCAGTGAGGGTTTTATTGTACGCCAACCTCAGCTTGACAAATACGCTGTTGGTATTTGTCAAGCTTAAGATATTGTGTCAAGGGATTATGAGGATGAAGTTAGGGAGGCATTTCTGGATTCGGCAATAATCAAAGCCTTTTTTTTTTCCTAGTAGAATGCAGATGCTTGTAGACAGGCGTAAAAGATGTTATTATAAAGGTCGGTGACTATGTGGCAAAATAACATTTCATTTGGATTTGTTTTAGACTATATGATATGCATTTCAGTATAATTAGCCTTGACTTACTGAATTGTCTTCATATGAACTGATTTAGATTTACTGAAACAGTAAAGGTGAACAAGAGATTGCGTTATCTTCCTGAGGAGAAAGATAAGCGTCATAATTTATGATGGTCAAATGGTGATAGGATCTAATTTGTTGAACTAAATATATGTACGTGGCAAATCATAGAAACTTAATAAACAAACAGCTCCTATTGATTCTTTATTTTAAGCTTTATTAAAGTCAGCAATAAAGATATGTTTACCTTTGTTTACCTTAAGGGCTA
>JAHWFO010100943.1:2285145-2303379 GCA_023313115.1 Rhysida immarginata | reverse complement strand
GAATGTGAATATTTTGGAAACTGAGATGCTTATAATACGATGATTGAACGTTCGTTTCTAAGAATTATTAATAATGAGCATAAAATGATGATGCAGTGACAGGAAATAAATAAGGCAGCGTCACACTTGTCTCCCTTGAGTTCCCTATCAAATGTCCAGACGACTGGCAAAAATTTATGTGTCTGGAAAGGAAAGCGAAAAAACACAAAAGGCTTTTGGAAATTTGATCCGTTCATCGGATTTTGGAATTTTTTTTTTCGTATTTCCATGCTGAACAAATCTTCAATTGGATTTTTTCGTGCAGCTTGTTCTTGTGTTGCATTTTTTAGTTCTTGTTCATTCACTGCAAGAATCTGATCTCCTTGTATCAACCGGCCATCAGCTTCTGCAACTCCTCCTTTCACCTAAATGGTAAAATTAAAAAAAAAAAAAATCAAGAACGTGTATCTGTAACGGTTTTTAAAATAGGATTTGCATGTGTCCTAATTTGCATATTTGGGATGATGAAACGTGTACTATGGGATAGGTCACCCACAACTTCCTATTCATTGGATTCATCAAAATTGACATACAGTATCTGCTTCGGTTACGAACATAAAAGGGGCGCTCATTTTTGTATCCACCCTGTATAAAAAATCTTTACGTCTTTGGTTTTGTCTGTTAATCACTTTAAGATCAACAAAATGGGTTTCCTTAGTATTTTTTCTGTCAATGAAATTGGTAGAGACTTTACAATACAATAAAGGGAGAACAGAGTTTCCGACTAGTTTCGCTATTTATTCCCGGCTTTATCAAGGATATAAACACAAGGCTTCCCGAAGGAAAATATGGTAGAATGGAGTGGATAAAATTGGGGGTGGCCGTGGCCTGGTGGGCTTCCACTGAGCACGTGAAGTTAAGTAACACCTAGCACGGCTAGTCACTGGATGGGCAACCATCAGTGAGCCACGATTCTTCACCCCCCCCTCCCCGGCTGCTGCGACCATCATACAGCAGTCGTCAATGCAGGTCCATCCAGGGACCCAACTCGTCGGCCTCTGGCCATACAGGCCCTGGATGGACGTACTGGATCCAATTGTAATAAAAAAATACAACGAATGGCAAGATAAAGCAAAGAGTAAAATAGTCTGGATACAATGAAGGTAGAAGCAAAATAAATAGCATAGGTGTACATTGATTGGATAAGAATGATAAGTAAAAATCTCTAATTTTTTGTAAAATTCCCTGACGTTCCCTGCGCCCGTGTCATCATTCGCAATAGATCGACTGCAGCCCAAGCCGCGAAGTATGTTGCCATACGAACTTGGTTAACTACTTCCATTCTGTATTCTAAAAAACAACGCCTGAACGAAGACTATAGACTTCACCTGCAAGTCTCCTCGTTTGTCCCTCTGGATATTCTCATGCTATTGATAGACGAGGATGAAATCAGACTGGACTCCTTTCGAGAGCACAACCTCATGACCTTATGCCGTAAACTCGACGACCTACGTCGCCCACGTCTTCCCAATCGTACCTCTACAGTTTCACAGGATTTAAACTTCCATGAGAATGTTGTTAACCTCACTTCACCTCTTTCTCCGATGATGAAGCACTCCTCTTGGACAAAGGCCTGAAGCATATCATTTACAAGAAGCCCAACCAAACCGACCTCCATTCCATCATTTCATACACCGAACGCACTCTTTCCTTCCTATCTCCAACGGATCGCCCTCCAGTTCGCGCCATCGCCGGCCATCTCATTAGGAAATCCTACAACGACGCTAAAGTCTCCTACCCCCCCCCCCCCCCCCCCGTGAACAAATCACCGATTCTACCGCCGCCATATCCATAAAGAAGAAACTCCTTGAAGCCGATGAATTGATTGTCAAAAGTGACAAAGGAAACGTGTCCGTCATCCTCTTTATATCTCCAAGGTCTGTGATTTCCTTTCCTCCAACAATTTTATCCTCTTGTCTTCCGACCTTACCCCTAAATACCATCTCAGTTATTAATAAATCCTCTCGTTTTAAACACCTTCGTCGCCTTATTCCTTCTAACCCCCGCCCCCTATCCTTAACTCCCTTATCAAAATCCATAAGCCTTATATGCCCATAAACCCTGTTGTTAACTATTCCCTAGCTCCTCTTTCATCTTCAACCTTAATATCTTACCTAACATCTATAACATTAAAAGCTCCCTTACCCTCACCGATAATCTTTCTTCCTTCCACACAAAAGAGTTCCACTGCCTCATGTCACTCAACATAACTAACCTGTACACTAATGTCCCTATCCCTGATACTTTTTCCATCCTTGAACGCCTTCTTTGTACATCTTCCTTCCCTGTTCCTGACTCCATTGACCTCCTCGATATTTTCTCTGTCATATCTAATCAAAACTGTTTCACCTTTAATAATTCCTTCTATTCTCAGCCCTCTTAGCAGCTTTCTCTCTGAAGTCTATCTCCAAAACCTAGAACTTACCTTTGTTAACCCTTTAATCCCCAGAAGAGAACCGATTATCGCACAAATATGAAAATTGGTATAGTAACTTAGAATTAAGTAAGAAACAAGAGTTTAGTGTTGTTTTCTTAAATTTTTTATTTATTTATTATTTTTAAGGACGTGCAATATAAAGGACAGTGGGCAGTTAATGGCAACTTTACTTGTCTTTTTAAAAGGACATAGGGCATGCAAAATAAAACACCACAAAATGAAATACTACATTTTCTAAGTATTTATTCAGTGGAACAAACAAGAAGTGTTTACAAAATTTCCACAAACTATTTTTTTCGAACATTTCGTACTACAGTTCAGTGTGAAATTTACGAAAATACTCCTTGTTGACGCACAAGAATATTCCTGTGCATTTGCTGCATCTGAATTTGATTTTTGCTTTACACTGGTTCGCTCTGCAACGCTGCTGCTCCGCGACTAATTCTGGCCAATGGTCGATCCTATCGAATCTAACTGCGTTGGGCGGGATACTGGAGGTCTTGCGCCTTTTTACTGACACTGGAGGATGCTGAGAACATCTCCGGAACCATCGTGAAGAGGAGCTTGAGGACCGTTACTGGGAGCAGCTCTTGTCTGAATGCAAGGTGTGTCTTGCCCTCCACCCAAATAACTGAGAGAAATTTCCAAGCGGAAATCAGCGAGTTGCAATTTGCCTCCGTCTCGTCTGTAAAGAAGCCATGCGTTCGTCACAGCAATATCAACAAGATGCAGGAAGATGCGCATGTACCATTTTCGAGATTTCAAATTCGGTTTATACAAGCTCGCAAGCATGTCCGATTTGTCAACGCCACCCATGGAATCATTATACACAGGCACAATATTTGGTCGTTGAATTGTGACATGTTCGCGGGTTTTCTTGTTCCATCTTCTACATTCTCCAACAGGCTCTACATCCTGAAAGTTGGAACCAAGGAGGACTGAACGCTTATCATACCATTTGCAGATAAGAATTGACCTTTCAGAGTCAATTCTGTAATCGAACGATCCTTGCCCTTTCTTCTTCAGATCTTTTTCTGCTAACAGAGGACACCCACGCGTTCTATCGTTGCGTAAAGTACATATAGCACTCTGACCCTTGTCTCGAAGTACCAGAAGCAGCTCGGGCGATGAGAAGTAGTTATCAAATGCTATGATATGTCCGGGCTCAAGGCTGTGCGTTAGCCGTAACACAACACTCTCCGATTCGTCAAAACTGAAGCTTGTAGGTTCTGGCTGACCAGAAGCATGCCCGTAAGGTTCCATTTGATACACATAACCAGAAATCCCTGCCCATGTCCATAGTTTATATCCCCACTTGATTGGTTTATTTTTTATGTAAACTTTCATTCCCTGGGGAGCCCTTCCTTTAAAGGCTATCATTGCCTCGTCGACTGACTGAACGCATTCAGGTTCAGTTACTTCCTGAAACTTTGTGTTCAAGTGTTCAAAGAGAGGTAGAATTTTATAGTACTTCTGGTATCCTAGTTCACCTTTCTCCTTCTGTTGAGTGTTATCATTGAAGTGCAAAAATCGTATAATATATTCAAATGTTTCTTGTGATCTTGCTCGCTATAACCTCCTGCCTACTTTTGGCACTCCAATATTTACGCTTATTACTGATTCGTACTATGCCCATGTAAAGCAAGCAACCAAGAAACAATCTCAGTTCTTCCATCGAAATAGGAGGTGCCTGTTTTGTGCCCCTCAGTTCTCTTTGTGTGCGATATAGGTTGGTTTGAAACAGTATATGCTGCATGATATTTTCATCAAAAAAGAGAGAAAAGTATGTCAAGGGAGTACTATTGGGCCTTACGAATCTATCAAGCAGTTTTAACTCCTTGTTATTGTTTTGAACACCTCATGGCTGCAGGTGGAATTTTTTCCACTTGAAGTCTTTCTTTTTCTTGGTGTTTTGATTACTTGGTCCTGGCTGGTTCAAGTCAGCAATTTCGTCGCTGTCATTTCCGCTAGCTTGATCTTCGTTGCCTTC
Organism: Rhysida immarginata; assembly: GCA_023313115.1. NCBI lineage: Eukaryota > Metazoa > Arthropoda > Chilopoda > Scolopendromorpha > Scolopendridae > Rhysida > Rhysida immarginata. The sequence goes on along the minus strand of JAHWFO010100943.1, from coordinate 2,298,913 downwards.
TTCATGGTCGCTTCCGCTATCGCAATTGCCATCGCTGTACGTACCGTCAGAATTATGGACATAATCGTCATCTTCGCTATCTGTTGTTACGAAATCATCTTCCGAATCTGTGTCTGGTATAGGGGCTAAAAGTATATTATCTGATAGCTTTTTCCTCCCATAAAAACCTCTGAAAAAAGCATAAAAATATAATAATTCAGTATAAACCATTTTACTACGTGTAAAATTCCCGCTCTTTTACATCAATGAAACTTTATCCCATATATGATCAAAGTCATTTTAAAAGGACCGCTATTTTTACCATAAGTTTTCCTTAATATGACCTGTGTCCTTTTAAAAGGCAGTCAAATAAAATGCGCAATAATTCCTCAAAGAAACAAAATTGTCAACAAAACATGGCCTACAGACTTTCCCTGATCGTTTATAATTTGAATTATAAAAATATTATACTTAGTTTCGCATTTTACTATAAAATATTGATGTTTTACTTACTGCGTGCTGAATCTGAAGGGTGCTGCCATTTTCAAAGCTTATAAATTTGTGACTCGCCTACTTTTGCCCTCTAGCGGCAATGAAGAGTACTTTTCCAACCTTTTAAACTGACAGGGGACACTCGTGGTAAGAGTGAGGTATAGGAAAATTATAATGGAAATTTTTCAAATCTGTCCTTTGTAAAGTACTTTGGGCAGTAAATCTGTCCTTTGTAAAGTACTTTGGCCACCAAATTTTTCAAATCCCCCTCCTTTCTAATTCCACTATAATCCTAATAAGATTCGATTCCTGCTGCTATCTCTACTATTTTTAATTCCTTCCTCCCCCATATCCAGTTCACATTCGAAACCGAACTTAACAAGTCTATCCCTTTCCTTGACGTTCTCATCATTAATGACCCATCACTTCTCCTTCTCTGTTTACAGTCAACCTATCACATCTTCTAACCTAATCCACCATTCTTCATCACACTCTTCTTCCCATAAATTTGCTTCCCTCCGTTTCCAAATAGATCGTGCTCTCAAGCTACCCCTCAACCCTTCTTCTGGTTCCTCTGAATTCCGCATTATCCGCTCTCTGCCTCTACGAATGGTTTTTCTCCTTCCACCTTTTCCCGACTATTAAGTTAAAGAAAACTCGCCCTCCTTAACCCTAAGCCTCTAGCCCCATTCCCGCCCAAGAAATGGGTTTCTATACCTTTCCTTGGCCCCCATTTCTCCCGCCTAACTAATTTCCTTTCTTCGCTTGGTCTCCACATCTCCTTCCGATCATCCACCCCCTGTTTCCGTACATTGAAACCTTCCGCCCATACCAATACCAACAACTATTCCCGTTCCGATGTATATCGCCTAGACTGCGGAGTTTGTGAGAAGTTCTACATAGGACTTTCATCCCGTAACTTCGCTGTTTGTTTTGAAGAACATATGACGTCATTCCAGAAGAAAGATGACAAGTCCCATTACGCAAACCACCTCGCCATCACTGGACACGCACCTAAGAAATGTGAAGAAGTGACGTCCATTCTTCACTTTTGTGATGACCCTTTTAGAACCGCAACTCTGGAATCTATAGAAAGCCAAGAACTCGTCTCCTGACCTCCTCCTTAACTGTCAAAAGATTTCGACATTTTTTCCATTCTTAATTCCGTCTCAGATTTATTGTAATTTTCTTTTTGTATTTTTTATCTTATTCGTTTATTGATCAGCCCTTCTTTATTCATTTATATCTATCATTTATTTTTTTTTTTAATTTTATATTAGTCTGTTATTATTATCCAAATGCTATTTTTCTGCTTCAATCCAGTTAATGTATTTCTATCTTTTATAATGTATCCAGGGCAGCTAGCGACCGGGAAACCAGGAAAAGTTAGGGAAATTTACAAAAAAAATCAGAGAATCTTACATTTCATTCTTATCCAGTCAATGTACACATATGCTGTTTATTTTGCTTCTATCTTCATTGTACCCAGACTCTTTGCTTTTATCTTGCCATTCGTTGTATTTTATCCAATCATATTACTCCATTGTACCATATTTTCCGTATATAAGGGCGAAAAACCTCTAGTGTAGTTTATATCCTTGATAAAGCAGGGACTAAATGGCGAAACTAGTCGGAAACTCTGTTCCCTCTTTATTGTACTGTAAAGTCTCTACCAATTTCAGTCACTTTAAGCCTCAAAAATTACTCGACCGATTTTGAATGAGTTTTCACAAATCCCTTTATTAAGATCCCATTTAGAACATGGGCTATATTTTATTGCCACTATAATACGGGTACAAAACGGAAGAAAGGAAAGATCACTCGTATAATAAGCCCGAAAGAAAACATTCACTGTCATTCGCTGTTGGATCGAAGCAGTAGCGGGACAGCGATGGTAAAACATGTCGATCACGGGCGCATGCTACAAGCCAGCGCCAACAATGCGTTAATTTTAACCTTTTAAAACGGAAATATTAGAATATTCTTTTGGCGATTATTTCTGAAGCCCATGAGAGATTCAAAAGAGATGTTCACCTCTAATGATATACTTTACATCACATAATAGGGCAAATATGTGAAATAGTGTAATAATATCGAATATCGAAATAAACTTTCATCAATTTTAATAATATTCCCTCCAGACTCGTTTATTTTTCATCCAATTTCAATATTTTAAAAGCCAGGTAAATGAATTTTTATCTGTTTTTATCTGCCTTTCTTCCATTGTTTTCATCTTTACCCAAGTTATTCATACCCTCTGAAAACAATCATTTTTCACTTTTTTTTTTTACCATTAAAGGTTTTGTACAGGGAGTTCTCTAGTTAGCAATGTAATTGTATACCACCTTAAAAATAATGAACATGGGTGATAGTACTTATCCCATTATTCGAGTCCTCATACATGAAAAGTGATAGATTGTAGATGGGTCCTTTCTCAAGCAGCACTCTGCATCGTTTTGTCCATTTGAAATCAATCCGGAGCAACTGTTCAACAATGATCGCCTCTCTTGAAATTGCTTGCTCCATCCAGTATTTAGGACGTGGAAAAAGCATGCAGTTTAATAACGTTACTGTTTCGACGGTACACTGTTGGACGGGTCACGAAGACCACTATTGCAGAACCTCCAATCAGTTCGTAGGAACACTACAGTAAAGTCATCTATGTTTCCTGTCGAAGCTAGTAAAATGTCAAATAAGTTTATTGCACTACGTCCTTTGGCTCGTTTATACTTTGAATAACTCTTATTTCTACATTTAAAAAAATATCATACGAGGATATTTTATTCAAATTGAAATCCGTCGCCTCGCTTTGAAGCTGCTCAACAAAACGCAGTGTTGAACTGGGAAATCTCGAACAAGTTCCAAAGGAGAGTTTGTAAATGAACAAGGAATTAACCACAATCATCAATTGGAATACTGCCAAGGAGAGAGAAGGGTGAAGCCGTCTCCTCAAATAACGAGTAGCCCGTGCCCGTCTCATTAGATGAAGCTAGACAATTTTATTTCATTTAATAAATCAATTATTCAAGAAGATATTTGCAACCCGTCAAGTGAAAAAGAATGTGCGTCGTTAAGCGATACTTTTGAAACAACTTGGAGTTAGTATTTTTACGTCATTTCTGTTAAATTTTTTCCCCCAAGGCTTGAGTGGCTACTGGGTGAGTCGGCAGGTGGCGGATAGCCGAATATCCTGAGCTGTTTACAACTTAGGACATCCCCGAATATCTAATAAGGGGGCGCAGACCAACTCCCGAACCCAAGGTGTTATGCGATCCGTGCTGAAGGGTAGATGGCACTTCGGTTAAAGTGTCCCTAACGGAGCCTCTTGTCTACCTGGCGACACTCAGGATTACTCATGATTGTAATAGATTGTACCCATGATTGTAATAGACAGCTTTATCTCGGCATGCAGGCACTCCCGGGACGGACCGTCAATCCTGCATTCATCCTGCAACCCTGCACTCCAGTTCATGGAAAGTAATACAACCCCCCCCCCCCCATTCTCAGCTGGTAATCCCGCGGGGCACCAGAAAACAACAGTTGATATTGACATGGCAGAAATGCCCTCTGTCATATCAACTGAACCCAATCAGGCTGCTTCTGAACCTGAGGCGCCGCATACTTCACGGTGCGCGGCCTCTGGCGAGGACAGTAGCACGATTGGTAAACTTACTTCTTCTGGATCGGCTAAACGCCGTAAATACAAGAAGAAAAGATTGAAAGGCACCAAGGCTGAAAAAACCTAGGGTCGGCCTGACGCCCACTGAAAAGGAGGTCCAAACTCCGACCAAAAGACCCATTTCTGAGGGTAACATTCCTTCAGAGGGTAAAAAGCCCGTGAAGAAACCCAATTCTGGGACTACTATTAAAATGGCAGTTGTTCTGGATGGCTATCCAGACAAGCAGCTCACTGAACGGCAGTTGGAAGCTTTCCAGGAAAAACTGATGGATTTTATGGGGGACATGCCTTCGGGCACTGGACCTCAGTTTAAATACTGTCGCTTGGAAGCTGGAGCATTTATTTTGCTCTGTGCGGACCAAGCTACTTCCGATTGGCTGACTACAACAGTCAAGAAGTTTAATCCGTGGGAGGGTGAGACTCTTTTAGTGGGCGAGGCGAAGATACTCGTCAAGATACCAAAATAATCTTAAAGCTCCCTGTACTTTTCAGCAAATATTCTGGGAAAGAAATCGAAAAGGATTGAAATCCAGAATAAGGACTTGACTTCAACACAATGGGGGCCTTCTGAATCTTAATTTTAAGGATCAGGCTGTTACCATTGTGTTGGCTCTTCCCGAACTGGATGCAAGGATTTTGAAGGATAGACAATGGTTTCTATACATTGGGCTATCTCAAATCCAAGCTATGATTTTAGGGAAACTTTCAACAACTTAATCACCAGATGCTGAGGTGCATTCAAGCAAACTTCTGCAGCATAAAAAACTGGCGGTAGCCAATCTTAGTGGGGCTTTTCTGGCCGAGGACATTCACATTGTTCTAATTCAAAAACCTTGGATTTCCAAAGGTGGAATTAGAGGTTTGAGCAACTGTGGAGGTAAGCTGATTTATGACTTTTCATGCTCATCTCCCCGAGCTTGTTTATTGATAAAAAATAATATTAATGCTCTGCCTATGTATCAACTGTGTTCCAGGGACTTGGCCATAGCAAAAATCACCCTTCAAATAGAAAGGAGAAGCCAAGACATTATTTTTGTCTCAGGTTACCTTCCTTTTGAAGAGATTACACCCATAAATGACGACTTCAGAAGAATATGGGAAACTTCGATTAGCCATAACGTTTTTGGCTGCGACGCAAATGCTCACCACATAATGTGGGAGAGCTCTACTACCAATCTGAGAGGTAAGTTTTTATTTGACTTTATCTTAGAAAATAACTTAGAAATTTTTAATCTAGGTGATAAACCAACCTTCATCACTTCTGTAAGAAGGGAGGTAATTGACGTCACTATTTTGTTCAGTGAAGAGGCCTGGCCTGGTGGGCTTTCACTGAACACACAACTTCAGGGAAGTTAAGCAATACCCAACCGTCTTGCAGCAGTCGTTAATCCAGGTCCATCCAGGTACCCAACTCGTCGGCCTCTTGCCATACAGGCCCTGGAAGGACGTATTGGATTACAATAAATAAATAAATTAATTCTAAAAAAAATTCTAATTCTAAAAAATCGTACACCAATCTTATTTGGTGAAAAGATTGTAGTAAAGAAAGAGGTCAAATACTTAGGGGTTATCCTTGATAGCAAATTGACCTGGAACCAACATCTTGACAAAAAAGTAAATCAGGTTAAAATGGCGCGTGTCCTAGGCAAATGTTGGGGTCTTACCCTAAAAATTACATATTGGCTGTATGTAACAGCCATTAGGCCTATTTTAACATACTGTACTCTGGTTTGGTGGCTTAAGACTGAGCAGTCCACTGTTAAGACTAAGCTGGCCTCCCTTCAGAGGTTGGCCTGCTTGGGTATTAGGGAGCTGTTTAAACTACTCCAACCAGGGCCATGGAAATCATCCTTTCCCTGACCCCCCTGGATATTCATATCCAGGGAATTGCTAGGAAAAGTTCTTATCGTTCTAGGTAATCAAGAGTTATGGGTAGATTTCCCTGGGGAGAAATCTCACATCGTCATTAGCCGGATTATGACCAGTAATATTTTGCAAATGCCTTCCGATATTGCAGAAACTCGTACCTTCTCTGAGCTCTCGACTGAGACCATAATAGACCCCATGGTAGAGCAGAGAGGGGGGAGTTGGCATTTTCCTAAGGGTGCCATTATATGGTATACGGATGGCTCCCGACAACATGGATACTCTGGCTTGGGTGTTTACTGTGGTGAACCCAAGACCCTTCGCTGTCGTCGACTTGGTCGTTGGGTCACAGTATTCCAGGCAGAGATGTTAGCTATGTATAGATAAACTCTATGTTCGTAGAAAAGTCTTCATACTCAGTGACAGTCAGGCGGCCCTTAAGCCATTAAATCTTCCAAGATAACTTCTAAAATTACCTTGTAATGTCGTCAACTCCTGCAGATCCTAGCTCTCCATAATAGCGTTACATAGGGAACGAGGTTGCAGATACCTTGGCAAAACAAGGTGCTAAGTCGGCACCTTATGGTCCTGAACCTTTTTGCGGAATTTCCAAACAGACCGCAATTTGTGAAATTAACAACATTTCTTATCAAGCGATGATAAAAAGGTGGGAACAGACCACCGATCAAAAACACGCTAGACTCATGATTAGGAAACCTACTCAGAGTCTAACAACTAGTATTCTGCGGCTTAATAGAAACAAATTACGAGTTATCATGGGCTTTCTTACAGGTCATGATTTACTACAAAAACATTTACACAGAATGGGGATCCTTCGAGAGAAACCACTGTGTTCAAAGTGTAATTTGATGGATGAAATTGAAACATTGGATTTTTTATTAGACAACCTTAACCAGAAAAATTGCAGATTATAAATTTCAGATTGAGGAATGTTGCTTTGAAATCCTGTTCATTGAAGAAATTCATTTGAAAGTAAAGATATTATTTTTGAATGTGTCGCTTTAGTACATCTTCGCCACCTCACGTTAAATTCTACTTTCCTTGAGGATATTCACCAAGATCCAGTGGGTAGCCTGACTCGTTTTCATGGCGAGTCTGGCTTCTTGTAGGTTCCTTGATGTATGGGTCTTGGCGCAAAATTCCCTCGTTGGAATAAGTGCCTAGGTTATCTCTGTTTTTTTTTTTTACCTTTGTTTAACCTACCCGTTCTTATAAGATAATTTTTTTTCGTAATGCACGAGCAAGAATTTATAGAGCACAACCATCCTTGTTTAAATCTGTGTACGCATACATATATAGATCTAAACAACGAATGGTTGTTCTCTGTAATATCCATGCTCGTGCATTACGGGTAAAAACTAAATCAAACAGCAGTGACGTAAGATATTTCGTTTTCGTAAACTTTCTCGTAACGGAAAAAACTAACCCCCTAGAGATATTTGACACCCCCATCTTTCCCTGTTGTCCAGGCAAGTCATTATTAGAATTGACACTGTAAGCTTCACGTTTAATTTCACAGCAACAATTGGGTCTCTAAGCATCTTTCACTAAAGATTAGTAGAAGGACTATACTACTCGATAGTCTTCCCAAAGTTCTGTCCCAAGGAACAACGTGTTTATTCGATGAGCACATTGCAACAAACGAGAAGACAGATATATTCTTTATTGTAACATCGCTGTAGAATATACGAGGCACTACCCAAAATTTCCGAGAATTTTCTTGTAAAAAGCAGAAAACGTACCTTACACTCTAATTTCCGCTGTCACATTCAAAATAGTCACTCCTACGTATGCACTTCCCAAGTTCCTAGCGATTTTCCCCATTATTGGAAGCACTTCTGGAAGTCCGAAGGCTGTAGGGTGTTCAAGACCAGTTGCGATTCCACTTGATTATCTTAAATGGAATCAAAAGATAGAAGAGAAAGAAGGAAGATAGAAGAATCAGGAGAGTAGGGAGGGTGGGGGACTGTTGCCGTGTTTTTTGCCAGGAATTCCTTCAAAACGAGCGAGGTATGTGCGGGCACATTGACATGGTGTAGCAACCAGTCTTTGTTCTTCCACATCTCGGGCCGTTTGCGCGAAATTTCCCTCGGTCCCTTCAAAACCTAACCTCCCCAGTCGAATAATTTGAAAATTCCCAGAAGCACAAGAACATGTTATAACACAAACAGCAATAATTCACAAAGAAATACGTTTACGATTACGAAACTTGGTAAAGCAACAGCTGAAAGGTGCACCATGAGACATCTAGCAGCAGAATCTCGTACTGAGTTTGATTTAGGCAGAATATTCAAATTCTCGGATATTTTGGGTAGGACCTCGTATGAATCTCATAAACAATTTAAAATGTCCACCTTTATCAAGAATAAAACCTTTAAAACGGTCCGGCCACTCATCGATGGCCCCCCCCCCCCTACTCCAAGGGTATGGAGATTGCTGCAGCAACAAGATCTGCCTTCAAGCTCTCGATATTGCGCAGTATACTATCAGTCCAAATGGAAATTTACACATAACATTATTATTGGCAGGAACTTAGTAGTTTAATTCAGGAAAAGTATGACGCACTTGACTTGTGTTTTGGCAGTAACCACAAACTAAAGAGTTTATCATCCAGCTGGCAGAATTCAATAGAGTGGAAGCATAAATGGAGTGATGTTGGGATGAAAACGAAAACGGGCGTCTGTTAACGATAACAATTTCCTACATACATTTTGGAGGCTGTTGCCTGCTGCGTCGTTCGCCTGATTTTGACTGATTTTTGACCACCAAGGAAGACCATCACGTGTCTTCACTTAATTTATAAGCCTTCCCTCTCCTTTAGCTATCGAATGGCAAAGAGAGGAATACATTGATCAATGCATAGACCATTTATACATGGAATTGTAAAGTGAAAAACGTGGTACCCTCTATTATTTGTGACCTTTTGGACCGTTAGTAATTCACCGAGTTTTTCTACCAACGAACTCAGACTGTCGTTTTGCAAAAGTTGTCGAATGGTGAAAACGGAAGTCGAAAATTCGTAAGCGTTCGAACGCTAAAGCACCAACAATAATATAGAAACTATTTATATGAAACTAGCAATATTACCCGGCTTCGCCCGGGTGGAAAAGATGCGTTGAGTAATTTTTTTAACGATTGTTTGTTATGTTAAAAATTGAACTATGATTAACAAAGTATGAACGAAATGCAAGAAAATGAGAAACAGCCTAGAAAGCCTTCTCCAAACCTATCATAATCATTTTAAACCAAAAATGATGATTTATGAACAATGAACTGGTAACAAAAGAAAATTAAATTATATGTACAAAAATAAATAATGAAAAAAAAAAGATAAATGAATCAGTTACACAGGCAAGCTGGGCATAGATTGTGCATTCAAGTCCATTTCGGTAAACAACGTTGTATGTCTTCCCCTGTGGCGCAAAAACATGTAGATTTTGACAGCTGGACAGCGGGATCAAGCAACGTATAATTGACCATGAGAGAAGCAAGTTTCCTGAAAATATATACCTGCGACCTCGAAAGTCTGGAAAAATGAATAAAATGAAACATTCTTCGTCTGGCATCGCCATCTAGTGACATCCTTTGAAAACAAAAGTCTAGCTGATATGCCCATCGGGCGTTCTTGGGCTGTTTGTTCCAATGACGTATATTAAAGGTAGATCCCGAATCCCATTGTTAACATCGCCACCAAAGTGAAGCCAATTAAAGCCATGGCAGTTCTGGGCAGGAGTAAGCTGTGGCGTTGTTAGCTGTGTGGTTTTTTTGTTTTTGACGATTTTGGGCACGAGGAATAATTAATTCAAAACCATACAAATAGATACGAAAAGTTTCCGCGTACATAAAGTTTCCGCGTACAACCGTACAAATAGATACGAAAAAAGACCAGGAATCACTTTCCACAACCATAAATCGAAAATACGTACTGAAAGATGATCGAAACGAAATTGAAATTGAAACCATGATAGAAAAATTGTTTATAAAATTTTATAAAATACTTCAAATACAGAGTTACTTATCATTCCGTGATCGGAGTGTGAAAGAATTATTAATCAGGTACCCTCATGTTTAGCAATGTGTTTTGCTCACTTTCGGCCATGCGATTCTTGAAGGCGGACCTTCCCACTTAAGGTATGCTGGCAGGTTTCCGGGTCTATCTTTAATATACGTCATTGGTTTGTATGATGAAATTTTGCATTATTGATGCTGAAATTAAGCTATGGTCACTTTAATCATTATATAGTAATTTTGCTTCTATAAACGAAATTAGTTAATAAAATAATATTAATATGTCAAATTAAAGTTACAATAGTTTATAACTAAATTTTAGCGTGGTCTTTTAATCCCCTGGTCTGTGCACACGGGCAAATCCTGGTATTGTAGTCAGCAATTGGATTGCTGTATTTTTGGAAGAACGATTTTAGTCCCCTCTGTTGCATGAATTCGCCTATATCTCAAACTTAACAATAAAATTTAACGATCGTACAACGTAACAAAACTGTCAGCACGCAGCCGACTATTACGTGTTCAGCAATAAATACGTAACATGAGCTGACAGTTTCAACTTTTCGATAAGATAGTATCGCCATCTAGTGACATCCTTTGAAAACAATTCAACTTTTCGAAAAATAAGAATAACTTAAAAACATGATATAAATACGATATAAAAAGTACCCTACCTAAAGCACAGTGATACTAACTACGTACGTGGAAAATTTCGTGGAGATTCGTTGAGTATTCTCTGAGTTGTAAAAGGACAAACGTTCCAACGGACTCTGATTTATAATATATATATATATATATATGGATATATGGATTAAAAATATCTGATAGAAATTTACTCAGTTGCTAAAATATTAACACAGTCGTTGAATTTTCAAAGAAGGCTTCATGGAATTTATTTAGTTGTAATTTATATATGAGAACATTAAAAAGTAGTAGACCATTTTTTCCCAAAAAAGTAGTATTCCCCAATTTTGTAGACCATTTTTTACTCTTCAGAATAAGTTTCGGCAGATGGCGGAATTATAAATCTTTTTTTATTTTCTCATAGGCGCATGGTTTAATATTTTAATCAAACGAACTTTTATAAGCGACCAAAATGAAAATTCTAAACGGGCTGGTTATATTTTTAATTTTATTAAATTTTAACTACATCATTGTTCCAAGATCTGTTATCAGTCAGGATGCACATGAACATTTGAATGCGGGCCTTAAAAAGAATTCCTAATTTTGGAATTTTATTCTAATTGGAGTTTAATGAGCTTTCTCTGCCGTATGACTAAATTCAATAGCAGTGGAGCTGAATTTACCTGAATAAAAATTTTAACAAGCACTTGAATGAGCAGCTTAAACGAGAACCAGTTTCTATGAGCTCATTTGCAGTTTTCATTAACTTCATATTCAGGAACGTTTTAAGCACATTTAGTGAAGTCTTTTATTATGGTTAAATAAATGAATAACTGATGGCGGATAGAGAGCCAAAAGAATACCAACCTAAATTAATTAAAGCCTTGCAAATTCCCAAATACGCTACAAAACTTCAATGACGTTGTGTATTTGATCTTTATTTCATCAGGATTTAATTAAATGAAAAGTTCACTTCTTAAATAGATGCATAAAATAATAATGATCATCAAGAATTCATAAAGAAAGGTTCAAGACGATAAACCTATTGCATGGAGAAACAATAAAAATGTTATCTGATGAAATTTCAAGTGATTTCCAACAAAATTTCGATTATTTGATATTTCGTTCTTATAATATTTATGATATAACTATTAGCGATTTGAATTTCAAGATTTATTATTATTTTTGTTATGAAAAACATATTACGTTCCAAAGATAAATCTACGTTGGTTTACCTTTCAGCTTCATGAAACAAACACCAAAAAATTTATAGGAATAAGCCCTGTAATGCCGAACAAAAAAAATTAGGTTGGTTGGTTGGTTGGTTTATTACAAGTGTTGGCGTCGACTACTAAGGTCATTTTGCGCCTTTTACACAAGTTGTATTTGTACGCAGCCCGGGACAAACACAAACATCCATGCCCATGGCGGGATTCGAACCCACAACCAGGTGGTCTCGAGAACTAGAAAGCCTACGCCCTAGCCTTCTCGGCCATCTGGCCGGCCCGAACAAAAAAGAGGCTAAATACAACAAATCCAAGGCTTGAGTGGCTACTGGGTGGGTCAGAAGGTGGCGGATAGCCGAATATTCTAAGGAGAAATGACTCAGGACATCCCCGAATAACCAATAAGAGGACGCAGACCAACTCCCGAACTCAAGGTGTTATGCGACTGGTGCTGAAAGGTGGATGGCAATTCAGTTACTTAGAACGGAGCCTCCAAAATTCCTGGCGACATTCAGGAATTGTGGATGTAATTGGATCCTAACCAAAAATTTCATGTAGTCTCCTGAAATTTAATTCATAGTCCATGAATGATAATTTTATAATAAACCTTATACCTGGGGATTTTGTACGGGACCAGGAGCCTTTGGGAGATCCCAAATTGATAGAAATGGCCAAGATGGAGTCGATCACATCTGGGGGACCCTCTCAATGACCACGATTGAATTCATCGTTGCGCTCTCTGGGCCGGCTACAAGTCGCAAGATCAGAGAGGAAAAGAAAGCTGTGGGTACCTGGGTTGAAAAACCTAGGAAAATCCCTCACCAGACATCTCGCCAAATGCACAAGCGTACCTTCAGCATAAAAAACTGCCAGCTGCCAACTTCAGTGGAGTTTTTCAGATTGAGGCCATTGATATTCTTTAATCCAGAAACCTTGGATATCCAAGGGAGCAATTACAGAATTGACCAACTGCGGAAGACTAGTTAAGCTTATTTATGACTAGTTGTGGCCACGACTTCGCTCACGTAGAACTCAGCGCCAAAAAAGAAAGTTCAAAAACTGCAGCCAAAGGACAAAAACTAAACAACAACAACCAATATGCAAAGGAAAATTCGAAGTCCGTTATTTGCCACCTACAAAGAGTATCAAAACCGGAGTTAGGGTTGCTACCTTCGTCAAACAAAATTTCTCTATCTAATCTAATTAATAATTTTACAGAGATATTAACATTTTCATTGAAATTTAATTTTTATTTTAAATTAAACATTTCTTATTGTGCAAATGGACTTTTTCAAAATCATGATGTCTTTTTATACAGGCTGGCGTACTTTCTGAACCGTCCTGATTCGCCCCTCCCCCCTTAATCCATGGTAGTCGGAGGGCCAAAGATTTTGAGTTGTTTCTGAAATCGAAACCTTCAAAATGACTTGCGAGTCCCGCAGTAACGGCTGCAATACCGGAGAATGACTGTTTGAAACTGGAGTCCGGCGAAAAAAGACCAATACGGGAGTCTCCAGCCCAACACCGTAGAGGTGGCAACCCTTATCGTAGAATTATTTTATGTAGTAAATTTTTAACCTCAAAAGGAAAAAAAAATAACCATAGCGCGGTTTAAAACAATCTAAAACACTCGTTGGACATCTTTTGGCAAGCTTTTGAACATCGCATGGTTCCAGTGTTTGTGTTTTTCCGTGGGAATGAGACGTTTTCCCGAGGAAAAAGTAGTCTAAATGTTGAACCACACTGTAAGCTATAACTACACTAAATTAAAAGCTATAACCATCATTAAAAACTTCATTTGTATTTGGCTCATTCTCTTTCTACTGATATAGAAGGTATATCTCTTATCTGGCGACATCTATTGGCAAGTTTAAAG
>JAHWFO010100943.1:2245156-2268918 GCA_023313115.1 Rhysida immarginata | reverse complement strand
TTTACAAAAATCGGATAAAATCAATAAGATGCAAGCTAGCGTCTGGAAAAATTTATTAAAAATTATGCGGATGAAGTTTGAAGATCTTAGGCAAAAATAAAAATTTCTATATCAAAAATTTATTAAAATTATTGAAAGCTGAAAATAATTTTAAAAATCAGTAGTAACATTTATGATAAAATTATTTTAAAACTTTCATTTATTTTATTTTTTACCCTTTTAATGTGGTAAAAAAATATTATTTAACAGATCCTAATTGAGTTATTGTTTTAATATTAAAAATATTAATACCATTTATTTTTAAAAATATGTAACTTGGAAAAATATATAAAAATAGAAGCTACCAAAAAGAAGAAATAATATCTGAATGCTTTGAAAAATGATTTGCAAAGTTATGTATGCTTGAGCTTTGCGAGACTTTATCTTTATTTTTCTTTCCCTGGTTAGTTTCATTGATTAAATGATTGCTTAACCTTAGAGCATGATGAATACATATGAAAAGCTTAATAATTTTCTAAATGGTGGTGTCACAAACTTCTGGTAAAATTCACTGAAAAAAAAAATAAGCAAAATCTTGTAAAATTTAAGCATATGTAACTTTACAATTAATTAATCAAATCATTATTCTTGTTGATACTTTTAATTTTATATATTTTCCCGATATTACAACATTGATAGAAAAGGCTCAGTAAATACATTGCTATGCCTTATTTAAACTAAATTTATGCTACATTAAAATAGTAAAATAAAAAATCGTAACTAAAAATAGTTTTCTAATAATTTTATGATAAATGTTACTATTGGTTTTTTTTCCCATCTTTAAATCATTTTATAAACTTCTGATAGGGAAATTTTTAAATTTGTCTAAGATCTTCAACTTAACTTAATTTTTTTTAACTAATTTAATTTAGTCGCTTGATTTTTAATAAATTTTTACAGAAGCTAACTAGCATCTAATTGATTTTATCCAATTTTAAAAAAAAATATCTCAATAAAACAAGCATTAAAGGAAGCATTGGATTAAGCTAAAAAAGTAACTTTTTCACGGAAATAACCAGATAGCGCCACCACAAGAGAGTTTGTTGGGCTCACCTATGGAGTTGATTATTCTGTTATTTTTCATCCATGTAAATAGTTTGTTCTGCCGATTGAGTTGCTATGTGGCTTCAATGAAGTCCATTTGGATATCTTGTAACAGCAAAACGGTTCATATCCACGGTAGCTCAGTTGGTAAGAGCAGTGCCAGCGATAGGCATGGTCCCTGGTTCAATTCCAGGTCGCAGAATTTTTCCTTCCCTTTTCAATTTGTCTCATGTAAATAGTTTATCTAATAACAATGGCATTACTCCATCTGATGATCGTCTTCCTTTATTTATACTTTCCCGTGAGACTGGATGCGGATGCGATATATACTGGACGTATTTATATTTGTTTGGGATGCAGATTTCAATCTTAAGAACCCTTTTAAATTTAGGAACTTTATCCAGAAGGGACCAAATTTGTCAGTTGGGAAGGAACAACGATTGAAGACCACAGTGCAGAAATCAGGCTATCATGTAGCAATAAAGCTGAATTTCAAGAGTGCCTCAAAGAACATCAAAGTATCTCTGGTATTACCTTTCGTGTCGAAACAACGAAACCCAGAATTGGAGTGACTGTTGTGTATAAGGTAAGCACTCAGTAACCAGAAATATTTCAATGCTTTTCGGCATGCACCCTAGGAAAGTTTTAGATAAAATATTGCGCTGTCTACAAGATTGTGGTCAACCATTTGTTTGTGTGTTTGTTTCATTGCAATTTCAACCCCTGAAGGAGGGAGGGGCTGTAATCCCCCTCTCCCCTCTTGGCTGTGCCTCTGTATGTAACATAATGGATACCGATCTTTTACTCGTGTATCCCACTTTTAAGAGTCCACAGTAGAGCCCAGTCGTAGAATTGAAAAGAGGTTTTATAAGCGGAGTTTACAAAAAGTCAAAACAGTTATCTACTTCAATTTTTTTTATTTTTTTGGTTTATAAGTAAAAAAAAAAATTATTCAACTGCTTTTAAACTATGTTAAGATACCTAACCTTTTATCAGATACAATAGAACGAACATACAAAAGAAATCATAATTAAAAAAAAAACCGGCAGAAGAAAGGTAAAAAAGATGGGGGGGGAGCAAAAAAAAATAGAGTTAAAATTAGAAACTAAAAAGGTTGATCTAAATACATAAAATTAGAGGAAAAGCTGGAAAATGAAATTAAAAGTTGTATTATAAGCGGAGTGTATATTTATCCGGAGTGAGATGAAAAAGAGAAGCCTCTTGGAAATTTTTTGAAAACCGGAAATAGAATTCGGAGCCAATCCGGATTGTAGGAGCTTTGCTGTATGAAAATTCATAATTTTCGCGCAAGCGAGCGCGAAAAACCCTAAGTTGGCAACACTGCAGAGATCTATGACCCTAGAATAGAAACAGAAAGCACGTGGTGTATAACTGAATGATTAAGTGCTCTCATTGGCTGAAACATTATGACTGGCTCATAAAGCATGAGCTAAATTGAGCTCTTCTAAGCAGAAAGCTGTTTTATCTGGAGCTCTTATATGCTCTTAAAATATCGCTCATTGAACTTTAAAACACAGATTAATGTTTGTGTCAATTTTTTTATTTTTTATTCTTTATTTTATTTTATTTTTTTTGCAGAAAAATACATTTTTATTTTCGTAATTTCAAAAAGCTGCAAACTTTACAAAAATACTGAATTTTGTTTGTACATTTTCAATAGGCGACATATCGATGTCAGCATAGGACCCATCCCAAAAGTCATGGTACAAAAAATTCCAAAAAGAACACAGGATGTCCAGCAAAGCTGAAAGTTACCATCAAATCTTCTGTTGGTTGTCGAAGAGTGAGGTGAATAATTTTTATCTGGGCAAATTTAAATTACAGCGTTTGGAAATGTGGCTTATTATTTATTTTTTAATGCAGGTCTAAGGACGATTTAAGAAGAGATTTTCCAACATTGATTAATGTAATTCATCAGCATAACCACGAGTGTGCAAATGCAGTGGCTCTTCAATTTAGAGATGTCAAAGAAGAGGTTGCTAACAAGTTTTTAGAATTATTTAAAAATCATCACACGCCATCCAGAGCATATGAGTTGTATAGGCAAGATTTAATGGAAGATTTTGAAGATGAATATTTTAAAGTGGCAGCTGACAAAGCTATCCTACCTACTATTGGTTGGGTGTATAGGCTTTACTACAAAGTCTTCAGAAATCATTATGGCCCAGAAGAAAATATATTGAACAGTTTGAAGACATTTATTAAATCTTCAGAAATGTTATCCAAAATTGCAGTAATTAATGACAACTTCGTCATTGCTGCATGTCCTCCTCTAATAATAAGAGTGCACGAGTTGTCTTCAGCAGGCCATATTGTATTTGTGGATAGCTCTGGGACAATGGACCGTTTCAATTGCAGAGTGTTCCTCTTCATGTGTGACTCAGAGGTGGGAGGTCTTCCACTTGGGTTACTTTTATGTTCATCAGAAGCTGAAGAAATTTTTATAAAAGGCCTTGGACTTTTGAAAGAAATTTTGCCTCCAAAAGCATTTGGTGGTAATGGAGACAATGGTCCATCGATATTTATGACTGACAACTCCCGTGCAGAACAAAATGGGCTCAAATCTGTTTATCCCTATTCAAAAATTTGGCTCTGCTCTTTTCATGTCCTCCAAGCTGTTTGACGGTGGCTAATGGATGGAAAAAATAAGATAGAAAAAGAAAACAGACAAAAGATGTATAGTATGTGGAAAGCAGTTGCCATGGCAGATGATGAAGCAACATATTGCGTAGCTTTATCAGCCTTTCACGAATCTGAAGCTGTTCAGAAGCATAAAAATTTCCAGGACTATATTTGTTCTAATTATTTGAACAGTGTTGAGTTGTGGAGCTATAAAGTAAGGGAAAATAGCAGAGGAAACAACACAAATAATTATGTTGAAGCAGCCATGAAAGTATTGAAGAAAAAATTTTATGTTGCACAAAGGCATATAACATTCAACAATTATTTCATTTCCTCTCTGCAGACTTACCACTTTATTATACTAGGAAAATCATAGACGTGATTAATGGAAGGTATGAATCTTATTCTCACCTAAAATACATACCATTGAAGAAAAAATTACAAGACCTCTAAGCTGTTCAATTAACTGCGGATATACACATTGTTACTAATATGACAAGCAAAACACAGTACTTAGTTAACAGCGGTATAGGCATTTGTGACTGTTCAGCTGGTAAAAATGGAAGACCTTGTAAGCACCAGCACTATGTGGCTTTAAATTCCAACAAAGACATGACTAACATAGTGCCAATAAGTGAAAAACAGAGAAAGAAGTACCACATAATTGCAACAGGAAAGGCTGATATACCACATAAATGGTACCGTTCCATGACATCTACAAGAAATGCTAATGAACTCCTCAATGAGCCAAGCTTGCCCGGCATAAAACCTTGTGATAAAGCTGAATCCATCAGTCACATTCAGTCAAGCTTGCCTTCAAATACTGATGAACAATATGTAAGCTATGTGCTTCCAGAAGTAAGTCTTCAGTTAAGTCCCAAAAAACAGAAACAGCGAGAAGAATCATTAGAAAAATCATTTGCATTGATTCTGGAGAAATTAAAAAACAGACCCATAGAATTTGGAGATGCTGTAGATGCTTTCAGCAAGCAAATAAGCAACATCAAAATGGATGCAGGATTGATATCAGCATTGCACACTTTAAGCCATTAAGAGCAAGAAGAAAAGCTGCAACTATTCCAGTACAACCTACTGCAATATCAAGAAGAAAAAATTGGACTTGGAGGGAGGAGTTGCCAACAGTTAGGCATGCCAAGTAAGAGGCTGTGTGACACTACAGAACACAATTATGGTATAACAACAAACAGCAAGTCCAAGTGCATACATAGTTTATCAGAGTGTGTAACTAGAAACATTAATTTAAGCAAAAAACATTGATGTTGAAATTATTTTTTTTATTATCACCAAATTATTTTTATTATTATTTTCTTAAAGCTGTACATAAACCTAAAGTGCACTAATCAGATTGATATTTTTGTAATCAGCATTTTTGATGCTTTAAATTATTGTTCATTTGTAATATATTTATGATGGAACTTAAAATTAAAATGTTTTCAATGATATAGTTGTCATCGATTATTTTGTTGTGACATGTAGCTGAAATCTTGCATGAAGTGAAAAGCATTATTTTTTAATTGAATGACATAAGGTGAGGAATTTTACAATTTAAAGCAATCGTGTCCAGTAATGTCGCTAAAAAAGAGAAAAAAAAAACTGTACAAAAATGGAAAACAGCGTTAGGTAAAATCAGAGTCAACTTCTCGCCAACAAATCTCAAAGTTTGATCGATTTAAAAATATTTTAAACAATCATGCTAAATAAAAATTATTAAAAAAAACTGGACGAAAGTCAAAATGATTTTTCTTCCGAAACCTGGCAAAGGCTATATGACTTAACCAAAAATTTTCGACTAATCAGTGCTTAAATGCTTCGAGAAGATCAGAGAACAGTATGGATTATTAGACCCTTTCATGTTAATCAATTTGCCTACAATGTGGTAAATCCACTGAAGTGGCATTGTACCATTTAGTGGTAAAAATCGAGAAAATTCTGGCGCATAAGGAAATTACCCTTGCAGCTTTTCTCGATATTGAGGGAGCGTTCGATAATACCTCCTATAATTCACTTGCCAATGCATTACGCTCGAGAATAATTGCTCCTCTGTTCTGCAGTTGGTAGGGTTCATGCTCTCTTGGCGGACAGAACTGGGGAAGAATATTGAGGTCAACCATCTAGGGGCTGTCCACAAGGAAGAATTCTTTCCCCCCTGCTTGGAACCTAGTTGTTGATGACCTCATTGCTATTCTCAATATGCGGATACCATTGTCATATACGTATCTTGGATTGGATAAGTTCACCTTATTGGATCTTATGCAAACTGCTTTTCATGAGGTTCAAACGTGATACAGGGAACGGGATCACAGGATTAATCCTCTGAAACCACACTTGTGCCATTCCTATTAATCGAATACCAACCTTGTTTGGTGACAAGGTCAAGTTGATTAGGGAAGACCAATTCTTAGGGATAACACTTGATAATAGATTGGCTTGGAATCAACATCTTGATAACAGGGTGTAACAGAGGGGTTCATCACATTTCAAAAATCTATATTTAAAAAAAAAAAAATGAAGATACAGAGATAGGCGACATATTGAAATGTTTGTAATAATCTTAAGTTTTGTTTATAAGTGTTTGATGTGTCATCTTCCTGCTTCACAGCACACATCTAGTCGATAATGAAATTCCTCCCATAGCTATTCAAGCATATCTGGAGTCACGTCACGAATGGCGGCTGTTCGAGTTTTCAGCTCCTCCAGATTTGCCGGAAAGGTGGCACAAAAACACGGTCTTTACGTATCCCCGCAAGAAGAAGTCACAAACAGTGAGGTCTGGGATCGAGGTGGCCACAAAAAGGCTTTGTGTTGTGCGTTCGCTATCTTGACAGTAACTGACGGGACTTCCCTACGTCTTCCATATACACCCTAGAGATCTCTACCGGCATTGAACAAAAGCTTGACGTTTACCTCTTTCAAACGATGTGTGGTTCATTGATCACCGATCAACGGTTGCCTAGCTATTTACGATTGAAATGTGATGAAAATTGACACTTTTTCGATGTAGAAGGATCCTTGGTAAATCTTGGGGCGCTAAAGCCAAAAATAGTGTATTAGCTGAATATTACACTATTAGACCCACTTTGACGTACTGTGCTCTGGTTTGGTGGCGGAAGACTGAGCAACTGACATTAGGAAATGGTTGCTACCCTTCAGAGGTTGACGAGTCTGGGAATAACGGGTGCTCTGTCCACATAGTCATACTCTTTCTGGTCTCACTTGATATGTATATTGGAGGAGTTGCTAGAAAAAGCTCTTATCGTTTGTGAAATCAAAGGCTATGGTTAACTTCCTTAGTCAGATTATGGCCAATCATATTTTACAAAAGTCCTCCGATGTTTTGGAAGCTAGAACTTTCCCTGAGCACTCCTGCGAGGTTATTGTTGATTAGGCGTTTTCCTAAAGGGACCATTGTACGGTATACGGATGGCTCTAGACAGAATGGCAACGCCGGTCTGGGAGTTAACAGTGGCAACTCCAAGACCTTCCTCACTCGGAGGTTAGGTTCTTGGGTCACGGTATTCCAGGCAGAGATGTTGGCAATTATCAATTGTCTACAAATTTACAGATCTTTCGTATATTAGAAAATTTTCATACTCCGTGACAGTCAGCTGGCCTTTCAGGCCATCAAAACTACCAAGGTAACATCTAAATTAACCTTGGAATGTAAACAACTCTTGCAGGGCGTGGTTCTCCATATTAACGTAACGCTGGATTGGGTACCAGGACATAAAGGTATAGTTGGCAATGAGATAGCCAAT
This sequence comes from Rhysida immarginata, assembly GCA_023313115.1. Lineage (NCBI taxonomy): Eukaryota > Metazoa > Arthropoda > Chilopoda > Scolopendromorpha > Scolopendridae > Rhysida > Rhysida immarginata. The sequence continues at coordinate 2,261,416 of JAHWFO010100943.1, read as the reverse complement.
AGCAAAAGATTGTGTGCCAGTAGCAGAAGATGGTTGGTGAGCAGTTGTTGGTACTTGACACTGTTCATTCTGCTACTAACAAACACGATGTTGGTTCTTTCCTTATGTCGTGCCAATAATAATTCCAGCCATCAGGACCGTCGAAATTGAATTTCTTTTCATCACTGAAAACAACTTGGTCCCATTCTTTGGTCCAGCTCATATGTTCTTTAACAAATTGGAAGTGGTCGCTTTTGTGGTGGGTTGTAAGTGGGGGTTTTTGTTTTAATTTTCACGCAGAAGATGTGGACAAGCATTTAGGTAATTATTGATGGTTCTTCTGGACGCCTGAGTCCCAATTGTTGCTGTAATAGCGCTTGCTGATATTTTTTCATCGCTGGCAAGCCTAGCAACTCGACGTTGATCTTGTGGTGTTAGGCATTTCGGCCGTCCGGTTGGTTTTTTCGTACCGTAACTTGCAGGATCTTGCAGAAATACAGTAACCACATGCCTAGAACGACCAATAAGGCGTGCAATTTCTGCCACAGATTTCCCATCGTGGTTATAGGCAGTAATTTTCCCATTTTCCAATCGGTGAGTGTTGTGCCGCGTCCCATGCTAAATTAAATTTATTAATTAAATTTATTTTTAAGTTTATTACCAAGAGTGCAGCTGGCAGCCCACTTCAGTATGTCGATTTAGCCGTACGCCAACCTGTCCTGTCTCTTTTTCCACCCATAATTTCAAGTTTATGCTATCAACCAAAAACTGCTCCACAGATTTGCATAAAATTTGCATCGATAATGTGTTTGGCCATAATACACATTGTCCTAAACTTTCATTTAAATTTGTCAATTGGTTGTTCAGTAATAAACAAAACACAATGTGTCCTATCATTTTCGCCAGGGCAGTAGTCTTGTTTCATTATAAGTATCTATGATAAGCTATCCTATTTGCAAAATATTCATTTACTGCTAAAAAGTTATGGTGTTTTTGACAACGAATCTCAATATTGGAAAATGTGTTCTATTTCAGGAATTCAACAAGCATAGAAACAAGCAAGATTTATCATTTACGTTGAACTTTAATATCATGAAACGGCACACATGTTGATATCGGGTGTCAAAAAACACCGTAAAAATTGTGGGTTTTAGTTGAATAAATATACTCAAATTTGAATAATTTTGTTTTACTGATAAAATATCCAAATTATAAAACAAATATAACCATTCACCATAATTTCGCCGAGATATGTAATTAATTCGCCCTACGAAAGCAATCTAGACAACTGTACGACGCTTCGACTGGGAACGAAATTCCTTCTCCGTTAGCCTCGAGATGGTGCTCGTCTTTTTCCTTCCTGCATTGTAATTGTTGCTCTCTCTATTTTTTTTCCTTTTTCTACCTATCGGTACTTATTTGCTTTCGCTGGCCCCACCTACCGCGTTGGTTATTTTATTTATCCAAAAGCAAGCGGGACGAACTACTATTACTCCAGACGGAAACTTTTGATCGCATTATATATTTAAAAATTGCCAAGTTTTGGAATCAACTACAGAAAGAAACGTTATGAAATGGACAGTTATCTTTACTGTCCTTCTTGATGAAATTTATGGAGGCTTTGCAGTACATAGCGATAACAGGGTTCCCACATTCAGGAAAGTCAGGGATAGTCAGGGAAATAAGACTCTACCTGGGAAAAGTCAGGGAAATAGATTTTACTGGAGACATCTATACTTACATTTATATGTCCAGTTACGGACCAGGAGGCAAAAATTCTTGAACAAGCCTCGTAATACTGATACTAATACTAATTTTGTATAATTTGACAACTAATAATAATAAAATTGTGTCTGAAAAGCTGTTATAGAGACATTTTTTTTTTTTTTTTAATTACGATTTGGTCAGGGAAATGAGACCGTCGATATCAGAGAAAGCCAGGGAAATGAGATACAGATTGTCTGTGGGAACCCTGGATAAAGAAATAAACAAAATTCCGACTGGATTCGGCTTTTATTCCTGGCTTTATCAAGGATACAGCTAGGAATAAAAGGCGAAACCGGTCGGAATTCTATGCGATTTCTTTCCCACTATGTACTGGAAGGCTTCCATCAAATTCATACAGAAAAAAAAGCCTAAATTCACTTCTTATCATTATTTTATGTTTACCTACAGTCAGTTTCAAAATGATAAGGCCACCCTGCATTTTCATCTCCCCATTAAACATTTTTTTGTTTCTGCAAAATACAAGGTTTAACAACCATTTTGAGTTAGGATTACGATAGTAGTACACAAGCACTATCTTATAACAAATTAGCATTAACAGATGTCAAAACAAAAGATAGTTACAGTGTATGGCATCAAAGCTTGGAACAGTGTTTCACAAAATTAGGACTACTGGCATCACTGAAATTTCATTGAAAAAAAAATGGGATACTCCATTTGGATTCATCCAATAACTGAAAAAGGGTAAACGGAGAAAAAAGAGGCATGTAAATCTTATTTGCATATGCTTTCGTTTGTGTGATTTCATGTAAAAGTGTCACATAATGGCGAAAACAAAGACACTAAGTTTGGAAATCAGGAGTGTTATACGAGGGTGTATTAAAAAGTAATGCCTCCATGGCTGTAACTTTATTTGTCAACCGATTTTCAAAATTCTTTTTGTATCTTATACTCACATTTGTCCTCTATCTAATGCACTGTTCACTTTTCGACATAGTCCCCATCCCTTTCCACGCATTGCGCCAACGCGTGACTAGTTGGGTGAACCCGTCGGAGAGGAATTTCGGAGTTATTGTCGACACCAGGATTGAATGGCAGCTTTGGACCCTCTTCTGGAGTACGATAACGTCCGCCCGCACACGAGTCTCCCATACACCAGAGGCGTTGCAGCGCCTACAGTTCAAAGATGAATGACTGAAATTCAAAGATGAAAGACTTTGCACCTTGCCACTTTCACCGCTTCCCAAAGAAGAAAGAGCCCTTAAGGGACATGAGTTGGTTCTGACGGCGAGGTAAACGCTGCCATTCAATCCTGGTCGACAACCCAATCCTGGTCGACAGCCCAATGCTAAGTCGATGTTCAGTACTGTGCTCGAATGGAACAAAAAATTGGGATTAAGGTTATCTCATTCTCAAACATCCGTGTCAAGTCACCCGATGCCTCTCCTATGGATTTTTATGGATTCGGTTTGCTTAAAGGAGCTCTTCATGTAAGGCAGGCGCGAAGCAGTAAGCAAAGTAAGCGTCGCATTGGGGCGCATTGTAGAATGGGGCGCCAATAAAGGTTGAAAGGCGCACATTTTTAAGGTTTGCCTAGGTTTGCATGGGGGCGCCGAAGAAGCTAGCGCCGCCTCTGATGTAAGGTGTCCGAGAACACTTTCTAGATTATGGAAAGCCTATCAAGAGGAGTGGAACAAAATCGATCTCGCTGTTCTCCGTAGAAGCTTCTTACAGTGGAAACTACAAGATATTTATAAGATGTCGAACGATCGCTATAAGAAAGGGCCATTACATAGAGCACAATAGGCGGTGGAGAAATGGGTTCCAATAGACACCTTCTGTAAGTGTATTCTTGTTTACCATAAAAATGAAACGACTCTCGGTAATAATTTATACAGAGCATTTGATGAATGGTAATAGTGTGGTGTTTGATGATTATGATAAAGGAGAATGAAAGCATACATAAGGCACTAAGTCAAATTAAAATAAAAAAAAAACAACTTTTTCCATCTCAATATGATAAAGTAAAAAAGAGGAAGTAAATAAAATTTAAATTTCAGAGGAAGGTAAGTTTATTGACAACAAAAGAAAAAATACAGCTTGACTACAGTGAAGAACTTGAGGATCGAATTCGGTTGCTTCAGAGCTTCTTCCCTTTTTTATTTAATTAGAAGTCCCCCTTCTAGAAATAAGGGAGTCGGAGGTTCGATACGTTGTCAGGCCGTCGTCGTGCGCCGTCGCCGCCTCGACGAATCCGAATGCCACACAACCCCAGATGGGGCTCCTTCATACGAGTGGCATTTGAAATTGAAGTGGCTAGAGAAAAATCAATAACCCTGTATTAAAAAAAGAAGAAATTAAATAAACAAGAATTAAGAAACTTTCCCATGCATTTTTAAACTTCATGAATCTTTAATTATAGTTCAGTTTTTAAACATCTTTTATGGCTTATTAATAATAGATTAAGGAATTTAATTAAACGAGAAAATGAAATTAAAAAGATGTCGAGCATTTTTTAATCGTTTTTATAGAAGCTTGTAATTTAAAAAAAAGTTCCCCGAGATACATGTAACCAATTGTTGCAAAAGTAATTTCAAATAGACAACTTTTAGGGAATTTGAAATACTGCAATTAAAAGAATAATATAAATAATAAAAATAACATGAATGAATTTTTAATATTGAAACTGTTTATATTATTTCATCTTAAGACTTATATGCAAAGAAAGAAACAGGAATATAACCACAAAAGTTTCCTTTCTTAACATTCAAACTCCATCTTCTTTGTCAGTTTCATCTAGGCGGAGAAAATTTGATTTGCGAATTCCTTAAAAAGAATATGTAATTTAATTTTCTCCATTGAACTTCGTAGACGTAGAGGTTCTTTATCAAATTTTGTTCCTTTCATACAAATGGTGAATGTTTACGAATAGCGATACCCAGGAAACTTTTTATATTCCTTTGTACATTCCTTTGTAGCGATTTCATTAATGAATTCACAAATTATGAATCGAAACGCCATTTTATTTCCCGCTTTTACTTAACGGACATTCGTTATCATTCTGTTCAAAGCATGAATGAGTCAGCATTTATCATGGAAATTCTTTTTACAACGTCGCTCTTTGCGCTAATGATCCGCTATTCTTCAATTCATTTGGCTTCTGGATCATTAGTCAGGCGGTTGGGCTTCTTCTAAACTTAACAGTTCATGCTCGTTTTCTAAATCATGCGAACCCATTTGCTTGGATGAAGAGATAATTAGGAGTTTTGATCGCCGAGTGTTTGTCTGTATGAAGTTCAGTTTCAATCGATATCCGACAGATGACGTTCTTTCCGATTCGATCCAATCCTAATTCGAGCTCCAAGCGCCTGACGTCAACGATCTTTTCCAGCTGCAAACTTTGCGAACATCGCTGTTCTAAAACGTGAAAAGTAGTATTTAATTTCTTTTATTTGCGAGATTAAGTTTAGTATTCCAATATTTAAAGATTAAAAGTTTCTTAGGGTTAATGAAGTTTTAAAAAGATTTGAAATCGTAAATTAATTAGGGGTATCTCATAAAATTTGCAGCAAGGATCTTAATGAATGCGAAGCGGAATGCGATTCCAATGTTTATTCTTTTAATTTTTAACATTTGAAGAGGTTGTAAAATTGTCACGCCAAAGTATGATAAGAACATTGCTCCAAATGATATTTTTCTTAACCTGATTTTTCTTCATTTGTATCTGTCTGTAAGCACCGGTTTTAAACCATACTCTTTCTTGCATAATAGATTCTTTTTTAATAGTCTTCTCCTGTTTGGGAGGACGAGATGGGTCTGATTCCCGTTATTGTTATAATATAAATTTACAAGATTTTGCATTTAACTTCTCTTAGGGGGAGTGCTCATCCAAAATACTTGGGGAGAACTTTGTAGATCACATACAAGCATTCCTCCGCACAGAATGGAAAAAAAACCCATTCAAGATGGCTGAGATCCATAGAAATAACTTTATCTTGGAAAGCGATTTGCACGTACAAATTAACTGGGAATGAAGAAATTGTAAACAAGTTTATCATTTATTACAATCTGTTCAAGTGATGAACTGATTAGGAATTCATGATCTATTATTATTTAGGGATTGCGCATTTGGAGTATCATTTGAAAGTTGATTGAAACATTTTCCACAGCTGTCAATGTAAAATGATTCGCATTACCAGAAGTAGGGCATAGGTCGGAATGCGTCGTTTGGCTGATGTCCATTATCTCAAAGGGGTCCCAGAAGCACTGATGCGAGCCTTTCCACAAAGGTCTGAGAGCTGATTTCACGCGATAAAGCGAGCCACTTCGTCGAGCGTGGTGCTAAAGACCATTAATAAAGACGATGATGATAACTAAAGCGTGGATTGCTTTGTATTCCGAAACGCTGCCATCGATCCTATTCAGCCTTTGCCAGAAAGGAAGTCAAATATGTATGATCTGTAACTAAAACATTCGCTACTGAAATAACAATGTTTTGCGTCAATACGTGTATTAACAGATCTTTGGAATTTTAATAATATTGCTACTGTACAAAGTTACAAGAAACGAGTTTAATATAAAATATTTTTGCGCTCACCTAGCCCGATGTTTTTTTTTCTAAATTATTATGCACTTAGACAGTTTCATTGATGCCCATTGGACTTTTTATTCCCATCTTCCCCTTTAAATTTACATTGCTACAAAAAATGCCGGATCTCTTTATATTCCCTCTCTAGCCGGTTCTTGAAATGCATCTCTTTTTCGAGAACACTTTCTTCTCATTTTGTTTGTGTCGAAAACTGGTGGATAGAATGATCACAAAAGCATGTTTGTTAATGAAAGCATGCTAAAAGGATTGGATAATATTTACTTAAAAAAAAGCCATTAAGCTTAGATATTACTTTTCTTAATTTCCCAAAATAGTGACTTTACATATTCTTAATAATCCCTAAATTAGTGAATAGTTTTCAAAAAAGTATTAGGACTTCTCTGGATGTTAATTAGTGCTTGGTAATAAATATTGTTGAAAACTTAAAAATTTGGGAATACAACTGAATGAAACTGATCTGATTAAAAAGTGAAGGAATAAAATGGAAAGTGGCATTTTCCTTCTTGTTTTTAAGTGAATGATTTCAGATGAAATTAGACAAAAAACTTATTTCCTCCACTGTCCTCTGCCAGCGGGCTGTGACACAGGGGACATGGTAATGTTTGTTCAATCTGATATTGTCTCTAGGCAGTAAGCGATATTGATCGTATGGGAGTAGTTGGAGGCAATATAATAGTTTGATAGGCAACTGACACTCCCTTCTTTGAGCGAGTTATACTTCGTAGTCCCCTCCATTACTGTAAGGCAAAGCGCACTGACATGTACTGAGGCTATCTGTTTCCTATTTGATTAAACCTAAATTTTTTCTTAATCACTCTGTGAATAATTAAATGACATTATATGAAATAATAAAAAAAGAAGCCATACGTTTTAAAGACTTTCGTTTTATTTATGCGGAATCAATTCGGCATACTATCCAGACAACATCGTACAATAATTGTCCCCCACGGAGATTCCCGCTCTGTATAGATCCCGCGGCTTCGCCCGCTATGATTGAAAGAAAAAAAAAACGTGCTATTAAATAGTAGCAATAAAACGATTACATACAAAATTTCACAAAAATCAGCAAAATTGTTTTAAGAAAATTAAAAGATTATATAATAACAGAATATATTAAATCCAAAATTGTGAGTGAATAATCCCACTCAGATTGCTGGGACTGGAGAGCACACAGACACAAACGATCATGTACATCCACAGCCACCCAAGAAGAAAGTTGTTTTGTCGAAGTTATTGTTGTCATATATTTCCACACGAAGCCAACGAATAAGACAGGCCTCGAAGCGGAAAGGTCACCTGACCATCTGGGTCCGAACAACAATCCAACCTTCATTGTTTCCAACAATCGGAAAAACACTCATTGTTTACATCCAAGATGGAGACAATGAAGATTGGATTGTTGTTCGGACCCAGATGATCAGGTGACTTTTCCGCTTCGAGGCCTGTCTTTGTCGTTGGTCTCGTTTCCACATTAACGCTGGGGAAATATTGTTGCCATGACAGCCTACATGATTAGATAGTAGGCTGTCTAATCATGTAGGCTGTGGTATAGACTATTTGATGTGTTATTTATGCAGATTTGATATACAATTTTTTATATTTATACAACTACTTTTGATTGGAGAGTTAATTGCTGCGCAGAGATGTAATATTATTTAAGTCATTCTACTGACCATTGGGTTATTCTAAAAGGTACCTGGAAATGGGATTCCGGAAGAGTATGTCATAAACATTTCGCTTTTTCGAGGATAAACATTGTAATCTGAAAAGCGAAACGGTGCCCGCGAACATAAAGGGGCAGTCCACTCTAAATGAAAGGGGGGGTCAAATAGATTCACATTTCATTTCTTTTCATTAATTTAGACGTTTGTCTTAAAATCTGTTCTGTTGCTATTTAAAAAATACTGAAAGTTTTTTAAGGCGTGATACGGTTAAGACGCGTCACGCTCCTGTGTAGTGATACGTCAGAGGGGCAAATTGCAAATAGTGCATTTCGTTCCTACAGCAGCACCACCTGTGCACCACGTCATGGGAAGAGGTAGAATTCTACTTCTTCCATGACCATGATAGAATGGAGAGATAAGTTTCTCTCTGTAGGTAACATTACAATCACTGCAATCGCACGTTAGGTTAGGTTAGTTTGATATTAAACGATTATTAAAAACAACAATGGTGAAGAAGTGCATCAAACACTCTTCTTCGGTGTTCATCGGCCGACAGTTCGCGCATGAGCACATGTTGAATGGCCGATCCTGTCGTCTGCAACTCCAACATTAAATCTTTTCGATTATCTACTTGTTGGGATGAAACTGGCTCCTTTTCCTCAGGATCAAATATGTAAGGTTCCAAACCAAAATTTTTTTGACATTTTCTAGTAAATGAGCCTTTACGAACAGCCGAAAGTCAATGCATTTACTATGCAAAAACATTGAGTGATCAGGCTTTTGGAACTGCGACGTCACAGACGTGCACACGCAAAGGAATTTGTACATGCGCGATAGAAAGTAGTCCCATGTTTCTCTTCGTTGTTTGGCCTTATGCTTACAAATTAATGTGAAATATAGTCAATTGACAATCGAACAGTGAAGTGAAAAGAAAGATGCGAGTGGTCCAGGAGCCAAGCTCACTTTGCACGCTCGCCCAAAGAGTAAACCAGAGGAGGTACACTGAACTGGGTGAGAAGCCTGATGAACCTCTTAAGTCCTCCAGAGAAGAAGTCCCAGAAGGGGCGAGAGTCACATTGTAGATTGACGAAAAGAGTCCCCAAAAATCAACAGGATCTAAAAGATCCAATAGTTGGGGAAGACGGCCTTGTTAACGTCATCAAAGCAGACATCCAGGATATGGCGCGGTCTTCGAAACCTGAGGGGATTCTTTACAATGAGTGGATGGTTCAGAATACCAGAAACCACGGTGTTTTCATGGTTCTCCATCTTGGGTAGCATGTTATTCATAAGTGTCTGGACAAATATGCCTATGTGGGTCATCCCCAAATCGTCATAGATAGAGTGGTTGTTGGCAACTCTTCTGTCAAGTTGGGCAATGGATCGGAGAGCAACATTTTGGAAGATCTGGAGATCCTTCCACCTAGATTTGCAAATAGAAGCCCAAGCAGGCATTCCATGAAGCAAAATAGTACGAATCACAACCTTGTATATCAAGAGTTTGTTATCTACACCAAGAGCGCTGTTTCGCTCCAGAAGTGCAATCAAACTGAACTTCGCTTTCTTTGCCTTGTTGAGCGCGTATTGGTCTTGGTCGTTCAGTTTAGTTTGGAGTCGATCATGACACCAAGATATTTATAGCTTTTTTACCCACTCAAGTTTCTTGCCAAATAAGAAGAGGGCTTTGGAGGGTTTTTGCATTTGCGAGTGATAAACATGACCTTGCACTTTTGACATTCAGTTTTAATCGCCACTTAGTGAACCAGCTCTCGCACTGATGTAAAGCTTTTTGTAGTCGAGTGATGACATGTGCTGGGTTTCGTGCCCAGGTCATGATGGACCCGTCGTCAGCAAACTAGTAAAGATTACACTTTGCAAACTTGGGAAAGTCATGGATAAAGAAATTGAATAAGGCTGGCCCCAAGACAGAGCCTTGGGGTACACCAGCATTAACATCGTAGGGTTCAGACAAGGAGTCCCCAACCTTAACACGAAAAGTCCTCTTTGACAGGAAGGAGCGAACCACAGCAATTAGATCGTCAGGGAACCCGTAGGTAATCATTTTGTAAATGAGCCCATCATGCCAGACTTGGTCAAAGGCCTTTTGAACATCGAGGAAAACGAGACCACCAAACATAGAGAGGTTGAGAGGACCGTTTAAATCAGCAACGAGCCTCCATAACTGAAGCTGACAAGAGTGGCCTGGACGAAAGCCAAATTGCTCACTACGAATGAGGTTGTTTGCCTCGCAGTACTCGTTGAACCTCTTGAGTATAGTGCGCTCAAAGACCTTGGAAAGGTTAGGAACGTGGGCTAGGAACGCGCGCTCGGTTATGTGCATTGAGAGACAAGTAAAGAAGCATCACCGAGCATCGAATTCAAGCCTAGAGTTAAATAGAGATGCAGCTTGATTAGTTAATTTGATGCAAGCAATTAATGAAAGTCGTTAGAACCCTAAAAATGTGAATCATATTGAATTGGCGCAATTGTAATATCAATCATCTCAAATTAAACTGTAGCAGATTTGTCTGCTACGGCCTGTCTTGTGTCATAGTGCAATGCACCAACGCGTGAACATCAGGTTTTGTTACAAATGAAGAGAAAACGGAGAGTCATGAACAGGTGCACGGAACAGAAGCCGTGAGCAGACAATGTGTTACATGGGTGGGCAACTTCCTGGCTATGCGCAGCGTAACTAATCTCGAATATCCATTCCCGGATCCAGCGCCTGCAGACTTCTTTTTGTTTTCCCTCCTCAGGGGAGTTTTGAAAGACGCATATTTTGCAGACTTACCAGACATTAACGCTTCGAGCGATTCCCAAAGATGCCTTCGCTAACAGTTTTCAGTAGCTTTACAAACGTTATCAAAACTGCATTGTGGCCAATGGCAATTATGTAGGCCTTTAAAGGAAGTTTCTTTGTATCTTCTTTTTTCTTTGTTTTCTGATACTATTTACCGAACTTTTAAACACACTTAGTATTATCAAAAATAGACGTCTCCTTTCTTCGCAGAAGTTTGATGCATTGGAAATTGCGAATGCAAGGTCATCTAATAGAGGATAATAAGCGATGATGCAAGAACACTTCAAAGCGAAACCGTCAATACTTTATTTACGCCAATAAAGAATGTACGAGGGCTATTTTTTTGTATTATATAAATTGCATGGTAAGCACAAAACACTTCATTTCGAATAATTAGAAAATCAAAACTTATTGGAATATTGTTACACATTTGCGGCTACAGTTGCACAATTCATAAATTTCGCATGGTATCGGTTGCTATCAAACTTGGTGTGCGCTTCTCCACTTACTCACATACATATATACGAACCCTAGTGTAGACGATAGTGAGATACAGAGGGTTATTAGGGATCTGTCGTAACAATTAGCATATTTAAATGTGGTGCGCACGTTCATTTCATGTGAGCTGTCACGTGGAGTATTGTTAGGATAGGTATTAAAATAATTAGTATTCGAACATCGAGCTAAAAACATTGAATTATGCCACCGAAAATTGACAGGAATTGAGAGGGCTACATAACAGCCCTTTCCGACGTCAAATTCAGCTATTCTGAAATTAAGAAAGCATGCAAGAAGCGAGGCTTCATAGTTTCCACGAAAGAGATATCAAGTGTACTAAACAACATTGGAAAAATCATTCCTGACACCATCCATACTACTAACGTCGTCCGGAAAATTCGGGCTCTCGCAGCCGGATGTAACCCACCAACACTTTCAACCATTGCACAGAAGATCATCTGTGTACACGGTAAACACAATTATCGACCGTGATTTACAACTGGAGAAGCGACAGAAGAGCCACGTTCATAAGTTGTTGCCGCTCCATGTTCAAGAGCGATGGACCAACTTCCGTAACTGTATGAAATATACCTGGTGGATAGAAAATGGAAATATGTGGTCATACAAGATGAGGTGCATGTGTATTTAAACGACTGCAACAAGAGCCGAGCCATTTTTTTTTCTAGGGGTTCTAAGGACTTCAGAATGCAAGGAAACATTTTCAAAAGGTTTCATGATTGTGGCGGGTACAACTACAACGACAAGTTAACTTTACGCATAGTTGAGTCAAAGGCCAAAGTCAACGTCATGTATTATCCCCTATATTTACGTCTATTCCTGGAACACATCGCTGTGTTAACTCGCCTGTTCCTGGAACGCATGCAAGAAGATATCGGAAAGAGATATACTCCATTCCATTTAGCGACATACCCGTCAAGTCGCTGGATACATCGCCTATATTTGTGGCTTTGGGCTATTTAAACGGAAATACATGTCTACGAACAGTGGAGGGTTTTCGGAAAGTGCTTGGTGTTCTGCATTCCAGCCTCGTGCAGTGGAAGGCAGAAGCAGCGATGCATGGCTACCAGATTCAACATGCTCGATGATGATGAAAGGGGTTTCTCATCTTGTCTGGCCTTCTGTATCATGTTACCATGTATAAATAAGCTAATTAAAATAGAAAACCACATTAAAAGAAATTATGACCCTGCATTCCATTTTTTCCCTTTTGTGTACAATCTTGCTTTATAGGGCGCAATAAACTTAGCTATTAACATACTCTTTTTTCCAATCAATCAACTAACATTTATTATTCCGTTATACTCGTATTTTACTTTCCCAAGTAACGGTCATGTTTTGATGGCCGTGAAAAAAATAGAAGCGATTAACTTAACTCGCCGTCGGGAGAATTTCATGGCCTGAAATCGTATCAAATTCGGCCTTTTCTTATAAGCTGAATTAATGTTTCCCAGAAAAAATGCACACTATCCATTCTTTCATTTCAGACTTTTCACGTCTGAATTGGGATAATAGCTTGCCTGTAAAACATATTTCAATAAAACAGCTCGTACGAAAATTCCATGATACAGGTGTCCGCATGAAACCTTCCTGATGTCAAATGTTAATTGTAAGGAAACTATTAGTCCCAGAGATTGGCAGTTGCGGCGTTATGAAGAGCAACTCAAACATTTTTTTATTCTTTTGTTGCAGGCATTAAATAATTAGCAAAGATGCATCAGCACAAGAGAGCTCAATGCGTGGCGTGGTACTCTGAATTGAAATCACAGATTACCATCCAAAGGAATTTCAGACGAACGTACAAACGGGAGCTACTAGACGTGGGGATAATTAAGGCATGCTTTGATAAGTTAAGCCAGGGGAGTGTTAACCGGACTGCCTGGCTCGGGTAAGAAATGTACATCTGAGGGAACTGTGGACGAAATCAGGGAGGTTTTCCCTATAATCCTATTAAAGTCAATTCGTAGAACGTCACGAGAGCTGAACAAAACTTGTGAAGTTGCTCTTCATGACAACGCAACCGCAAATCCCTAAGACAATTGTAAGTTTCCTGAGAATTAACATTTGAAATCAGGGAGGTTTCATGTGGACACGCGAACTCGATGCTAAAATATACAGGAAGTCTGAACAAACCTCAGACCCAGTTCAGATTAACGGAGTAATCCTGTAAATGAAGTTAATGAATTCTATTTTATGTCTCATGTAAATAGTCCGAACTTGTAAATAAATGCAATGGTTAAAATCAGTCAAGCTTTGAAAGTGTCTAGAATGATTATTGTGAAATAAATTTATCCAACTTTATCGTGTAATTCTGTGAATTCTGACTGTAATAAACTAAAATAAAAAAAAAACAACCAAAATTTCATTCGTAAACAGAATAAAATAAATAACACGATGCAAGTGCAATGCATAATTAGAATACATACCGTAATCACAATAATATTCTGTATTTTATTTATATATATAGGTAATATATTTATAGGTAATATTTTATGCCAATATTAAGTAATATTTTAACTAGTTTGAAGGCTAATACAAAGAATTATTTCAGTTAAACTCGGTCGATTTTGAATGGATATAGTTCAATGCAGCTGTTTCTTCACTACGGAATGTGCCCCCCCCCCCTAGCATTAGACTAGTTTCACCGCAGTATCCACTGCAATTAGACTTCGTTGCCAGATGGGAAGTGAAATTCATTCCATACCTCCTGGCACACTTTCCAGAGTCCATCAAGAGTTTTTCTTGGACTGCGGTTTTTAAGACCCATTTCAAAAGACCTACCCCCATCGGCGAAACATCAGTTGATTTGACGGAAATATCTGAGAATGGCATAACATGAATTCCGGTCTCCTCTTCCATTTGTCGAAAGTAAATGACGGAAATCGGTCTAGTTCATTTCATTTGCGCAAGGGGTGAGAGAAAACTCGATCGTGTTTATTTGAATATGAAATTAATATCCCTTCTAGGAAGATTGAAGATTCACATAAATTAACAATCATACGCTTTAGAAGCATCTATGAAAATTCATCGTACTAATATTTCATTAATGCGTATATGCCATAATTCTTAGCTTACTTTGGTGTTATCACAATTTCGAATTTTGAATAATTTTAGAGAAACCTAATACAATGTTTTAACTTTTGAGCCAATAAAGAAAGATAAGAGTTTTAAGAAAATGTGTCAGACTATGGTAATACATGTACATAAACTTTATTGACGAAAACTAAGCATTTCGACACAATTTTCATGTAATTAATAATTATTAACATCTCTGTTTAAATAGTCTCATTTACTTATTCATTGCAGCAAAACATATATCTAGGACTTTCCATGACAGTAAAACGCTTATAGTTCAAGATTATTTCATGTACATGTATTGAATGAAGACGATCACATTATCTCCAAGACGTGCGAGCCTACTTTGACGTGAATTTGGTTGGACAATGGACAGAACAGTATTTTCGCCATAATCTGAAATGTGCAACGCCTGCTTCAATTGAAGAAGTCAAAGGTAACTTATTTCTATTCATGCTTTGATGTCAGTATAAATACTACATCTTTTATGCAGAACAGATAAAGGTGTGGAAATAATAAAGTTTATTAAATGAAGTAATTGCGTATTCTAAAATAAATAGTTTACAAAGCTGATCTCCTTGCTAGCTAAATGACGGAATAACAGCAAAATTAGAAACGCTGCCATTCGGAATTAAATAAATCCACAATTATCTACTATCCAACAAATTAAAAGTCAAAACAGTGCTTCGTTGGTGTGCGAAACGTCTTTGAGCCGCCTATACCGTTAGCGAAATATTCCGCTAGTCCAAATATTCCATTGGCTAACATAGCTCCTTCATGGAAATGTAATTCTTCAAAAATATTGGCAAAAACTTTTACTTCAATGCTTGCAGGGAAGTAATATTTTTCGTAGCTGGAATGCTGATTACTGGACTTAATGACCTCAAAAAATCACAAAAGTCTACATTACCGCAATTCCACGACTTGACATTTTCTCTCTCGTAGACAGTGAAGCATTCGGGAGCGTTCTCATTCACTTGCGTAGATTCACTGCTTTCGTTCCTGAAGAACGAAGAATGTTCGGCTTTTGTCACTTTGGAAATAGAAAAACAGTAATTATGTAAAGCAATGTTCGTGCGGGAATCAAAATCATTAATAATAGAGGCGCGGAGTTTCTTGCATACAGAAAAGATCTAACGTAATACAGGGCAAATCAAAATGATGGACGCGATTTCAGACATTTATTCTGTGATTAATAATAAATGTATCGTAATGTGAGACATCTGCTTCGAAAGGTTAACTTTCACAGTTTAGTTTCCACGCAGTGTTTTCAGTAAGGGTCAGCAGCGAGCGGTTAAAGAAAATGGTGTTGACTGGAGAACAGAGATCGTTCTGTGTGCAGACTATCATGTAAACAACTTTGTGATTAGTGTTGAACGGCATTAGCAATGTGATGTGATGTGTTTGAAGTATTAACTGTCTGATTATTAACTTCCCCATACAGTTAATTCAACTAATTTCATCAAGGTAGGATATAACCATTTATAGTCTAATCACAAGTACACAACTTTAGCATTTTTCCACTGTTCCATAATAATAATATCAGTCCAAAAAGTTCTATAAGTAATGTTTAATGTAGGAGGACTCCCAGTTCTCTCAACCGTTAAAACTAGTTCCTAAAATTACTACTACCAGTTTCTTTTAACTCTTGAACGGGTTACTTTTCGCAACGCCACAAGCGAAAGCCGACTAACCAGAAATTCTTCTTTTACAGGAATCACGTCCCATCCGTGACAATAAAACAAGTGACAATTATTACTCCAAGCTGCCATTTCAGAGACTCAGGCTCCCTTCTCTGCGGGATGCTGAGGCCGTCAGAGCTTGTGTTCTAAACCGTGTGCCATAGACGAATAATTTATCATCAATGAACACCAAGTGGGGGGGGGGGG
>JAHWFO010100943.1:2205515-2245146 GCA_023313115.1 Rhysida immarginata | reverse complement strand
TCCGTCTCTTGAAGAGTCATCCGGTCATACATTCTACGCAGACGGCAGCTATTATTGGGAGAACCTATGGATAAACGATTATCCTGTTACCCTTTTTCTTTCACGTCCAGCTGCCCTCTCTTGGTCAGTGATTCTCCTCCTCTTAAAAAAAAATTACTACCTCTTCTTTTTTTCTAAATCAGAGTCACGCTTTTCTCCCATTATTAGGTGACCATCACTTGTGCCATACTTATAATTTATGACCACCAATGATTACAATAGGAAACGTGTCTCAATACAACAAAGCCAAAATGTAACAGGAAAAAATATCAAAAACGCTTGTTAAATATAACTTAATCTCCAAAAATGTAATTTCACAAACACTCGTAAGTGTTTCACATCTTAATACGCCACATAATAAGTGAAAGAGATGATTTTTCTCTTCATCAATCTTTACAAATCTTCTCAAAAGCTACCATTTACAATAAATACTTGTAGCTCCAGGTTCAAACATTTAGACATCTGCGTAGTTCTCAAATTCATTAGTCATACTTTCAATACTTAAATTGTTGGCAATATTAAGGAAGGGAAGTAAAAGGAACGTATAAATCAATAGCTTGTACGACCTAACAGTTCAATTCAATACTTACTTGATTCATTAAACAACATAACGAATATCTCTTGCATATTAAACGCTTGGATGAGCCAGCTAAAGGGTAACGCTAGAGTCTTTTCTTCTATTCGGATCTTACGTTGTTAGCACAGCGATCGTTTTGCGAGATGGAGCTCCCAAAGTCTTAAATAAGTAATATCGGTGGAAGGATGGATCATAATACTGTTCCTATTAACTAAACAGGTGGTGGTCTTACAGTATAACAGAGGGACATCAGGAGTTCGCCATTTATTCCCGGCTTTGTCAAGGATATACAGCAAGCGACAATCGAAAAGTGAAGTGTACATTTGTTGGGATGGGACGAAAGCAGCGCTTTCACAAAGCTCATCCAACCAGAATAAACTCCAAATGAAATACACTGAGGTAGTCAAGAAGCCTAACCAACCCAAGCGGTCTTCCATATTATACAAAAAAAAAAAAGATTGACGATTGTCAGAAACAAAATACAAACGAAATAGAAAACACAAGGAGAAAGAAGATTATCACATCTTCCAGTAGTCCGGGAAAGAGACGTTGCTAATATCTTCAAAATTGACGTCAAGAACGTGCCTCGGTTTACGATACTTTGTATGCCAATTCATATTCAATGAGTTCTTCAGTATTCCATTCACAAGTTTATTGTCGTGAGTCTTCATCTTCTGTATCATAATCAAAAGGAGATCCTGTATAAACTTTCCGATATGCGCCATGTTTAAATCCATGTGGATGGATTGGTTTTTCACCGTCCTTCTGTCCAGCTGAGCAATGGTCCTCAGGGTAACATTCTGGAATGACTGTAGTTCACTCCATCTGGTTTTACTACGCAGGCATGCCATAGAGGAGTATGGTCCGGATAATCGATTTGTACAGAAGTAGCTTGTTGTCAATGTTGAGGGCGCTGTTGCGGCCCATGAGAGCTATGATACTGTACTTTGTTCAGAGCATAGGACATATGCCAGTTCCATGAAAGTCTTGAGTCAATGATAACTCCTAGATACTTGTAGTTGTCCACCCAGTCCAGTTTCTTATTGAACAGAATAAGAGAATCTGGGGGACGCTTGAGCTTCCTATTGAGGTACAAAGCCTTGCATTTTCCGACGTTAAGGTTCAACGTTAAGATATACAGCAAGACAATCGAACAGTGAAGTGTACATTTGTTAGGATGGGACGAAAGCAGCGCTTTCACAAAGCTCATCCAACCAGAATAAACACCAAATGAAATACACTGAGGTAGTCAAGAAGCCTAACCAGCCCAAGCGGTCTTCCATAAAGCAAGAGGCATGCAAGCCTTTATATATATAGAACAGTGGTACAAGTTAAGCAATGAGCGTAAATAAATATAAGAACCAATAGGAATTAAAGCAAGGGGTCCAATGAGTTCAAAAAGGATGTAATGGCCAGTAGAATAAAATAGAATAAATACAAAAATTTTTGAAAAATGCAAAAAAGAAATTGTACAGAGATGGTGCGCGTTTAACGCGGATCGAACAGAGAACATAACCGGTTGTCCGAAGACAAGAGGATTTACATAAAAAAACACAAAATAAAATAAAAGGGTAAGAAAATTTACAAAATGCAGAAGAAACATAAAATAAAGAAAAGAAAACGAGAGAAAATCATAGTAGATCAGATAAAGAACTAAGTATTGCATACACATTAAAGTCCGTCTGGCAATTGAGAAGCAAGTGGGGAGTGGACCTCTTGGCCTTGAATATTTCGATCGCTTCGAGGGGAGCATTTTTTCTGGTTTATTGCAGTTGTGCAAGACAGACATAACCTCTTCTTGTGTCTTCAAAGTGTGTCCGGAATCTGCGAGATGGTTTGCATAGTGGGAGACACGGTCCCGTTTCTTATACGAGTCAAGGTGTTCTTTGAATCGCAATGCAAGATTGCGGGGCGATAATCCCACAAAAATTTTTGTATTTATTCTATTTTATTCTACTGCCCATTACATCCTTTTTGAACTCATTGGCCCCCTTGCTTTATATCCTATTGGCTCTTATGTTTAATTACGCTCATTGCTTAACTTGTACCACTGTTCTGTATATATAAAGGCTTTCATGCCTATCTGACTCTCTCTGTCTTGCTGTATATTCTATGGGATGCCTGCGTGGGCAACTATCTGTAGAACCAGATGGAGTGAACTACAGTCATTCCAGAATGTTACCCTGAGGACCATTGCCCAGCTGGACAGAAGGACGGTGAAAAACCAATCCATCCACTTGGATTTAAACATGGCCCATATCGGAAAGTTTATACAGGATCTCCTTTTGATTATGATACAGAAGATGAAGACTCACGACAATATGCTTGTGATAGGGATACTGAAGAACTCAATGAATATGAACTGGCATACGAAGTATCGTAAACCGAGGCACGTTCTTGACATTAATTTTGAAGATATTAGCAACGTCTCTTTCCCAGACTACTGGAAGATGTGATAATCTTCTTTCTCCTTGTATTTTTTATTTCGTTTGTTTTTTGTTTCTGACAATCGTCAATCTTATTTTCTTTTTTGTATTATATGGAAGACCGCTTGGGTTGGTTAGGCTTCTTGACTACCTCAGTGTATTTCATTGGAGTTTATTCTGGTTGGATGAGCTTTGTGAAAGCGCTGCTTTCGTCCCATCCTAACACTGCTTCACTGTTCGATTGTCGATTATCTGACTCTCGTCCCTTCTTGGGACCTATTCTCTGGAGGACTAAAGAGGTTCATCAGGCTTCTCTCCCAGTTCAGTGTACCTCCTCTGGTTTACTCTTTGGGCGAGCGTGCAAAGTGAGCTTGCGTCTTTCTTTTCACTACACTGTTCGATTGTCGATTGTCGTGACCTCGATGAGCTTCTGTCCGGACCCATTCCAGTTGTTACGGCAGGTGATTTAAATGCGAAGTACCCTCTCTGGAATTCTAGATGTACAAATCAGAGCGGCTCAATACTCTATAGATACTGTACAGGTTAGATCAGATTGACACTTCCATCGTCGGCCCCCTTGAAGATACATACTACTGTGACCACTCACCTGTTAGTGATGTGCTTGACATAGCTGTCCTCAAGGGGTTTTTCAAACTATACAATATCTCCACAGTAAATGCCTTATCATATAAGTTGCTTTAAATTTCGAGGAGATAAATATCGATCTGAGGGTAAATCTTCGTTACAAGCAGGACTGGAAATTTTTTAGGGAACTTTTAAAAGATAGTAGCATTCCAGACAGCAGCAATCACATCGACGAAAATGTCAAAAGTGTCACTCACCATGCTCATGGCTTCCGATGCTAGTGCTTCTCCAGTTGATTGCAAGCGACCAGATCATCTTGAACTTCCTCCCAGCATCAGGCAGGCTATTCAGAAAAAAAATACTTACAGAAGACTGTGGCAACGAACCAGGCTCCCGCATTTCAAAACCAAGTACAACAGGCTATCGCGGAAGGTCAGCAAGCGGATCCAGGACTTACGGAATCAAGGTGGAATGACAAGATCAAGAGTCTGTCCGTCCAGGATAATTCTCTATGGGCCCTTAAAAGCAACAGGGCCATTGAACTCTCTCCTCTACTTACAGAAAGCGGAGATTTTGTTAGCAGTGACCAGGACAAGACTCAACTTATCGCCGACTCACTGAAAAGTCAATTCAATACACCCAAGGAGGACTGTCTGATTAATATTACTCACAAAGTCAGCTCCAGGTATGGAGGCTTGTTGCTGATTTGAACGGTCCTCTCAATCTTTCTATGTTTGGTGATATCGTCTTTCTTGACGTGTGTGACAAGTTTGGCTTCTCTCAACGTGCTCTTACTCATCCTAATATCATTGACACCTGAAATTTTGAACATCAATAAGCACTTGAAAAATAAAAAAGCAGCCGGCATTGACACCATCACAAACAGTGCTCTGAAGAATTTGCCTCTTAATGTTGTTCGCATTATCACCAGGATCATGAATGACTGCTGGCTAAACGGTCACTTCCCTAGCGCCTGGAAGGACTCAATCATCCTCACTATTCCCAAGCCGGGACTTGATCCTGCTTTTCCCATCAGCTGGAAAAGCTATAGGCCCATTAGCTTACTGCCAATGCTCTCCAAGGTCTTTGAGCGAACTATTCTCAAGAGGTTTAACGACTTCTGCGAGGCAAACAACCTTATTCGTGGAGAGCAATTCGGCTTCCGCACAGCTCACTCCTGTCAGCTCCAGGTATGGAGGCTTGTTGCTGATTTGAACGGTCCTCTCAATCTTTCTATGTTTGGTGATATCGTCTTTCTTGACGTTCAAAAGGCCTTTGATCAAGTCTGGCATGATGGACTCA
Source organism: Rhysida immarginata (assembly GCA_023313115.1). Taxonomy (NCBI): domain Eukaryota; kingdom Metazoa; phylum Arthropoda; class Chilopoda; order Scolopendromorpha; family Scolopendridae; genus Rhysida; species Rhysida immarginata. The sequence goes on along the minus strand of JAHWFO010100943.1, from coordinate 2,240,217 downwards.
TTTATAAAATGATTACTTGTGGCTTCCCTGATGACCTGATTGCCTTGATCCGATACTTCTTGACAAATAGGACATTCCGTGTTAAGGTTGGTGATTCCTTGTCTGTTTCTTGCGATGTTAATGCTGGTGTTCCCCAAGGCTCTGTCTTGGGGCCTGCCTTGTTCAATTTCTTTATCCACGACTTGCCTAAGTTTGCAAAGTGCAATCTTTACTTGTTTGCTGACGACGGGTCCATCATGACTTGGGCACGTAATCCAGTCCACGTCATCAGCCGCCTGCAGAAAGCTTTACACCAGTGTGAGAGCTGGTTCTCTAAGTGGCGCTTACAGCTGAATTTTAACAAGTGTAAAGCCGTGTTCATCACACGCAAACGCAAAAACCCTCCAAGGACCCTCATCCTATATGGTAGGAAGCTTGAGTGGGTTAAAAATTATAAGTACCTCGGAGTTGTGATTGATAGCAAGCTCAAATGGAACGACCATGTCCAATATTCGCTTAGCAAGGCTAAGAAAGCGAAGTTTAATCTCATCGCGCTTCTGGGGCGAAACAGCGCTCTCAGAGTAGACAGTAAACTCCTCTTATACAAGGTAGTGATTCGTGCCATCCTACTTCACGGTATGCCTGCTTGGGCTTCCATTTGCAAATCAAGATGGAAAGATCTTCAGACCTTCCGAAATGTTACCCTCCGGTCCATTGCTCAACTTGAGAGAAGAGTTGCCAAAATCTCTATTTATCAAGATCTGGGGATGACCCACATTGATTTCTATGTTCAAACACTTCTCAGGAATATGCTGCCCAAGATGGAACATCATGAAAATACTCTGGTTGCTGGTATCCTAGATCGCTCACTCGTTATCAGGGGTCCCCTCAGGTTTCGAAGACCCCGTCATATCCTGGATGTCAATTTCGAGAACATTAACAAGGCCGAGTTTCCCAACTACTGGATTTACTAGATCCTTTTTTTTTCGGATTCGCTATTCGTCAATCCACAATCTGATTCTCTTCCCTACCATGAAGGGACTCTTCTCTGGATGACTTAAGAGGTTCATCAGGCTTCTTTCCCACTTCAATGTACCTTATTTGGCTTACTATTTGGGCGAGCGTGTAAAGTGAGCTAAGGCTCCTGGACCACTCGTACTACTTTTTTCACTACACTGATCGATTGTCGATTGTCTTGCTGTATATCCTTGACAAAGCCGGGAATAAATGGCGAAACTAGTTGGAACTCCTGATGTCCCTCTATTATACTGTAAGGCCAACACCTGTTTAGTTAAATAAGTAAACCGTACGATTACGGGGGATTGGGAATGGGGTGGAGGTAGGATGAGCATATAGTCAAATAGGGTGAGCATATACTAATTTCAATTGTTACCAACGATGTATTCTTAGAAGGTCGACTCCATATTGTCGTTCAGCTCGCCGCGAAAATAAAACATCTTCTCTCAGTTTTTTTCGTCTGAATAAATCTCGCCATTTTATGAGTAGATTGCCCCTCTAGCATTTGCTCGGCCGTTATGATCCGCACATCGCTTTACTCCGGACCCAACACGACAACAAGAGCAATAGTTCAGTAAAAACCAGCAACAACTAACCAAAAACACTTTAAAACTATAAGAAATTTAAGGAAGAAGAATCGAAATCACTCAGTTCCGATACAGAGGGTCATTTCTCCTTATATATAGTGAGTGTTCTGTCCTTAGACATGTCCAGTATACTTGGCGATTATTTACATAGGTGGTTCGCCATTGCCTTCCTATGTTAGCGACTGTTGTCAGATGTCAGCAGCAGCCGGGATTGAACAGTTTTACGTGGCCTCTGAAGCACGAGGGAGTAAGATCTCGTGTCACTAATGGTCAAACATCCAGTGACTAGCCGTGCCTGAGGTCTGAGGTTGCTTCACAGAGCTGGCTTGTTCTGCGAAAGCTCACTAGGCTACGGCCTCCCCAGCAATATAATGCGTCCAAGCCTATGTAAATCAAGTGGTGTATCAGTGGGCATTCCATAAATATTTGTTCAGGAAACGAGCGCAGAAAATTTACGGCATGAATAGAAAAATTAATGATTTGTGGAGAGGATGACGGAATGAATTTCGATATCGAAAGCTGCTGTTAACTCCATTCTGACTGACATACGTAAATGGGGGTTCCCCACAAGTTCACCCATGAAAAGCTACCTCGGAAGAGACCCCATCCCAGCCTTTCATCTGACACAGTCAAAAAGATCAGGAAGATGGTAGCACAAGAAAACCCTCCGACACAGAAGGCCATGACTCAGGAGGCAGGAACATCTGCGTCAAAGGTAAACCGCATAATTAAACGCAGCTTACTAAGCCTGCGCAACTTCCATGAAGCCAGTGTTCATGCTTTTAATGAACGTCACATCCGTGAACGCAAAACCAACGCCCGCAAACTCTACGAAGGCGACATTCCAGGCGAGAATTTGCGGTTTGTTGTCATGTTCGATGAAGCGTGGGTTTACCTTACAGATTGTGGTACGGTTCTACAATTGTCTACCGTCCAACAGATGCGAAAGGCCGGACTGAATGGATGCGCAAATGTGATGAAAGTTTTTCGATAGGCTTCATGGTGGTGGCGGGGTACTGCTCTTAGGTGAATGCAAATCACTACCAGGAGAACATTTTGAAACCTCTTTACACGGAGGAGATCCCGGCGTTCTAAGGAGAGGAGAGCAATAAAGTTTGTGTTCATCAAGATAAGGCGTCCAGTCATACCGCGCGCTCAACACTGAATTTCATGGCATAAAGGGAAGATGAGCCGGCATTCATGCAACACCTCTTCTCTGCTATTTCTGTCAAGTCACCTGACGCCTCCCCACATGGACTTTTGTGGCTTTGGCCTTCTCAAAAGGGGTCTCGGAAGGCGTCGCCCCTAAATCATCGCTGGACTTTGGAAGTGTGGAACGAAATTCCTCTCGCCGTCCTGCAACGAAGTCTGCTAGCATGGAAATTACGCTGCCGGACTATTGCTAGGAGTTGCATGATTAGTCTATATTGCTGATTAATAAGTAAGAAGGAGACTGGTCTAGGATTAGGAATATTGGTAGCGCCTTTGAGTGCTCAACGCGTATCGAGAAACATCTCATGAGGAGCAACGTCGACTACCTATCGTGAACACTATCTTTTGTAGTCTAGCTTTGCTCCTGATGATATGTTTCTCGATACGCGTTGAGCACTCGATAAAGACGCTGCCAATATTACTAATCCTACACCATTCTCTTTCTTAATCACTTTGGAAAAATCAAACTGCGACCATGAAACTTGATGATAGTGTTAGTCCTTCTCTACATATTCACCTTTCAATGAGCCACATTTTTGCCAACAATGGAGGATTTGGCAGAGACTTTGGTTGTAGAAGTCTGCAATTTGGCTGTTCAGGAAACGTTCCACCTCAAAAATCATCTTGGAAATGCTTGCCATGCAATGGTTTCTTCATCCGAGGAAAGAGGAAGAAGTCACTGGGAGCCATGTCAAGTGAATATTGGGGGGGATTTGATAGGCCAAAAAATGTCATGCAAGATGCTGAATTAAAATATATTTTAATGAAATGTTTAAATATTGTTGAGCAACTGCTTTTCAAATAATTTTCTGCAAGAATATTAAGGAAAGTTTATATTTAAACAGATGGAAAACTGATCCATGACAGATTTTCACTTTTTTCCCCACTATCATCTCGATTGTGATACACCGGTCTTCGAGCACCAGCGTCTCCACTATTATTGCGATTCCCGGTTCTTCCACTACCACTTGAAGCGTCTGGACCACTTAACGACTGTGCATTGATGGTGCATTGTTGTCGTGCACTTCCACCAGCTCATCATGGATTGTTGCCAGGAATCAGGGGAAACACATTGAACATAATTCGTGGTGGAGAAGGGGCATCACGTGAAGTGACAATCATCCAAAATAGGCTAAGTTAAGGAGAAATGACCCTCTATGTACATTATTTCATTTTTCAGCTGCGTTTTCCTTCGGGAGACCAAAATTTTACATTAAATCTCGAGCGGAAAAATCATTCAGGCCTCTTCGAATTCAGTCATTTTTCTTTTCGACATGTATTCTTTTCGATCACTGATTAACCAAAAGCCTAATCAAAGAGTAATTCATCGTCGTCCTGGCTCTCTGTCACACAAGATCCAGTAGTCGTTCTCCTATCATTACAGGATCGACGAGCCTCATCCCTCACACGTCTGAGGCAAAAAAAAAAGGATCCTACCCTCCCCCAGTCTTTCTTTTTTTGGCCTCGAAAAAATTATCATCCGGTTTCAATCCTATTTTTCACTACTGTTTTGTTGACGAGCGCGCGCGCTTTTTCGAAAAATCAATGTGCGCAAAGCTTTTTCTCGTTGTTGTTGCTGATTTTTATTATAAGCTTTTACTAAGTTCGTATAACAAAGGCAAGGTCAGCTTAGTTAACAATAGATTCCGTTATATACAAATTTTTAACCAGACGTTTTTTTTTAATTAGCCATAAAAGAAGGGAAACAGAATAATTGTTCATTTGATACAGAGGAATGAGTTTTCTTAGATGAAGTTCGTTTTTCTTTACAAGTCAATTTTAGTCGATAAAATAAAAATAACAAAAATAAAGTCGCAGTTCTGAAACGAAAACATTCGTTACAACATACATACACGCCTCTACGGTATTTCCGTGTTAATCGCCCTCCATCTTGCGAAAATGACCGAATATTTTTGAAGTTTTTCCCTGAACAGAATAATAGACGGATATAGGAGAGAAGGACGAGACACAAAAACCCTGGAATACAATAAATAATAGTTATTAATTAACAAAATAAAATAAATAAATCAAAATAAAAAGCTAATGTTTCGGATAAAGACTATCCTTTATCAAAGCAAAAAAGGATAATTCTCTATCCGAAACGTTAGCTTTATATTTTGATTTATTTATTTATTTTATTTTTTAATTAATAACTATTATTTCCTGAACAGAATAAGGAATTAATTGAACGAGGCGTGAAATGAGACTATCTTATTGACCAGTGTGATTTTATGCATATAATCTAAGGGCTAGAGAAGAAAATGTAAAGAAAAGATGGACGAAATAATATTTAAGAAGAAGGGGAAAGAAATAAAAGACTAATTTGAGGAAACCTGAAAAAAACGATCATAAGAAATAATTTGAATTGTTGAAAATACTGTAGATTTTCAGAAGATAAGAGAATTTAATTGCTCTGAAGTCACGAAAGAATTTTTTTCTATATATAAAGTACAATTTAAGTATGTTTGTCTGGTTTTAAAATGCAACTCGGAAGAAAGCTATAACGTGAAATTTAACGTTGTAGCTGTTTAATACTACTACAATGCTAATGATGGAAAAAATCTAAAACTGAAATTAAGTCCCTCAAAAACAGAAATTAAAATAATCTTTATATACAGTATACGCTTCAAGACAGTGTAGTTCTTTCTTTATAGTGGCGCACTCTGGTGGTGGAATGAAAAACAACTAACATGGGGAGGCCGTGGCCTGGTGGGCTTTCACTGAACACAACTTCTGTGAAGTTAAGTTACATCAGGCACGGCTCGTCACTGGATGGGTGACCATCCGTGATAGCAGATCTATACCCCCCCGGCTGCTGTGACCATCATACAGCAGTCGTGAATCCAGGTCCATCCAGAGACCCAACTCGTCGGCCTCTGGCCATACAGGCCCTGGATGGACGCATTGGATCCAATTAATTAATAAAATAAAAATAAAATAAAATGTACCGATGCCAGCCTCCTCAGCGCGAATTAGGCAGGCTGTAGAAAATGGATACAAAATGGCAGGGAAACGATTTGGAGGGAATTATTTTTGTGTGATGGGATGTCTGTATAATATGCTATCTACTGTTCACAAGTGTTTTTCATTAATGAATAAAGAACCCGATAGAATTATCAAGTACACCTTTTCATCCTCCGCTTCTCTGTGGAGAGCTCGCTCTCTCTCAACCCTCCCCTCTGCGATCAACATCCATTCTCTCCACCCCTCCCGTTATCTTACGAGCTAAGACAGGAAAATAAAAAGGATACAGCGAAGGAAAAGAAATAGCCAATACTCAGATGTCTGCATTCACCCTCCTCCAGTTTCCCCTCCGATATTTGCGCATGCGTAATTTTAAAAATTTTATACAGGGTGTAACGTAATTCAGGGACAATAAATACCTAGCGTGATTCTTTTCATGATTATAAACTTAAAGTTCCTTATCGAAAATGTCGAAAACTCAAAATTTATATTGCATCGTTACGTCATTTAAGAACTTTCCGCACCAGCAGTTCATTACATTCAAAGGGGCGATTACAATTAAATCGGCGGCTATTGTTGAGATTAAATGACGTTTTCGACAGGTTTTCAGCAAATTTCGCGTGATGTTTAGACCCTTAACATTTGAGTTTTGAACATGTTGCATAAGGAACTTTAAGTTTGTAATCATGCAAAGGATCACGCTAGGTACTTATTGCCCCTGAATTAGGTTACACCCTGTATAGAATCTACAGTTAAACAGCTTTCATATGTCTTCAATCACATCTTTCTAAGTAAAATACAACCGAAGTTACAGTACTTCATAGATAAGGCCCCCACTCAAATTTCGAAAATTTCAAATGTCCGTAATTTCCATAAAAATGTAAAAAAATTAATAATATTTGGCATTCATTATCAACTACCTAGGGGAATTGTATATACCAAATTTCATTAAAATCCGAGAGGTCAGTGCCAATGCCTGCCTGAACTGGCGTAGAATGACCCATATTGCAAAATTTCATCAAACAAACAGCCCGAGCAATGCCGGGCATATCAGCTAGTATTGAATATGGAACAAGCAGAAGCATTTTGGCAATCGCCATAGGAGAAGCAAGGCTTCCAAATCGTGTACGTAATATTTCTATTCTGCAAGCGAAAAATGTGTTCAACAGGATATTTTTTTAGCCTAATCCCGGAGAAATCCAGTCGTTGTTCTTCAGGATCGATAAAAGGATAATCGTCTGAAGATGATTATTAAAAGAAAGATAACTAGCATATGATTACTACGGACTATTCTGGTAAAGTAATTCCAGTACTCATTTATTTTTGTTCGACTCTACTCTTAGTGTTTTTATTTTCTCTTTTATCTGGCGTTGCGAGAGCTCGAAGATAAAAGAGATGAAAATTTGCCAAGATTTGCATTTGGTTTGCCAAGATGAAATTTCTGACGCAAACCTACTGCGAGAGTGATGCCAATCATGTTAAAGAATTTCTTCTGAAGAACTTCTCCGTTTTTGTCAAACTTCACGAGGAAATTTCAACGGAAAAAAGGTTCACTCAAGATCCCTGCCTGATAGCAACGACTTATTCTTGCGACTTATACTCCCCTACTAACACTAACTTCCCCTCGCTTTCTTTTCCAGTTTTCATCCTTCTTTTCCAGTTCTTTATCCAATTTCCCTTTTTTTATTTTATATCACCGCGATTACAATAAATATCTTCTGCCAAGCAGTTTGTTCGAGCAGGATTTGAAAAACAAGAGATAGTCGGAATTCCTAAGAACTCGAGTATAATTATCTTTTACAGTTGAAATAATAACCTAGAAAGAACCACACTAAAGAGAAAAAGAATAGATAACAAAAAAGAAAATAAAACGGGATGAGGGTACCACGGCATCGAAGTTTTAATTGCTCTGAGCTTAACTGAACTTTAAATTAGAATAGAGGGATTATTTGATGATTACCGATCTTTAATTAATGTTTGTATGAAGAAAAGTTAAACTTAAATGAAAATAAAGGATGGTATGAAAATACAAACTTTACGTACATAAAGTTTATATTTTCATACCATCCTTTAATTAATACACCACATCCTGTATTATCCACTTGCTGTTTTACTATGTTATGATTATTAAATGAAATTATTCAATCTTCTCTTAATTATTAAATTGTAATTTGAAAGAATGATTCGGCGTTTAAGAAGAATCTGTTGAAACTCTCCAATGGACCTTTTTGTCATTTATTCTATTTTTTGGGAAATCATTTTGAAAAATCTTCCGTTTTTGTTTACTGTACACTCATCGTGAGGACTCACAATCGAGCTGAAAGGTTAATCAATTTTTAATTAAGATACAAGACATTTACAGGGTGGACCAAAAGTCTGTTACCACCCATACAATTTCAAAACGATTGGAGATACAAATTTGTTGCAGGCAACATATAGAATATTAGGTAGGGGCTAAACAATGAGGGTGTCAAATTTGACCTTTGACTTCGAATTTTGCACCTTGCAACTTTGCAACCGTTGTAACGGTAGAGAAAAATTTCCAATTGTACAGTTGTAGAGCTCAAAACGCTGATTTTAGCAAAAAAAGAGATTAAAAATAAGCGTAAAAATAAACCCACTACAACAAAATGAAATTTCTGTGCTCAAGGTGTATGCCGCTGTAATAGCACCAGTAAATGATTTGAAACAACAAATTCAGCAGGCATAGGGCTAGCAGTGAATAATTGTAAAGAGCTTTTACGCTAAGAGAAGGCATTAAGCAGAGATGAGAGTTACTAATGTGAGCTTACCTAGTACTCGGGAAAAATGGCTCCAGACTTAACACCCATCATGATGTATTTGATTTTGAGAGGGGAGATTTTGCATAATCGGCCCAGAATCCAACGAAGCAAGTAAAAGGCGATGGGCGAAGGTGATTGGGAGAGAGCACCCCCGACTAACGAGAAGAAAGGAGTTGGAGAAAGGTGTTGAGCGTGTAACCCAGTGCAGGCCAATAACCCTGTTTAACACGGATTATAAGGTCTTCACTTGAGTATTACAACAAAGACTCAGGTTATATGCTGGCGAGTTCTTCGATCCCGAACTGTCTTGCTCCATTTCATCTCGGAGGATGCCCGACAATCTAATAACCATTCGGTGTGTCATGGAGGAAGCTCGTATTTGACAACAGACTCTTGCTGTGTTAAGCCTTGACCAGGAGACGGACTCTGATAAGGTTAACCACGTGTTCCTTTTTGATGTTTCATCATCTTCGTCTTCGGACATTTCCTACGATTATTTCCGTTCTGCATTCTTCGGCCACAGAGTCGGCGTGAAACGGAAAGCAAAGCATGGGAGCGCAGTTTAGGATGGGGCGCCAACCAAGATTGAATGGGCGCAAATTTTAGAGATTTGTATAGGTTTTAGGGGGCCGTGTCTGTTCGGCCACATAATGAGTGGGGATTAACGATTCCTTTACCTTTGAACTTTTGAATGATGTCAGGCAGGAATGTCCTCTATCTCCCTTCCTGTACATATTCTACCTGGAACCATTACTACATTGCCTAAATTGCCACCCGGATGTTCGGGGTTATGATCTTCCAGTCGCTTCGGTCGCCATCAAGACGCTTGCTTACGCCGACGACATCGTACTTTTTGTGTCTGATTCATATTCCTTGAACATTTATAAAAAACTTTCGACCATTTAGCGACTCGACGAGGAGCTCCATCATCCTCATCAAGTCTAAGGGTATTGCTATAGGGAACTGGACTAGTGGCTCTCTCAAAATATTCCCTGTAATATGGCATGGCCATTTGACACTGCTAAGATAGGATAGGATAGTTCTTTTTACTCCCTTTGGGAGGGGAACGGTTAGGTCTGACATCCGGCGTTATCTTATCGCAGCCACACAAGCTGCGGTGATTCGAGTTTTAGTTCTTCCCCCTCTTATTTAGGCAAACTTTGTGTTTTTTTTTATTTGCGCTTCTTTTTTATGGTGAATAGGCTTCATTATCTCCTTCATTGCCAGTGACTATGAACTTTCGACAACTGGAATTATACAAACAATCCCAACTTAAATGACATTTTTACCCGCACTACGCCAAACAGATCCACAAGATTAGGGCCATGTACGTCTTTCGTGGTTCTTCCAGCAATCTGACCAGGCTGTGACCAACGACATCTTTAGTCTTTACTCTGATTATCCGTGAACAGCCATTTTAAAGGTAATTAAATCAACTGCCTTTGAAAGAACCGTATTTAATTTCCAATGATGGCTGCAGCACCACGGATTCTATACTTTTCAACATCTCCATCAATGGAGGCTTGTCAATTCTGCTTGATGCCTATTTTGTGGCGTAGTAGAGACTGTAAACCATGTGTTTTTTGAGTGCTCGTTCGCACAGCCATCTGGAATCGTCTTAAACAGCATTATGGGCTGGCATGTTTTTTCTACCAGTCAGTACGATTCCTGATGGACGACTTCTCCGGTGATCCTTTGAAGTTGGACCTAGCCATTCTCATCACCTTTCTTAACAACGAACTGTGGCTTGCCCGGTTAGACACAAATGGGGCAAATCCAACACCTTCGATTGTTTAATTTTTTTTTAATATTGTGCCACCGTCATAAATTAAAATTTCATTTTACTTGAACACCCATTTAATTCCTTGGTGGGCTAGAGTTGTTGGCGACTGTTCCTCCCAACACTTGCCTTGCGCCAGTTGAACCTCGCCAATGGGCACAGAACAGGCGCCTGCACATTTTAAGTCCTTTCTCCTTTTTGAATGGTATCGGCTAGACCCTTCCGTGTCCACAAAGCGGTTATTCGATTTGTTTGGTCAACAAACTTCCATTTCACTTTCCCTAAGGACTTCTGATGACTCACCGTTGTGTGAACGGGCTCCGCATCTGATGTCGCACCGTTGTGTGACTTTAAATAGATGTAGCAGTCCTTAGGAATTGCACGATGCATTTATGACATGTGCGCCTAGGCGCCTGTTTATGAAATTTTAAGGCGACTGCTGAGGCAATTCCATCAGCCTCGGATCCAATAACAAGCTGGGAAAAAGAGCGTTCGTCCAGCGAGCGAAAGGGAGAAGGAACGAAGGAACTCGATCATGGGCGGAATACGGACGATGTATCTAATAGATGCGGAGCTGAGAGAAATCCGAGGAAAGAACCACAAATGAGGATCAGTCCCAGGCAGATAAAAGGAAAGGCCGCTCACACAAATCGAGGTTCTCGCAGAAAAAAAAGCCCTCAAATAGTAAGCCCAGATAAGTCGTTTCGCTTTCAAGACACCAACGTAATATGAAAAGAGTTTACGGACGGAGGTGAATAAGGACAGGCATCAGTAATCGTTTCCGCAACGACGGCATCAGTAGTTTCTCGTTCTACCCCGCCGAAAAGAAAGAGGAGAACCTATATTATCAGCGGGCATTCTTCAATGACTGTGACATTAAGGAAGGAGGTAAAGCTTGAACTTCCATTTCTATATTATCTTCTGATCGTATAAACTGTAACAGTGATTATAATCAGAATTACTTTACCCGGACTTTTTATCATAAGAACTCTCATTCTACTGAACGTGCTGACGTATTGCTATGAATGCCGACAAGATCACCCCGCCCGAGGCTGAGGAACCACTTCCCCTGAGCAAGGCAGCTTCGGACGGAATAGCAGCCCGTTCAACGCACAAAGGACCCGAGCTTCACGTACCCACAGAATTCTTCCTGGATGGGACCAGCCAGGAGCGTCGAAATCGTCTAGAGTTCTCACACTGTAAGGTGAAATGTCTAGTGCGATAAAGTGAACTCTTCCATTTCACCTTACAGTGAGAACTCGACCTGTGCATTTAGCCGACTTTGTTAGCAAGGCCTCGTCTAGTTTGTCGCGCTTGGCAAACAAAGTCTCGGCGTGCGGTAGTGAACGATATTACTTATTAAGCTAAGCCATAATTTTATAACCAGTCATCTTTGCTAATTTGATTCTTGTATATTTCGTTCAGCCTGCCCGTACCAGTCGACATACCTTCCAAGATTGTCGCCTTCCTTTTCAGCGATGATCACAAACACTGACGCCTTCCTAATCCAGGATTTAGCTTCGTTAAAAGGATCTCAGAATAGATAACAACGATATCACTACCGATTGCAGTTAAGGGGTCTACATTCAGAGGAAACTTGTTATCTAAGAACAATGAGATTTGTGATGATGTTGAATCAGAAATGGATTAATATAAACTTTATTATCACTTCGTTAAAATTTGATTCATAATTGTATCTACTTCAAATTAATTTTGAAACATTAAATTAATTTATCTACTTATCTCGTATAGTTATCGCCTCTCTTCTCTCTGTTCACATCTTAATCGCACTCTGCAAAAAAAAAATCACATGACACTTTTTTTTCCTTGTATTTTATGCCTTACATCTTTTTATTTGCCACGACAACAGGCTAGTGATCGATCGAAGAAGGGCAGAAGGACACATTCATCTATTCTTTTGACCTGTGAACTCGGTATTTTTTTCTGTACATGTCTATCCCTCTCTTTCGCCTTCCGACCTCTTGTGCATCGACAAAGGTCCAACGATGGAGAAGGCGAGACCGAAAGGGAGCTGAGTGACCTTCTCTGGCGCCCCTAACATCATAAAACTGCATCGTAACATCTTATGAAGATCTGACCAAAATTTTTAAGGTTAACATCTGAATTCCCTATCATCATTCTACTGAAATTTTTTTGTAAATTTCAGCTAATCTTTTAAGTATGCAATTTTAAACTTTTAATGATGCTTCAGGTTTTTGTTACAGGCGTTTAGATTTACATAAAGTTTGAATAAGCTTCACTCATACTAAATAATATTTTCAAATCAAATGGAAGGTTTCACACACAAACAATATAAACACACACACACACCCAAACACACACACAAACACACACACACACACACACACACACACACACACACACAAACACACACATACACGCAAACACATACACGCGCGCGCGCGCGAATACCTACACGCGAACACACACACACACACACACACATACACACACACCTGCGCACACTCTTATACGCACGCACAATATTATTTGTGGATGCAGTGATATTTGCGAGATGACGTCTATTACGATTTAATAAATTTACATATTTATTAGGCTTCTATAAAATTATCTTTGTTATAATTTAAAACTATCGTATTTGACGGCATATAAACATCCCAAACCTCCGGATTTTCTCGAATGATATATCACCTGCCACTGTTGCCTTTGAAAACGTTAATAGTTCCAAAGACCACGTGACCATTACTCCCACAACTCCTACCCCTCTGGGAGAATTTGGCCTAAACTTCATAGAAATGTGGATCTTGCCTAGAGGAATTTGCATTCCAAATTTCACTCCTTTACATACTTATCTTCTGTAATCGTGCATATAGTCCATGTTACATAGATAATTAACGAGAAAAAGTTATTATGATTCAACAAACGTTTTAATGCATAAGTAATGCTTTTCAGTTATAAACCATCTTCAGGCTGATTAGCGGATGTAATGCCGTAATTTATATGAAGGAGGGATCCATCCTCCTCAGATGATTGGTCGTAGAACATCCCAGTCATGTGTGAAGAAGGTTACAAAAATAAGTATAGACTTGAGATTCGTCTCTCATAATGATTAGTTGATAATCCAAGATGTGACAGGCGATTACAATGAGTAATAAGCGGATAAACGGTCCGTCTCTTCTCTCGTAATGATAAACCAGTGAGGATAAACCAGTCTGCGCTAAGAGGGTTACAGCAAAGTAAACAAGTGAGGAAAAATGATATAATGTTCAAAAGATTAAACATGAGAAAATACGAGGGGCGATTGATAAATAAGGTCTCCATGGCTGTAACTTTATTTGTTAACCGATTTTCAAAATTCTTTTTGTATCTTATACTCACATTTGTCTTCTATGTAATGCACTATTCACTTTTCGACATAGTCCCCATTCCTTTCCAAGCATTACGCCAACGCGTGACTAGTTGGGTGAACCCGTCGGAGAGGAATTCCGGAGTTGTTGTCGACACCAGGATTGAATGGCAGCGTTACCTCGCCGTCAGAACCAACTCATGTCCCTTAAGGGGCTCTTTCTTCTTTGGGAAGTGGTGAAAGTCGCAATGTGCAAAGTCTTTCATTTTTGAACTGCAATTTTTCATCTTTGAACTGTAGGCGCTGCAACGCCTCTGGTGTGTGGTGACTCGTGTGCGGGCGGACGTTATCGTACTCCAGAAGAGGGTCCAAAGCTGCCATTCAATCCTGGTGTCGACAACAATTCCGGAATTCCTCTCCGACGAGTTCACCCAACTAGTCACGTGTTGGCGCAATGCGTGGAAAGGGATGGGGACTATGTCGAAAAGTGAATAGTGCATTACATAGAGGACAAATGTGAGTATAAGATACAAAAAGAATTTTGAAAATCGGTTAACAAATAAAAAAGTTACAGCCATGGAGACCTTATTTATCACTCGCCCCTCGTATAATAATTGTTTACAGAGCAGTAATAAGTGATAAAATAAAAAAAGATAAATAAAAAAGTCAGGCAACAGAAAAGCCAAGGACCGATAGGATATTTAGTAATTCGAGGATAAAAAAGAAAGCTTTTGATTTCTAAAGAAGCCTTTCGTTGCTAGGATTAGATGAGATTGCTAAGGAAGCCTCTGGCTGCTAAGGAAAGGCGTACTTCTGAAGCAAATGTGTATAGTGTCCGGTAAGAAAGAAAAAGGAAATTGGCGCATGTGTAAATGAAAAAAACTCGTTCTACCAATCAAAAACGGGCAGGAATCGGAGCATTACTTACTACTGATACCAGAAATTAATAATACCCCGTTTCCAGTCCGAGTGGTTGAGTTTAGGGACAACACATTAGTGCACAGATAGTTCGCCGAAACCTATTAGGGGAACACGTGGTGTTTAATTTTTTCATGCGCTTTTCCTTCCATTTTTCGATAGAAAAATTATTACTTCTTTTTGGAGGTCTTCTCCAGTTTATGTTTAATTATTTATGGGTGGAGTTTAACCAAACTTCACGAATTCTTTACTCCTTTAAGGAATGCAATTTTGACAAAATGTATGAGGAAACTTGTGTTTATTTTAAGGTGCAGAACATCGCTAGGTATCTCACGACAACCTTTTCAAAAGCACCCTGTATATTCGAGCATTTAAGAGTCCTTTAATTTGTAAGCAATCCTATTTAATGAATGAGCGTCAATTGTTGAAGCGTTCTGCGTAAGGGTCTATTATTTCTTCATCTATTGCTAAAGCGTTTCAACCACGGTCTATAGATATTCATGGTCACCGAGCTCCAGTGTTAAAATGAAGCTATAAAGTTTCTTGCTCCCGGTAGGGCGGGAACTCTATTGAAAAGTGGCGCTGCATGTACAATCTGCCCAACTGCGCCTGCAGCGCTACCCTATCGGCAGACAGAAACTTTACTTTCGTATTCAGTTTCAATGAAAATCTCTATCGCAGGTTGCGGTCGGGAATAGTGCGATCTATGCGGCACCTGGCGCGATATGTTTTCCTTAGCTTCTCGAAACAATGGAAAATGGCCGAAGCTCGATGACCATGAATATTTATAGACCATGGTTTCTACGTAAACATGTATTGTTGAAGTGAGCGATTATCTACTGGCTATTGACAACAATTAGCCTAACAGAAATTAGCTATTGACAACGTAAAGCGTATGTAATTACATGTCATATTATAGCAATGAAAGTTTCCCATGGTACCATAATATCATTAAAATACGTACAACTGAACCAAATTCGACTGTCATTAATTTCTCGTTATATTCATCCACGACACGTCATTACAGGTTGTTTGATATATTATACTGCATATCTTAGCATTGAAAGCTTCCAAGGTACAACACGTACCATTGAACCAGTTTTGACTGATTTTGACCACCAAGGAAGACCATCACGTGTGCTCACTTAATTCACAAGCTTTCACATTTTCTTCCATTATTCTCAAAAATCTTGGATGGTGAGTTCAGTCACAGATATTGAGCGTTGTGGCCTTGCCCGTAGTCGTCGCCCCAATTCATTCCACGGGTATTCAATGGGATTTCTATCGGGGTTCAATGCAGGCCAGTCCATGTCTTCAGCCCCCTGTCTTCTCAAAGGATTTTTGCACGTTCCTTGCTATGTCACATGGAGCCTTTTCATGCTAGTATAAGATTGGCTCAACCCCTAACTTTTCCACATTTCTGTTAGTGTAAAATTGCGCAAAATGTTTCTTCTATTGGACGGATATATATTAAGAGAAGGACGAGACACAAGAACCCTGGAATACAATAAATACTAGTTAAGAAATAACTAGTATTTCTTCTATTGGACTAACTTGGCTATATCCAAATCCTCCGAACTTCAATCAGTGAGCATCATGCAGCCAGGGATAAAGCGTTCTCCGGTCTTCCGTCAGACCCAAACTCGACTATATGATTACTAGTGCTTGAATTGAGATTCGTCGCTCCTAAGGTATGGTCTAGTTTAATGCTTCCATTGTTCCATGGTCTACGTAGTTTGGTGGGCTGTATACCAATCTAAATATCACTTCGAATTGATTCTGCTGTTGTGGGGTTTATGGACGCCTAAGGCCCTCAATTCCCGGAGAATAGTGATTGTACTGGCGGAATTGTGGGAATTCGCAACTCTGTAGCAACTATTTTAGTTGAAGATTTCCGATTGATTCATATCACACAAGCTGTCATTCGACGATCTCTGTCTATTTATTATTTTCTTTGGCCTACCATTTTGCAGTTGAACAGGTTATTTGCAGAATAACAGAAATATCACCTATAGTCTTTTTAATAAATATTAAATAGTAAAACAGCATGTGGATAAAATTAATCAAAGGATGGCACGAAGCAAAACGTTAATATACATAAAACAGCGATTACAATCAAACGTATTCAAAATACTATTATTTTAAAATACAAAAAATTACAATCTGCTAACCTAATGTGACATAATAACTATTTGGATAATGCATACCAAGTTATAAATTTTCTTTTCCCATAACATACAGTAAAAATATAAAATTAAAAAAAAATAGTAAATTAGTAAAATTCATTACCTAGATACGTATTTGGGTAACCATGTTACTATCTTATAGTTTTTCACCCTGGTGAAAGATGACACCTAGCATTGTTTGGAAGGGGTGTATATTTCCTTCTTTATTCTTTCTGTATTATTATAAAACATTTCAAAAGATTAATAAACCATATTTATTACAGCCGCTATATGATTACCACAATTAAAAACAAAAACCTGAAAGGTCAAAGCTTCTCGTCGTCTTTTAATTGATTTTTGAAAAAAATGTTTACGGAGGGTCAATTCTCCTTAACTTAACCGGTTTTGGATGATTGTCACTTCACACGAAGCCTCTTCTCCACCACCGATTATATTCAACGTGTTTCCCCTGATTCCTGGCAGCGTAATTTCCATGCTAGCAGACTTCTTTACAGTACGGCGAAACGAATTTCCTTCCGAGACCCCTTTTGAGAAGACCAAAGCCACAAAGGTCCATGGGATCACAAGTTGCAGTCAGCAGCAGAAGTGGACTGAATATGGGAAAATCCAAGGATTTGACCGACTTTGAACGAGCCATGATCGTTGGAGCTCGACGGGCGCAGTTGAGCATTTCGCAAACCGCGAACCTCCTCGGGTTTTCCCGTGCAACAGTGTAAAGGGTATTTCGTGAATGGCAGTTATGCCAAAAAAACAACCTCCAACTATGAATCATCCACAGCAACAGGACGGGAGCAGCTCAGCAAATAGCAGTGCAGTTCAATGAGGGAGCATCCCAACCCATTTCGGAGCACACGGTGCAGCGCACCTTGCACCGAGCTGGGTTTAGCAACGGCAGGCCAGTACGGGTACCGTCGCTGTCACCGTAAAATAGGAAAGCGCGCCTGCTGTGGACACACTGGCATCGCCACTGGACACTCTTTGAGTGGAAGAAGGTCGCCTGCTCCGACGAATCGCGGTTCCTACTTCATCTTGCGGATGGCAAACTGCGCATCTGGCGCAGACAGCACGAGGCCATGCACCCATTCTGTCAGCAGACAACCGTACAGGCGGGTGGAGGAGGAGTGCTGGTCTGGGGTGTCTTCTTCTTGGGACACACTGGGTCCTCTGATATCCGTAGACATATCCCTGAATGCGACACACTTCTGAACACTGTTGCCGATCAGGTGCACCCGTTCATGATGACTGTGTTCCCTGGTGGTGACGGACAGCAGGACAATGCTCCCTGTCACAGTGCTCGAATGGTCTTGGACTGGATCGAGGAACATGACGCGGACTTCCACCTGCTTTAGTGGCCAGCTCGGTCGCCCGATCTCAACCCGATCGAGCATTTACGGGATGAAGTGGAGAGAACCATCCGACGCCTTCCCACACTACCTCCAATCCACATCAATTACGGGACGCTGTGATGTCAGCCTGGGCTGTTATTCCTCTGCAACAGTTTCAACACCTTGTTGAATTCATGCCAGCACGTATTCAGGCAGTTCTCGCCGCTAAAGGAGCGGATCACCAGTATCAAGTTCTTCTCCTTACGCTGATATGAAGTCAATATGCCTTCATATCAGCATTAGAAGAAGTTAGTTACTGGTGTCCGGTCCAAAAATAAAAATTTGGAGAACACCCCTTATCGTTTTGTTTATTTTTGAGAGCGACTGAAATTCAACTCATTCTATCGACGATATCTTTCTGAATTTTCACGATATTTGCTTGGGCTTTTTAGAAGAGTAGACATGAATGTCTACAAAAGACATATGCAAAAGACTTATGCAAAAGACATTTTGGTAACGCTTGCGCATGCGCAGTTAAACATTATTTAGTAAAAATGCTCATAATTCATCAAATATTTAATATTTTCATATTCTGATTGCAGGGTGTTGTCTCTATTATAATTTGTCAAGTTTCCTGAAAATGGCATTGCATTGGGTTGAATACGCTGCATGTTATAAACAAAAAACTTACGAAAACAATTCGATTTTTTTAAAGAAATCTTTATATCTCTATGAATATACGTGCTATTCTCATATAAATGAACACGGATAAGTAAAAGAAACTTCTTAATCCTATGCTAAAGCTACAACGCATTTCAAGCGTTATTTTTTTCAGGGTGATCCCAAACATTATTTTTTTGGTTCACTTTGTTGCTGGTCCCCTATTTGCCTTCGGAACAAAACCTTCGCTGAAATATATGTGATGTAACATGCTCTTTACATCCCTTAAGTTTCAGGATAATTCGTCAAGTATTTTTCTAGATATTCGGCAAAACGTTTAAAATCGAAAGTGTCCAATTACTTTCTTCCAATCAGTGTATTATGGAATTTAATAAAAAATAATTTTTATAACTGGTCAAGAAACGAAGGGAAGAAGGACCTGCTTAATACCGTACAGGTCCATTTAATAAATAAGAAGTATCTTATTCTGAATTTTTGAATAGGTAAGGCGTTTTAATATTTCAAAAAGGGAAAATGAAACGTTTTGACATCGTTCACGTTATTCATTATTTTTTTATTATATTCTCAAAGGAGTATATAACATGGGAAAGAAAACAAAATTCTTCAGGAATGTGCAATAAAACAAGCACATCTCTATATTTATGTCGTAAAAACAAGTAATTTTCACAGGGGCGTAGAAAATAAAACTGAAGAAAAAAAAAAGCAAAGGAAAGCATCTTTCTTGCTCGCCTCTGTAAATCAGAATTTTAACATGTATAAATTATATAAGAGAAGAGATAATTTTAGAAAAAAGAATGATGCTAAAAGAGAAAATTTGCAAGTGGAAAATTTTACGTAAACATATAAATATTGCAAGCTAAGAGGAAGTGCTCTAAAAATAGGTAAATCTTATTAAAGCATGATGCAGTTGATAAGGATGGAACATAAGATTTTAAATTTGAAATTGATTTTAACATTTTGAAGCTTAATTCTAATTGATTTCAGCGAATTCTTAGAAACACTTTACCGTATTTACCCGAATAGTTCCCGACGTCGAATTTAAACCGACCCTCCTATTTTTTTTGGTCATTTTCATGGAAAAAGAATATTCTCAAATTTAAACCGATCTCTATTTTTTTCAATGTTCTGAAGATTTTAATCTACATGATTTTTTTCAATAAATACCGTAATTTTCGGTGTATAATCCGCAGTCTTCTGTAATGCGCATCTAGGCTTTTGGAGGGGGGGGGGGGTTGGAAAACAATTACTGCGTATAATCAGTGCCTCCTATAAAGAAAGCCTCCGCACTGAAACGTCATGCACTGTTACATCATCATACTTCGTCTTTGTTAGTCGGATTTCTACCAATAAGCCCTAAATTTGGTCGACTTATGTGGATGTAACAATGTATGACGTTTCAGTGGCGAGGCTTTCTTTATAGGAGGCGTTGGTATAATGCGCATCCATGTATTATGCGCACCCAGGTTATTGTAAACAATGTGCAATGACGAATTTTTAAACTTTTATCTTGTATAATATGCATTATATACCGAAAATTACTATTCTTGGATTTTCCACAGATCAAGGTGAATCACTTTCTTGTCATTATTTATTTAGATCTGATTAGTGCATTTCGTGCCAACACAGTACTTTCCCCAGCGGGCACAGGCCTAACACATCAACATTTCCTGCCAAGGAATCGAGGTGAAAATACACAAAAAAAAATAATAATAATAATAAACGTAAGAATAACTAGTTTAATTAGTAGTCTTAGAGAAAAAGATTGTTTTTATCTTAAATCGGATAAAGGCAATAATGTAGTAATTATTGGTAAGCCTACTTATGTCAATAGAGTTAATAATTTGATAGAGGAAGGCCCTTTTACTTTAATTAAAAAGAATCCCTTACCTAAATTAATCAAAGTAAAAAGCACCATTATGGATTGCAAGATTATTATTCCCGATAAAGTAGCAACTTCTCTTGTTATCGCCAATCCTACCATCCCTAAACTTTACGTACTACCTAAAATTCATAAACCGGGGAACAAGATGCGCCCGATTGTTTCAAATATTGACTCCCCTACTTATAATATTTCTAAATATATTGCCAAATATTTCAAAAGTCTTAAGATTTCTACGTTTGATAGTTCAATAATAAATAGTCTGGACTTAGTAAACAAGATTAAAAATGTAGTCTTATTAGAAAATCAAATTTTAGTTTCTTTCGATGTTGAATCCTTGTTTCTTAGCGTCCCAATCCCTGAAACATTAGCTTTCCTAGAAGACACTTTAACCAGGAACAATCTAAGTAAAGAAGCGATCGACAAATGGCTTATGTTAACTAGACTTTGTGTGAACAACAATATTTTTCAGTTCCAAAACAACTTCTACAAGATGCATGGTGGTACTCCGATGGGTTCTTGCCTGAGCCCTATTCTTGCGGAGATTTTTCTCAGGAATTTCGAGAACACACTTAATAACTCAGGTTTTTATTTCTCCACATTGTGATATCGCTACGTCGATGACGTTTTCGCCGTATTTGACACGGATAAATACAACCTTGAAGAACTTTGTCAATTTTCTAAATAGCCACTACCCCTCTATTAGATTTACATATGAATTAGAGGTAGATCGTAAGATACCCTTCTTAGACCTTATTATTGAAAGAAAGGGTAACAATTTTTCGTTCCATGTGTATCGGAAACCTTCCAACCATTTAAACTATATCCCAGCAGACTCTGGTCACCCTTGGAAGCAAAAAATGTCTACTTTTATTTTTATGATAGACCGTGCTTTAAATCTTCCTCTTAGCGAAAATAAATTTTAAAAGAAATAGATGATCGCCAAGATTAATGGTTACAATCCCAATTTTATTGATGACTGGTTGAAGAAAAGGAAATACAAGAAAGATTTAGTCGAACTTACAACTTTAAAAAAAAAATAAAAAAAAATATTAAAGAAGATAAAAAGAGAACAATCACTATCCCTTATAACAAAGTATTAACAAAAGGTTTATTTTCCATCTTTAAAAGTCAAAATTTGGCCTTGTCTTAACCAAATCTATTGGGCAGCCCGAAAGATAAGATCACGGACCATCAAAAATCAGGAATTTACGAAATAAAATGCAGTCATTGCCCAAAACGTTACAAAGGTCAGACGAAAAGATGTCTGACAACTAGATACAAGGAACGTTTGTCTCATCATAGATTTGGAAGGACAGAAAAATCGGCCATTGCGAAACACTAGTTTGACACCGGATATGACTTTAATGTTGACAATTTAAAACTTGTAAAACCAATAAATAAATGCTTCTTGCTTAATGCCTTTGAGAGCATGGCTATTCAGAGGAACAAGAAGAACCTTTTGCTTAATTCATACATTCGCCCAGTTGGCGATTCATCACTCATCCGATGGTGAGTGGGAGTTACAACCAATTAGAAAATTTAATTCGAGTGCCTTTTCTCCCTTTATCGCATTATATAAAGCCTTCCAGGTTACTTTTAACCTTCAGAATTCTCTCTTCTCTCGAGGTTTCTCACTAGTCCTGATGAATGATGAAAGCCTTGCTTTCGAAATCCATACAGGTTGTATTTTTCTTTTTATTTTCGTTGTGGCTTAAGAGTTTTTATTTCTATTTAATCATCACTATTCCTTTTTGTTCTGGTCATTTTTCCTTTTTGTATCAGTTTTATTCTGTGGAGTGTTATTTTTCCTATTACCTCTTCAGGTCTTTATTGTTACATATTGGGTAATTGTCCGGAAGTCAGTTTGCAAGAATAACAAATAAACATTTTTCCATCTACCTCCTAAGCTATCGTAAAATCCTTTTTTATAGCATTTGATACGTAAATGCAAAAAGAAATGCTTTTTCGCAATACGAGAGTGATTCGCGAACGAAAGTGAGACCGTTAGTTAAAAAAACAAAATGGCACCGTTAGTCAAAAAAATTTTTGTTTTCTTCGCACGCGAATTTAACCCGAGATCACTTTTATGTGTCATTTTTCTGAAAAAAAGAACAACTTCGGGATATATTCGGGTAAATACAGTAATTCAAATGAAATATATTGGCATTGCCTTTTCTTCTTTGACAATCCTCTAAATATTACGGCCAGTTTAAATCTCTCGTCGCTACATTTCCTGAAAAAAGCAAGCAAATTTTTTTCTGTGAGTCTGGTAGGTTGTGTAATCAGATAGAACCGGTAAATCTCTCTGAACAAATACTTGAAAGTAATTCAAGTTTTCAAATAAACATGAAGTACGCTTTTTTTTTAAACTTTGCTCAAATAAAGTAAATTTGCTACTTTAAAATAATGTAAGTTGCCTTTTTTGGTTAAAATCCGAAAACAACTCTCCATCTTCGTGAGGAAATGAACGACAAGCCGGAGAAGAATCCATTTGCTTAAAAGCATCGCGATTCTTTGGAGGAAACGTTTTGGTCACTTGAGGTCGGCGCAACCATCACGATATCCATGCATGAAAAAACCCAACTATTTCTCCTCGCTTTCCAGCCAGGGATAGATAAAAAAGGCTTTAGGCTGCTTCATCGTGGGATTGGAGTGTGCTTTAGCTGTTTTTAAGCTCTTCATACGCTGGAAAACATTCATAAATGGCCCAATAAAAGTGTTTTAAGAATGTAAATAACTTTTTCTCTTTAAATGTTTTCTCAGTTATGTTTTTTAAGAACAATAATAACGATAGTAGGATAATCGTAATATGCAAGTGTACCTTTAACTGTGGAGACCCACAGTTCGTTCTACAAGTGTAAAACAAATTAACGCCAGAGTTCCCGCGTGAAATTGCAAAGGATTTAATTAAAGTTTCCAATGGAACTCGATTCATCAATTGATTTGTTCCATTATGAACTTAGACAGATGGGAGTAGCAGTGATAATTTCATTGCTCTGATTTCATTTCCTTTAAATATGCAGAAGATAACACATTAAAATCAAGCTTCAATCTTCCATTCTTTCTCTCTTCTGTTGTCAAATGTTAAAATGTAAACAGAATTTTTTTTTGTGTTTTTGATTTTTATTCACATCCATTAAAACTCCATCTTCTGTTTGTAAACTCCATCATTTCTTTTTTTACTGCCTGTCCGTCAATTACAAAACTCAAAATCGAACAAATTGCGTAGAGAAACCGTTTAAAATCTATTCGATAACTTGAGGTTTCAGTAAAAAAGCAAAGACGTACTGGTACACGCTGGTGCAAGCTCAGTATCATAAATAAGTAACCATTTAATGAACATAACATAAACAACAAGCATAAATTTTAAAAAAACTTTGATTGTACAAGATGACTAAAAATCTGTGTCATCCCTCCTCCCGTGATTCCTTCCAATAATCTGATTATGCAAATTAGGATATATACAAAATTTACCTCGTAAACAGATAGAAGCCAATTCCAATTATAAGCTTGTTCTGCATTCAATTATAAACAAATTGAAAACACATTATAAACAGATAAATAGATCATTCAAAATGAAAAGGAAGCATTTTTACATGCAAGTCATATCACATGCCAATCGAGTTATGCATATGTATTTCACACAATACGATGGCTGAGTACACAATTAAGGAAATAACTACTATGGTCATGCACTATGATGCTACTAATGAGAATGCTGCAACCGCAGCTCGAGACTGTCAACATTTCAGACACAAATATATCCCATCAAAAAACATTCATGTAAAAGAATATAGCCAAGTCTCGCGACTTTTTAACCGTAAAAAGTAAGTGAGATCTCATGTAGAGCCAAGTCTAATACTCTTATTAACCCTGACACTTTCATTTACAAAGTACTCCAAATCATTACATCTTTGTAGTTAAAGAATATTTTGTGACTTGGCAATTATGTAGCACGAGAATGTGACGGCTGTTGCTTACATTTTAATATTCACGTTTATTAATAAAGTATTACATAAAATAACATTTATATGGGAACTGAGCGTATATGTATTTTTTGCGTGGAATTAAATTTAATTTTTTTACATAGCATTGTAAAGTTGGAAGATATAACTTCCCTGTGCTTCGAATGAATTATTTTGGGCAAGTCCGGACGGTACTGCATCTAAGTCGATTATATTCAGTTATGGCTGACTCTTGAGCTTTGACACTATAATCATCAATATGAATTAGATGCAGTCTGCTCAGACTTGTTACTCTTGATAGCGCTACGTAAGCTTCACTGGACTCTAAGCTTTAACACTACTGTAATCATCAATATTAATTTTTTACCTAACAGCTTTTGATGCTATCATTTTAATATTCACGTTTATTAATAAAGGATTGCATATGTGCACTCTGCTGCGTAATTGCCAAATCACAAAATGTTCTTTAACTAAAGATGTAATGTTTTGGAATGCTTTGTAAATGAAAGTGTCAGAGTTAATAAGAGTACTAGACTTGGCTCTACATGAGATCTCACTACTTTTTACGGTTAAAGAGTCGCGAGACTTGGTTACATTTTTTACATGAAATGGGATTTCACTTCTTTTTGTAAGTGGTCCTCCTTTCCCTGACATCCTGTTTTGGATATCAGCCACCGGCTTTCGCATAGCCCACTCCCTGTCCTTATTGCTCCTTCTCGGTGGCTTCGAATGATTTTATTTTTGGCAAATCTGCGCGGTACGTCCATTTGAGTCGATTGTCCGCGTTATGGCGGACTCTTGAACTTTGTCACTACTGTAATAATCAATATTAATTAGATGCAAGCTGCTCAGGCATTTTACTCTTGATAAGTAAGCTTGACCGCATACGAGAATACCGAAGAGCCTATATCTATAAGTGCGCTGTTCAAACTAAGGCCTTGACTTTTATGTTATAGTTCTATCAAATGCCACAAAACAGAGTTAATGAATTGTATTACTCTCTGTATAAATTAAATAAAGAAACTACTATTTCCACAATATTATTTAATGTTCGTATGCGCATTTCGATGACGACGTCTTCTTCTTCTTTATCTAGTCTTTCGCTGAAGAAGACGACGTTGTCGTCGAGATGCGCATACGGACATTAAATAATACTAGAGAGATCCCGTCAAAGCTTGACGGTAAACATCCCATCTCCATCTTGTTTTCCCTGTAATGTTGTTTATTGTTATCGTCGTTAATTGTTTACGTAATTGTTATTGATTTGATCATCAATGGTAGCAAAGCTGTTGATTGTGACGCCATTGTGGAGAGGATTGTTTGGTTTGCCAGCGTAAGCATTTCCAATTGTAAATAAGCGCTAATTAATAATACTATTGAAGATGAAAACTAAATTTGACAAATCTACATACTAAGACCTTTCATTTAAGACCAAAATGAATATTAGAAGTGAATTGTTTTCATCAACGAACTGTCGAAAGAATCAGCCTAGCAACTTAAATATGTAGATGTTGCTCAGACGACAATAGTCAGGTGACGTTTCAATCCGTCGCCAACAATGGTTAAACGTACAACAATAATGCAAAATTGTCAGTTTTTATCCTATTATTACGCATGCGCTTAAAGGAAATTTGAATTGTAAATTAGCGCTTATTTATGGTAATAATGGACAGGAAAATTAAATTTGACAAATCTAGAGACCAAGACCTTTCATTTAAGACCAAAATGAATTTTATAGATGTAGTACTTTTTATCAATGAACTGTCTAAAGAATCAGCCTTGCAACTTAAATATATAGATTGTGGAAATAGTGGTTTCTTTATTTATTTTATACAGTTTACTGTTTTTCACAGTTTCTGGCAATTTACTTATTTGGATTTGGATTGCCATCCTTTTAACTTTTTTCTTATCTTCAGGATCCAGTTTCAAACCTTGTACAACACTGATAGAACCAAATACTATGCCCAAACTCACATCAGTGTTCCTTCTCAATATCACATTTGCTCATACATTTATCATTGTTGTCTCCTCTAATCCTGCTATCATGGAAGCGTCGTCTTCCTACTTTCTTGTACACTCACAGCCCTTTCGAAAGATACTTGGGGCAATCTACAGGATGAGTCACTGGACATACCTGTATTTCGGAAACGGTGTGTAAAATAAACGATGCGATCATGCAGGGAACAGGATAGGTGCTCTATCTTTTGAGACACTGGGTTTTGGAGTTTGGACGTCATCTTGAAATCTGCCATTTTGGGAAGGGGGTCATGTGTAATATCAAATAACGCCAGTTTTTTCTCAGGAGTTCATTCCTGCAATCCGGTATCAGTTATCCGTTTGGTTCACACATGTCGAAACGGGGTTGCAGCAGCTAAAGGGTATATTCAATGTGTTAGCCCTGCTGCTGGAGAGAGAGCTCAAGGTGCTTTATCCATTCATTATGCACGCGCACAATAACGTCGGGGGTAATGCTGTCACAGGCCTGTAGGATGGATTGCTGGACGTCACGTTTTCTTTGGATTTTCATAGCATACACAAGTTGTTTTAAGTGGTTGGTTGGTTGGTTGGTTGGTTTATTAGAATTTTTGGCGTCGACTACTAAGGTCATTTTGTGCCTTTCACACAAGTTCTATCTGTACGCAGCCCGGGACAAACACAAACATCCATGCCCACGGCGGGATTCGAGCAGGTGGACTCGAGAACTAGAAAGCCTATGCTTTTTTTATATATTTGGGCATGCTAAACATGATTAAGGTGGTCAAAAATGCTAATAACTTCTAAATATTTATTAAAAATTTGATTTTAACACGACCGATTTGAAAAATATTTCTGATTGATTTTCTTTTTCCATTCATTATGCCCTAGCCCTCTCGGCCAGCTGGCTGGCTGTTTTAAGTGGCCCTACAAGTAAAAATCTAACGATGTGAGGGCTCGGGAATGTGGTGACCACTCCACAGGACCCCACCGGTCAATCCAATGACCAGGTATTTACCCATGCAGCCATTGACGGATTTTAAGTCCGTAATGTAATGGTGCACCATCCTGCTGGAAAAAAACTTGGGAAACTGCCATCATCAGTCAACAGTGACGGGAACAAAGAAAATACCTATTAAAATGCTCCCGAAACCCTATTTTCGCCTGTACGAGAGCAACCATAAAAACATTAATTTCATATTTTTTTACCAAATATTTATATCTGTTAATGTTAATATAAACAATTATACAAACGAAAATATTTGCAGTTAGCATTCACAGGTACTCATTAGCATTTAAGGTATCGACTATGAAAATAGTCCAATGAAACGGGTGCCCCACATCTCACACACCACCATAACTTTTGTATAACCAACGACTTTGGGTGGATCTATCCAATGAAGAGTTCCTATCCTTTCAATATCTCATGTTCTGACGGTTTACCTCACCATGGACATAAAAATTTGCCTCATCACTGAACATAATGTTATGTACAAATGAAGGATCTAGTCGATAGTTTTTCAGAGCCATAGACAACTCCTCACGTCTGCCCGAATCATCCTCGGATAGTTTATGCTACATCTGAACGTTGAATGAGTGTCACTTGTTGGTATGCAAGATCAGTGCTATGGATGATTGGCTGAGTCCACACTCCGCTGCAAGCCATCTTGTGCTTCGTTGTGGACTCTTTTCAAATGTTGCCAACACCACTGTTGAGGTTGCCTGAAATGTGATATCACATATGCGCAGGTACTGTGCGCGATTGGTTTGGGGTGCCGGGCGTTGAAAATCAGCAGAAATGGTAAGGTAGGGGCGTTCCTGGCCTCAATCCTCTCCTCATTCTTTAGCGCCATCTCCATTTAACCTGCAACAAACAATTCTTCAGTGTCAATGTTTTTGTTAATAAATTGTGTATCATAATAGATAACTGAAATCCGAATACAGAAATGAACTACTGAGAAAAACAGGTATTATTTAATCATTATTTACATATGGAGATGTAAATCAGGTTGTTCACACTCTACAAAGTTAATTCGTTGAGAATCGTCCATAGCTTCTAAGGCTTCCATGTCTAAAGGGTTTGCGGGGCCCTCATCCTCTTCTTCATTTCCTCTCTTCATTAATCTCAGTTACTTTAGCCTCCACCATTTCGAATGCTTTTTGTAAATTATAGTGTAATTCTGTTCGTAAATTGCCATATGTTAGTTCATCTTTTGTCGAGTTAAAAGCTTCCATGTAAGTTTCGCATCTTATCTGTAGTTCTCCTAAGGTTCGACATGGTTTGAACATGAGAAGTAACGAAAAGAAGTATTTTTCAGGCACTTCCTCAACGTCATAGAAATAATGGTTTGAGATATGGTTGGTCCCTTCTTTTCAGATACTCCTTACAGTCTTCTGACACAATATTCGGCTTTTGTTGAAATTTGTTGCAATTTAACTATATTATAATTTTTTGGGAAATTGTACAAATTGATATGTTCCGAATCTTTTGGCCTGTTAGGATAATAATCACCAAGCCATGACTCATACTAAATGTCAGTAAAATCCGGTTCAAATATCATCATATCTCTTTAGGCTCAGTTTGAGAATCAGTCCCATACAGTGGAATTCTAAGCAAAGTGTCACTTGCCTCCAAAGCTCCATACGGCCGGTTCGACAATACCCTTAGGCCGATGTTGTAAAAACGACTTCTTAAACTCTTAGTAGAATTTATATCAGTTGCGTGTGTTTTTCGTTTTTTGTGGTGTATGTTGTCATATAATAAAAAAGGACAGCTGTTTTTTCTCCCACGAACTGGATATTTGTTACCATTCCATGCGAGCAACATTGCAGGATAGTAATCGTTATCATAACTCAGTCTTTTTTCGCGCAATATTATAGTGTCGGCTATTAGATGATAATGCTTTTTTTGCAGCTATTGGTTATGATATCTCTTACGGTAAATGCTTCAGTAATTTGATGTGGGAATCCAAGTCGACAAACTGACATATAACCTTTTTAGTGTTCTTTTTTGTAAACAGTAACTGTACTGTTAGTGAGTCTGATATGACACGACCTGTTGATTAAGAGTAGGCGAAAGATTCTTGTTAGATATGGCTCACGTGACATACTTTGATACAAATGATGCTACCTCCTCAAGTGGTGACTCGTGAAGAATTGGGGCATTTTTAACCCACGATATCAAATGAAATTGTTGAGCACTTCGAGATTGGTATTCACGTCTTCAAAAGTAATGTTCGACCTTACCAAGTGGCTCATCAGATGATGTAATGAAGTCCGACGTAGCTTTAAACTTATTATCTATGAAACGAGAAATTGAGATAGGATCAAAAGTCACTAATATTGTTGTTAGCCGTTTCCCGTTTACTTCCCTAATGTGTTCCCCTAAATCACTCCGCATCTATTCAGAAGGACTTATGGTAAGGAACCATGTTGAGGGACCATAATTTTGTGTCATGCAAGTGACGTCACCATTTCTCGTTTTTTTTTCTTTTTCAAAATTGTTCCGTCTTTTACAATCGATCAAATATTGCAGTCAAGTCCCCTTCTAGCTCATCTTTATTTATTAATAGAGTGACCAGATTTTTTACGACGCTAATTCGAAATACAGCCGTGAAGAATCCGGAACAAATCCGATACAAGTAATTTTTGACAATTAAATCTATCAATATCCAATTAATATATACTTATCGTTTTTATTAAAAAAGGACGCTTACTTATTGAAAGTATTGTTCAGCTGTAATTTTTTCTTTTCGATTTACGCTATTCATTTTTATAAAAAATACCAGAACCTAATTGACGAATTGTTGATTTAATCGAAATTGAAAATATTTTGACATTAATCTGTATTTAATAAATTCCATGCCTCCAGATTAACAAACGTTTCCAACGAAATTCATATCTCGGAGCTGCTATTGTTTCTTACTCTTAACAAATGGCCATACAATGTCGTCACCAATTGCATAATATCCATTCCATTGCAGGTTAATTGATGTTTGGCCATTTGACCTTTAACCATTAACACTTTCATATTTTGCATTTTTTAATTTTTCCTTTCATTGTATCCTAAACACTATCTTTATGCCAATTTCAAGTTTCTAAGGGTGCGAGAAGTACCTCAGATTTCTGATGATCGGTCAGTGAGTCAGCGTCTAAATAAAGAAATTTTGAGTTCATTTATCTTATGAACTAGCAAAAATAGAAACGTAATATTTGAAGGTCTAGTTTCATTTGAAAACTACTCTATATAT
The DNA here is from genome assembly GCA_023313115.1 of Rhysida immarginata. Classification (NCBI taxonomy): domain Eukaryota; kingdom Metazoa; phylum Arthropoda; class Chilopoda; order Scolopendromorpha; family Scolopendridae; genus Rhysida; species Rhysida immarginata. Next base: position 2,209,386 of record JAHWFO010100943.1, on the reverse strand, counting down.
AAAAGGTTTCAGGTTTCTATGCAACTCTGGCACAAAGACATGTAGGGTTAAAAGTACGCCGAGTTGCTTCCTGAAAAGAATGTTACGGCTGTGCATGCTCGACTTGGCGTTGGGTTTTATTAAAAAGGCAGGCATCTAAACAAGTAGAAATGCTTCCGATTATAATGCGTTTTTTTATTTTGTTTATAATTGAATGCGGAACAAGTTTGTAATTGGATGTTTATCTGCTAAGTGTAACGTGGAAATAACAGAGCTATACGTCTGCGCAGTGGAATATAATGAGTCACGTAACAGGGGAAGGATTAAGTATAAATATTTTAATGACATAAGATAAATGGACAAAATAAGGAAATAAGTAGGCATAAAATAACATATAGCACTCAATACCTTAAACTCTAAGGATATCACTATTGTTGCAAAGTAAAGAGTAACGTACAGTTTGTAACGTAAACTTACTAAGATACAACGTAGCGTTACAATAACCGGATACGGTTCCACACAATTTAAGCAAAGGCACAGTCGCTTAATTTCAATTTAATTAGCAAGAAATAATTATAAGCACAATTGCGAAAACAAATAGTTTGCATCAGTAACACACTAAAGCCAAATAAGGCCACAGGTAATCATAGCCATGAACATACATGATAAACCTCAGTAAATCAACAACAATCATTAAGTATACATATTACCAATATTAAAAGTGGACATGCAATCATTCCTTACTGTCTATTAACATAAAACACAATAAAGTAAACACATCACGTGAACGACACGATTGCGAAAACAAGTAGTTTGCACCCGTAACCCACTAAAGCCAGATAAGGCCCCAGGTAATCCTAGCAATGACATACATGATAAACTTCGGTAAATCAACAATAATCATTAAGCATACCTATTACCAATATTAAAAGTGGGCATGCAACCGTTCCTTACTATCTAATAACGTAAGACACAATAAAGTACCCGCATCACGTGACCAACACGCCCTAATTAGGGCAGACAGCTAAGCGAAACTCGCAATAAAAACAATGTTTTAAAAGTTCAGTCCGGGGAATAAGTTCAGTTGAATGTCTTATAAATAGAGATACATTCGATTAAAACACTTTACAAAATTATAATGTCATTGACCTGTAGTCAAGTCAGTTCGGGAAGGTCTCTATCAAAAACTCACTAGACCGGAGTTAAATGAGCTGCGCACAAAGCTTGCACGCTCTAATAACAGCTTACATGGCTACGAGCTGCAATGACACACATAACGGAGCAAATAAGTAAATAAGAAACACACTAGAAACTTTACAAAGCTTGCTAAAGGCACATATCACACTAACGAGCAAGTAGCAACCAAACTGTGCGTATATTTCCATAAAATTATTCACTTAACGCCACATACACAAACCCATACTGGTCGTGAAAATATGCCCGAAGGCCTCCCGGCAAATAGGCACGCAATGCTACTCGCCTATCAAACCCTCGCCGGTAAAAATCATTGAACGGCCCGGTAACGAACTTCGGGTCGCAGTTCGCTAAGACAAATGTACTCACGTACGAGAAGGGCGGCGCTGGTAACGTTCTTCCCGGCGAACTCACGTCGGGGCGTCGACCTTGTATCCCGCCGACGTTTTCCGTTCCTTCCTCACGAGGCTCCGTCACGGGAATCTCCGCCCGGAGAGCTTTACGGCAAGGCTCCAGCGCTGCTGATTCTATGCCAAACGCTGTCGGTCCGCTTCTGTCCTCTCGCGGGCGTTGCTCCCATCGTGAAGGCTTGTTCTCTTGGATAGCGAACAATTCCTTAACTCGGTTGACGTCCTTGCCTGCCGCATTACCTTCTTCCTCGCACGCTCTAGTTAAACCTCCTTCAAATTTCCCTCTTTGTCGAGGTGAAAAATTCGAGCCTCTCACTCGATCGCCGACTTCGCTCTCATTGGCTCGACCGTGATAGATGGTATGACGACACTGTTTGCCCCGCTCCGCCCCCGCTCTAGAACGGTAAATTATGCGAGAGCGACGGCAGCGGGCAGCGTCGCCGGGAATCGAACTCGGTTTCGATTTCCGTGACACTAAGGCTTGTGAGATAAATTTTATATATGCCCTAATTTGCAAAATCAGATCATCAGAAGGTCCTAACACTTTCGACTTCCTATTTATAAGCTGCAACAGATTTTTTAGCCACCCTGTAGTTTCAAACGATTTTAAATGATTAAAGGTTTACAAAGATTGTAAATTCAATATACTGGTAATTATCATAGCAGGTGATAGAAAAACGATGAACGAATAGGCAGACAGACGAACGGATAACCTGCCCCTGTGACTATTGATTCAGCAAAGGCATAAATGTCACAGAGATTGAAAGCGAAAAGGGTCATTTGAGCTCTAAGGCGGGAAAATTAAAAATAAGTGCTTTTATAGAGCACCAAATAAGGAGAGAAGGTTCTGAGCGCATAAAAGATGCCACTGTGGCTAGTTCTTGGCGAATTCCACTGAAGCCAGCGAGATGTAAGATTTTGGAGAGGCAATGACAGTAGAAATGACAGGAAGTCCACACGCCATGGAGATATACGGATTCCACTGGAAGAGGTCAGAGGCGATACATGTAAGCTTGAATAGTACTTGAATTCTATATTTGAAATTAACCTGAACCATTAAGAAGTAAAGCATTTTCCTAAACACACAGAAGATAGTATAGAATTTGCTTACTTCTCTCATTTCCATTGAAACAAGTCTTAACGTTGAAGAAGAAAGTATAGAAGCTAAAGTTCTCTCTCTCTCTCTCTGAAGCTCTATCGTTAGCAATAGTGATTTCATTGTCAAATTTTCCATTAACGAAATTGTGACTTTTCTAATAATTGATTTATTTCATTTCTTCATTGATGAGGATAAACCATGTCCGATTTCAAACCTACAAGCGAATGAGTCGCATCTAGGATTGGGCATTTTGCGATAACTGTGATCGATAAATAAATCGATTAACAAAAACAACCGATTAGTTCAATCGATTGATCATCTGATCGCTTAAATCGGTTTAAACCGATTAAACGAATCACGTGATCTCATCTTTGTCAAGAACGATCTTTGTCAATATTAATTGATGTGTTTAAATCAGAGGCGCTTACTGTATGTACTGTAAGTGTCTCTGGTTTAAATTAATGAATCTAATCGATTAATCACGATTACTCGATTAGCCCTATATTTCTTAGTTATTAATTGCGTATTGTTTGGATTACTTGATTTTCATTTAAGGATTTTATTTGTCACCATCGATGAAATTGCAACGGCATTGTCCATGGTGAGCTGAAATACCGGAAAGTGCCCGCAAGATGGGTCCCTCGTCGGCTGACACCCGAAATGAAGGAGAGGCGAGTCGATGACTGCCTATTCCCATGTTGATATATGTTATTCCGTAGCCCACGTGAAAGACAGGCCGTGGCGCGGAAAAGTCACCTGACCATCTTAGTCCGAGTAACAATGTAACCTCCAATTGTTTCCAACTGTAGCGCCCCCTATCCCGCTAAACATATACTAAGGGGGGGTGATAACCTTTTATTACCCAGGGGTAGGAGGACGCAAGGGTTCGGGACCGATATTTATTGAAATGAAACCACCACCAATCCTGTAAATAACATAACCCTTTTATTCATTATTTATTAATGCAATATAAGTGCCGCAGGCAATTCTTAACTCCTATTTTATTAACCTAAGGAGAGGTTATATGGGGACGTCCTTCTCATGCACTAAACCACATGCATCAATAATATTGACATAATATCCTTAAACCTTCCACATTCTCACCCTAGGTGTATAAGTACTTGATCGAGACACTGTATTGTTGTTACGCCGTACTTCGAATTACGAACAAAATACTTTAATTTTCAAA